>PVJL010000004.1:0-314772 GCA_004026885.1 Lyroderma lyra | reverse complement strand
GTATGGCTATAAAAATGATCAAGGGAGAGAGACTTGATATAAGATCAAGCAAGACACAGAAAAGAGGAAATCAGGTAGCACATTACAGATAAAGACAAAAAATATATTTTATTTTAAAAGCCTAAGGGATTTTGATGCAGGACATAACATTACACTTCTTATATGGAATGTGATTATAATTGCAAGTATGGAAGCACGGAAAACCATTAAGAAGAATGTTACTGCACTTGAAATGAGAGATGGTAATACAGATGGGTGGTAACAGTAAAAATGTTGAAGAATAAGTTATGAGCTTCTAGGAAGTCAAATTGAACTGATCTGGCAGGTGAAGAAAAGAAAGGAGGCAAGGCTGTGCACACATAGATACACACACATAATAGATAAAAAGTATTTAAGTAGGTATACCTACAATACATACGTACAAACATCCACATTTCTTACTAATGGATATTCATGCTCCTTTTTTCAAAATTCTGATCAAGTCCTTAATTCTATAAAAAACTCCTAATACAAGAGGTATAATAGTAAGAAATGGCTAAGACCTATGAGTAAAATAGGGTCAGGAATGAAGGCATTCACAGTAAAATACAAATGCTAGAGGAACTAAGAAAAAATGATCAGGAAATAGTGATTGATTATATTGGGAAATGGTGGAGGTTGGTCAGGTAGAAGAAAAAAACAAGGCTTAGTGCAAGATTTAGAAGCTGTATGCTTTGAAGAACAGTGCTATCATTAAGAGAAATAGGCAAGCCAAGAGTAGGTGTCACTTTAGGCGAGAAGGTCATGAGTCTTGCTTTAGACATATTGAATTTGAAATAAAGTAAAGATAAGCAGTAGAAATGCCTCGTGGTCTTTGTGGATATGGTACCATCTCTCAAGAGAGCGTGAGCTTGTAGATGTAGATTGGAGAGGAGCCGCATAGAGGTGATGGCTGAAGCTATGCAAATGAATAAGATCCCAATCGGAGAGAATAGAGAAAGAATCAGAGAACAAAGACAACATTTCTAAAAGTTTGATGTTTCTTCCCTTTCTGGTCCTTTTTTATATAGACACTAATATGTAAATGCAAACAGAGGAATCAATCTGGTATATATTTTTCTAATTTCTGCCTAAAGCATTAACTACTACCAAATTCATGTTCTTTATAGGTAAGATAAGATATAGGAACGGATTTTTCTTGGTAATTCCATATAGGAAAGTTGTGCTTTAGATTTTGCTTTTAAGTAAGGCATTTATATTCAGCACACCTCCTTTAAAATCCACTTCTGTGTGACAGAAACTTGTAAAGGGGAAACTACAATGGTGTATAACATTTGATATTGAACTATTATTATTTTTCTCAAATTTGAAGGAAGTAGACCTTCATGGACTTTTGAGTCTGAGAAAGAATTAAAATATATTTTTTTATTGAGTAAATTTTATAATTATATCTTACTTTCTTCAGTTGGTTTGGAAAAACCGTTAGCCAACCTGTTCAGCTTTACAGGTTTTAGTAATGTTGTGTCTTGATCCTTCAAAAACAATGGTGCTGGAAAGAATCAATAGAGATAATTTGTTCTGTACATTCTCTTCTAAACTGAAATCTCTCAGATAATAAGTATTTATTGTGTGGATCTGAAATTTTAAAGCATATCAGACTCACTCAGGGTGCTCCTTAGAAATAGAGATTCTGGGGCTCTACCCCCAGAGATTCTGACTCAGAAGGTTCATATAAGTCAAAATCTGCATTTATCACAAGCACCCCCAGTTGATGCCAATACATCAAGTAGACCACAGTCAATATATTAAAGACAGATTTATTGAATCTTCCCAGGTTGCCTAATATTGTATATGACATAACTAGAATACCTAAATAGGTAATGTTGTTTAATCATCAATTCTGCAAAGATTTTTCTGCTTTAATTGGGGGAGGAGAGACTGAGGCTAGCTTAAAGGCCTCTAGTTGAATACTTTTTTACATTGACTTAAAGTGGATATCATCACCCTGACATGCTTTTTGTTTAAGGTAAATACTAAATTATCTTCACTTTTATAGACAAGTCGATCTAATTTCTTCTTTACATGACTTCTTCTTTTTCAATCATTCATTAAATTTCTCAAGATTTTCACTTTCATAACTCTCACAGTGTTGCATGCTTTTATCATGGTGTTACTTTTAACTCAAACAATACTGCTTTTCACAAGTAATTATGTGTTTGATGCTATATTTTAAAGTTACAAACATGATAGAAAACCTGGATAATGGTTAGTCCCAAATGAAATCATTGTCTAGAATTTCTGTATGTTTTCTTAAGTCAAGGTGTGTGTGTGTGTGTGTGTGTGCACGCGTGTGGTCATTCACTGCTTAACGACAGGGATACAATCTGAGAAATGTATTGTTAGGTGATTTGGTTGTTGTATGAACACCATAGAGTGCATTTACACACATAGATGGTATAGCCTCCTACACACCTAGGCTAGATGGTATAGCCTATTGCTGCTAGGCTACAAACCTGTACAGTGTGTCACTGTACAAAACAACAGAAGATTAAATCAAACATAACTGAAAATGATGCAATCAAGAGACTCAGTAAACACAAGAAATATGAGGCTACTGCCAACACAACACACTGTATTGTGTTATAGCAAACATTTTGGTAAGTAGAAAGAACACACCTAAAATAATGATAAAAAGTATAATATATAAACCAGTAACATTCTCATTTATTATCATCATCAAATATTATGTGCTATACATAACTATGTGTGATATAATTTTATATGATTGGTAGTTCAGTAGGTTTGTTTATACCAGCATTACCACAAACCGGTAACCAATATGTTGCACTGTGTGTGATTACGACTACAATGTCAATAGGTGATAGGAATATTTCAGCTCCATTATAAACATATACATGTGATCTATTATACATGTGATCTATCACTGACTGAAATGTTATGCAGCAGTTGTATGAGGGCTGTCTATGTATACTAGGGCTGTCGGAAGGTATCCAGTTGCAAAACCATTCTTGTTGCATTGAGAATGGCTCCATTTTTTTCCAGACTGCCCTCATGTATATGTACACATACCCCTGTGGTATTGCAGGTCCAATTCCAATGAAGCTAGTATTACAATAAAGCGAGTCATGATTTTTTGCTGGTGGGGGGAGAGTCTTGCCTTCAATTTGTAAAAAACAACAAACAATGGTGAAGTGCAATAAGGGAAGCACAGTAAAACAAGATATGCCTTCATGTGCATATATGTGTGTATGCATACATATGAATATATAATATATATCATACAGATATACTCATATGTTATATAGATATAATCTATGCATATATGCAAAGTTTTAAGGTAATAGTAATCTTTTTCCAATCAATATTCATTAACCTATCATTTATTATCAGATATTTAGGCTGCATTGAGATTTTAAGTCTTCTTTAGTTTTAAAAGATTCAATAATTATTATAGCAAAAAGGTTTAAAAAAAAAAGGAGAATGTCATTCTCCTAGAAGACTTTACCTAAGGCTTTTCAAAAGTCTTTTTAGAAATCTATTCTTTCAAAATCATACCTCTCACAATGAAAACCAAATTGAAATAGTCTCTGGCAGTTCTCTGATGTTGTTAAGCAACTACGTGAGAAGATGTGTGATTTTGGAGAGTCACAAAAGCTTATATTTGACATAACCTAAATTAATTTAGAGTGCTCTAAGTGGATAGCCTAATTTAACAGACATTTAATATTTGGGAGAAAAAGATAGGAGTTTCAACTAAGTTATTGAAGGATTTAATTCATACCTCTTCTTTGTGGTGTGCGTATTTCACCCCAAATTGAAACATGCCTACAAAATTTCTAATATACATGAATAGGTCAAGGAAATGGAAGGCAACTAATCAGTTGTGGTTGAGTTCTTTCAGAGCAATTGAAATACATTCTGAAGAGGCCCACCACAACTGGAGGTGCACCTGTACTGCTAAGGACAATTCACTGGGACATGAACTTAACTCAGAGATTTTAAATATTTATACAGGAATTCCAACTGTTAGTCCCTGCTTACTTTGCTTCCAAAAGCTTGCACTGATGTTTGCAACAACATGCTTCAAAGAAATGCCTAGATTATATGGCAGGTGATAAAAATGGAGCCACCTGTGTATGATATGCTATTTAATTTATTATCCAGGGTTGTCATAAAACATCAGCCAAGTGAAATAGAAAAAAATTTTTAAGAAATTTTTGAGTTACATCTATGGATTCTTAGAGCACTTCACTTTTATTTACCAAACAGCTTCTCTGTAAGACTACAGCGAAAATCTAAACTTTATACATAAAGCTTAATTAAAAGTTAATTCAAGGTATAATTATAGGATACCAGTGATGGTAAACTGTAGAAATATATTCTATAAGAATAACATTATTTTGGAACTTACAGTTCATAAAGTTCACAGCTTGGAACTTTATATTCCTCTTTAAGTATAATATAAAATAAGATTACTTTAAAATCTTTGCCCAATTGTTTAATCCTAGTAAAATACATGTTTATACAGTATCTAGGATCCAGTTAAAAAAATCTGTGAACTACATTGTAAGCATGAAATCATTAAATTCATTTTATAGGATAAGGATAACAATTCTCACAATGAAAAATAAGGTTTTTCTCCTGCTGATGGAGTGTACTTCCACGATGGCATCTTGGTGTTTCTATGTAAGTCTCTTCCTATTCTCTGTCATAAAACTACCATAAATCTGTAGACCAATAAAGTGGCTTTTGTTCATGCAGCACTGCCTGGTAGCTATGCACTCTAATTAGTCAAGGTCATTTAAATACATTTTGCATGAAGCACCTAAAGCTCAATGTGCCATTTTGTATATATATCAAATTACTAATCAATATGCTACACCACAGTTACCACCATCCTTCAGCTACCAGAAAATGCCACATGAATTAAAATTGCCCAGGCTGTCATCTGCATAAACAAAATTAGCGTATGCCACTATTTTTCATGATAGAGAGCCATGGAATGTGCTCTAAATAGAAATGAATCACCATCAGTATTTCACAGAAGCTTAAAATGCTTTATTTTAAACTCTAACAAACCTAGTATTAAAAGGGCTTTGATTTCACTTTCTCTCTCCAACATATTACCTCCACTCTATTGGTAAAGTAATTTATTTCATCCTCTGTGGAGAGCCAGGATCTTATTTGCCAGCGTATTTATCTTTCCTGCCACTGCACTGTCATTCATCTGCAATCTCCACAGAGGGCCAGACCTGTACAGAATTGCAATTAGGATTGATTCAACTAAATCCAGGCCGCAGAACTGAGGCTGACAGGGTGACCTCAAGAGCATTTAAGATGCTGGGTTAGAAAACACACACACACACACACGCTCTCACACCCACACACACACTCACACTCACACACACTCACACACACTCTCTCACACTCACACACACACGCTCTCACACTCACACACACACACACACACACACACACACTCTAGACTCATGATTCATTAGGTTCTCCATGTCCTTACTATACATTGGATCAGAATAAACATGAAAAAAAACATTTTTGGTAGTATGATGATAAAGTAAACTGCTTCTCAGCAATTTTGGGACACTTATAAAAAGAAATTTCATGGAAATGTCTATGTTGAGGTTTAAGTAGCAGTTTGAAAAGAACAGAAACCTAATTTCCACTGAGGTTGTGTTTAAGTTTTCTCTTTGAGCTATGCCAAAGTGAAATAAAACACAGAGTTACTCTGTTCTCATACCCTGTTGTGACAGATTTTTAGGAGGTCCATCATAATCACCAAAAGAGGATCACCTGAGTGTCATTTAAATGGCCTAATAGAATTTCCTCAATAATTCTTGGTTCAGTGGGATAGTTCTGTGGTTTCAAAAGGCAGTAACTGCAAGCACAAGCAATAACCAAAGAGTTTTCCTGGACCTGTCATCTATTAACATGCCGTATCTTTCTTGAGATCCTGCACTTTACATTAGGAGTCATCTATTACAGATGACCTGTCCTCATTCTTGTTACACAGTAGAAGGGAGGAAAGTTTGCCATCAGGGAATGAGTCAAACTTACTCTGCAAAGTAAAAAGGAAATTGGAAACGCATAACAACAGTAGCTGAGTAATCTTCTCTAAGTAGATTTTCTTCACATTTTTCTCTGGGGAGACAGAATGCTGCTCTCCCAAAGGGATAATGTTGGATGGGTAAGAACAATCTGATTTAATCTAATAAAGGAAATGAGAACATCACAGAAAGCAAAATTCAATAAAGGAAAATCAAACTGAGCAAAGGAGAGGATTATGTAGTTTGGTTAATAGAATAGGAGATGAGGTGTCAAAACTCTCTCATTCTTTTTTCCTGCTTAATCAAATCACTTTCAGAAAAAAAAAAAACTCAAAAAAAGAAAAATATCTTGCCTTCTCCACAATAGTAAAAGCCTATCAAAAAGTGTCATAATGGCCATTAAGATTTTAAGAGTTTTAAAAAATACACTGCAATTAATTTTGTGAGTGAAGGAATACTGAATTCCATTCTCGCACATGAAGAACAAATCTTTCCCTTTATATTGAAATGGCAGCTGAAACTTTACATACAATTCTCGGAATCATCCCTAAGAATGCAAGAAGAAGGTAAAACTTTATCCAGTGTCACTCAGACTCTTTCAATGTGTGTTTACTGGAATTTTAGTTTTCAGGCCTTTAAGTAAAGGGCAAAGTCTACAACATACATCTCTCATATTCAAAACAGTATCATACATATAAAAACCTTTGGGGAAATAATAACCTAGGTTGTTTATATACTATATTGCTTTCATGTTATTTGAAAAGCATGATACTATTTATTATTGTACTGCTTTTCATATTTTATTACCACCAATCACAAAAGGTATCTAGTAAATACATGAAAATTTCTGTTCATCTAATTGATCTCTTGATATCTGAAGTAGCAAAAAGAGAAGTAAAGTACAAAATAGGTATAAGTGTTCAAAGAATTCATCAAAGCAGTTGCAGAGGTATTATGCCATCACTTACGAAAGGAAGTTATTTCCTGTTTCCTGTTTTTAAAAACTATGAACCTGCTCTTACACAGTATGCATGCAGAACCTCGACTAGAAATGAAAATATAGAGTAGCTATGACACTCAGGTAGTTAAAATAATTATCAAGAGAGAAAGAAAATATGCTTCATGAAGTGTTTATGGGAATGGGGGCACTGATCAATCTTAAGTTTGATTCTGAGTTTTGTATCGCAGGAGCTATATTGTCGCCGCGAGGTGATTTTGAATGTAGGTGAGTCACCTTACCCAAACTCCCCAAACTGATTCATACACCCAAATGCTACATTTTTTTTTAAGACTGAGAATATAGGAGATATATTTGTAGTGACCAAAATGCATCAATTTGTTTCCTACAACACAATTATCTCAAATTTAAGATACCTGAAAAAAACAAAATACGAAGTATGAAGTAGTTATGCATGTGTCAAGTCAGAGCCAAGGCAGTCTAACAGTTTTGCTGCAATTTGATCCCATCTATAGTAAAGCCTGAAGTATTTTTATGGTAGTGTTGTTCGGATACAGCCATTGAATACGTTTTGAAAAGTTCTCACTATCCATTTCCAATGTTGCTTATGACTTAATGAAATCTTCTATCATTAAAACATTCCCATATAGTGGGCATGTTTTCATTATAGATTATACTTTTATTAATTACACTTCTATTGTAATTTTTTTTTCACAGACATATTTAAGTTCCTCAGGAGATTACAGAAGGAACACTACTCTAATCCAATCACAAATATGAATTATTTTATGGCTTTTGCATGGTTAGGAAGTTTTTCATAGGTGGGTAATCTTATTCACTTTATGATAGGTGTTTTTATTTTTAGCTTCTGATATACTGTTTAAATTACAGAGTGTTTATTTTATTAAACTCACAAACTGCTGTGTACTGGCTGACTGTATACATAACCTGTGTGTACAGGATAGATACAAAACTGTATAAAAATGTTCTTAAGCATCAGTGATTTTAAAATAGCATCTATTATTTTGTTATGGGCTATAAAAGAAAGTTTTATTTTGTAAATTTAGATATTTTCAACTGTAGGTAACATAAAAGTCTTTTTATTTATATATAAATTGGCATATATAATGAGTATTTATTATTTCCTATAACAAGTAATGCAGAGCAACTAGAACTGCAGGGCCGGTTTATTCACTCACTCAGTGAAATCATCAAGAACCTTTGTATTTATGATTTTTCAGCTCAATAAATCTCAATATAAATGCTGTTCTGCCTGATGGTGGCCAGATAGATAGATGATTGATAGACAGACAGACAGATAGATAGATAGATAGATAGACAGACAGACAGACTGACCTAAAATCTTTTGCCACCTATCAATACTCAGCCATGAAAATGGTTTATTATTTCTGGCTCATTATTTTAAGAGCAAGGATATCTTTCCCACAGGTCTTCCTAGTATATTCTTCTCACACCTCATTGACTCATTCTGTATATCATGTTCATGTGTAAATTAATCACTAGCAAGGAATGGAACCAAAGGAATTATTTTAGACAAACTAGTGATTCTCAAACTTTCCTTTACAGCAAAATCCTCTTGAGGGATTGTGAAAATATACATTGTAAGTTCCCACCAAGAAGTTTTATAACCATATGCCTTTAGTGGGTGAGATAATTTAGATTTTCCTAAGTTCACAGATCATACTAATGCTACTGGTCCTAAAGCCACACTTGAAGAATCACTGCTTTAATGTATATATTGATCATCTGAAGGACTATACATGAGTTCAAAAGTCCTCTTATAGAATCAGAAAGTATCTTTTGCATTAGAAGAATTAAATTTAGTGACTATTGTGGTGATATATGCACAAAAGTTTTAAACTGTTATATTAAAAAACTTAAAAAAAAAATTCACCCAAGATTAGCACATACAAGAAAATTTCTAGTAAGAGAAATTATGGTAATTTGTTGAATATAAATACTAATAAAATATATTTTGTTTTGATCTTATGCTCAGGGTCAAACTAGGCCCTCTGAAACCTAAAAAACTGTAAAAAGCAAACAGAAATTAAATATACTTTAAAAGCTTCAAGCCTTTCTTCTTCTAGTTTACAATATGAGAAGAATCTATTGAAGACCAATAGTTTGTTTGGGAACAATAATCTCAATGAGCCATGGGAAGAATTTGAAATGCAAGTGAGATAAAGAGAGGGAGTATAGGGACAAAATAAATAGACTTTTCCCTGTATTCTTCAGAATAAATAAGAATATTCAGGTAGCATCATTACTCACAACACACCCAGACTGGCACAATTTGGAAAGAACTGCCACACACAGTGTTTCTCAAACTTTAATGTGCATCAATTGGAGACCTTATTACAATGCAGATCATGAAATAGGAAGTCCGGAGCAAAGCAAGATATTTTGTGTTTCTAAAAAGTTCTCAGATGTTATCAATACCATTGGAACCAGAGTTCATTTTGAGTAGCAAAGTTTTACAATCAGTTTTAAACACATGTCCACATATTCCTTGCTACAATTGTCTGTGTAAGAATTGCCTAGGGAACTCATAAAATAGCAATTATAAGCTACTGAGAGTTGCTATGGGAAGGGAACTGAAGAATGGATTAGAGGAGTATAATAGGTATCAGGGAAATTGGTCAATAGAATATCTCAATTGTCCATGAGAGAGCTGACTAAGATCTGAACTAATTAACTATGAAGTTGAAGAGGAATAAACATTTTAAAATAGAGATTTGTGTTGTACAATAAAAGAAACTTGCAAGTATTATTTATTATATATAAATGTAAAAGTAAGGCAAAAAAAGATTTCACCTAGAATGAATGAGCTGATAAACTGGCATTCAACAAGATAAGGTACAAAGAGGAGAAAAAAATTTAGAGAGAGATGAGTTCAGTTCTAAATGTGCTGATGATTCAGAGTTTAAAAAGTATATGTGTGTGCGTGCGTGTGTGTGTGTGTGTGTACACACACACACGCACGCACGCACGCACACACAGAGGAAAGATTTGTATGGCTGGGTCTGGAGCTGGTTGAAATCAAGATTACGCAAGTGTCAGTCTATAGGTAACAGTTAAAAACCAATGGGACAAGAGTCCAAAGATTATAAAGTGAGAAGAAAAGAGATAAGAAAATCATAATCAATAGTAACATCTAAGGGACCAATTGAGAAAAAGAATCTAACAACAGAGAAGAGAAAATACTGATCAGAGAAATGGGGAGTGTAGACACGAAAGGGCAATTATTTTGAAGAAAGCAATCTAGAGGACCCAGCAGCCAAGTAAGATAGGAACTGACTGTAACTCGCTGTACTGCATTATTAGGAAATCACTGCTAATGTTGGCAGAAGAAAAAAATTAAAGTGGGGGAAAGATAGACTAAGAGAAAAATATAGTGTGAATATAAAAGAATATGATGGGGATTATATGTATAAGGGATTGTAACATCTACAGAGAAAAGCGGTATGTGGTGGGGACTTAATAGATGAACTCAAGGGATATATTTAACCTACTTCAAATTCCCAGGAGCAAGGAATTCTGCTAACAGTTTCACATTATCAGAGCATTCGGATTTACATTTGAAAGTGTGTCAAGTAGAAAGGGAAAAAAACTAGAGCTGCTCAGAATATTTTTGATAAGTCCACTGAGTTAAGACGTTTCATGAATAATATCTGAAACAAGTCCCAGAATGCAGGGGACGTGGCACCCTGGTTGAAAAGATATTCCAAAATAAGAACAGCTTTAGGTAAAGGGGCAGATTCAGACAGGAGAGGGAGAGGAAGGGGACGGGGTGGGACAAGCCACAACACATTCGTGCCAATTGCCCACGAGCAAGAAGACATCAACAGGGTGGCGACGTGTAGAGTCACACCAACCTCAAAAACCCAGAAATAAATCTGAGAGTGGAAAATACAGATTGCTAACTTTTGTTCTGTAAAATACAGTTAGGTGGGAATACATGAAGAGAAGGCTAAGAGGAAGGGAAGGTAGTAAAACAGAGCTTCCACAGAACACGTTTGTATTCAGACTAGAGCAATGGAGAGCTCAAACTGTCTGGTAATGAATGATTCAGGGTGGAGTGTGGGCCTGCTTCAGACAACAGAATTATATGCCATGCCTACAAAGAACAGCTTAAGAGGAATGAAGAAACCTTTAGGAAAATTAATAAAGGAGAACAGCAGAGAACTAAATTCCCATTAATTTTTTCAAAAGTAACATGAGAAATGGAACTAAAAAAATAGGGCAATAGAACCAAAGGAGTTAAAGACGACATAACCCCCCCACACACATTCATACTCATACTCATACACACACACACACACACACACACACACACACACACACACACAGAGTCTGTACATTACAACCAAAACAGAAGCACATAAAATAGGTTAAAAACAAGAAAGTCTGGGGGAACTGCCGACGTAATTAAAGGAAAAACTGGAGAAATAAGAAGAAATGGTGAAATTAAGTCTATTGTTTTCATAAACCACTGCGATATGATTGAATGCATAGGTAAATTTGTTGTGCTTCTACAGTGTCAGGTGTGAGAACTGTAAATGAGTTACCTAAAAGTGGCATTTTTATTTTTAAAAATATACTGTTCAGAATCAAAGGAGATAATGCAAGTAAAAGTGTTTTGATGAAGTTAAGTGCTCTACGTGGAAAGTGTTATTATCTTTATCTTGTGATTTCAGTACTGGTTTTCAGCCCTTATACCCTGTCTATATCTAAGCATTTTAAATTCAGTCTATGGCTAAGAGGTCATTATCTTGATGTAAGGCTCCACTAGGTTCTAAATATATTTCATCTCAGTATGTACATTCTCTCAACTCATTTGCAATTCTACCAAAAAAGTTCATCAATCCATTTTTCTAGCTTAACTTATTTCTGATGAAAAGAGAAGTAAATTTCCATGTGCTCTTTCATAACAACATGCTTATTTTTTGAATATTTGTATTCCTCTTTCAACAAGAACAAAAAGGCACTATTTTGGTAGGTTTAAAAAAAGTTAGTAAAGTAAATCAGTATCACTCATTCTAGAATTCTGTTATAAATATTCCTAGTAAAACACAACTGTATCTCACAGTTCATATTAAAAGTGAGAACTGTGCAAAAGATGGAATGAAATAAAGATTATGATATAATAATAGCATTACTTCACAGAAATATAAGAAAACCAGAGAGTAATATACATATATTTGCTGCATTTCCTCTTTTCTTAAAAATTGAGTTAGAAAATTTTCTGGTCATCCACATTGAAAAAATATTATGGTTGAACCACATGAAATTGCCAGTGCTTGACTATGTTGTGGCCTACAAATCATCAATTGCTTATGGTTAAACTTATATTAACTATCTCTGATTACTTAGCATTTTGAAAATAATCTCATCATATTAGTTACAATTCAAGATACTTCTGAAACCTTTTTTTGAAGTATGATTGATTTTTATACTTGACTTGCCTGGCAATGTACTGAAGGTTTTACAACTGGCACTTGAGAAATGAACGCTCACTCTTTCCAGTTTCAAAAGATTAACAGGATTTTAAGACTTTTACACTTTTCAGACACTGAGTTTGGAATTCTATGGTCATGAGAACATATGCTTGGAGAACAGATTTGACTTTCTTAAATATTTGCTTTGAAATTATGACAATTTCACTTCCAGGTCATGTCTCATTTATATTATCTTCATGGGAAATAAATTCACCCAAGAACAAATTAAATTTATGTTATTATCTGATGTATTTACTATATTGCTTCAAAATATTTACTTCATCTGGGAAGATAAACATGCACTCTTATTCTTTTTTTTAAATTAAAAATTTTTTTCAGTTACAATTGATGCTCAATATTATTTTGTATTAGTTTCAGGTGTACGGTACTGTGGTTAGAAATTTATATAATTTATGCAAGTATCCCCAATTACTCTAGTACTCACCTGGCACTACACATAGCTGTTGCAACATTATTGACTGCCATCTCCACGCTGTACTATACATCGTCGTGATTTTTTTGTAACTACCAATTTGTACTTCTTAATCCCTTCACCTTTTTGCCCAGCCCCCTAATCTCCTACTCTTCTGGCAACCATCAGTTTGTTCTCTGCATCTATCAGTCTGTGAAACCTTACTTTTTATTTGTGATGAAAACTTCTGCTAAATTTTAAAAATATTATTTACATAGCATTTATTTTTCAATGGATTTGGGTTTATTTATATTAAACATTTTTCTTATTTTATCTCTTCATATGACAAGTTAAACATATTTAAACTTTATGTGAAAGACTTGGCACAAAAAGAACTGAGACTCAATAGGTATAGAAGCAGAACATGAAGCCTTCACTTTCCTTATCAACAGAGCCAATTTGTTAAAATTTGTGTACAACTTCAAAATCTATATATATATATGAAAAAAAACACTGTCATCTGAAAATTAGGAAACTTCACAAAGGACTCTACTACTGTAAAAAACTCAGAATTTCCTAGATAATTCTCAGATGAATAAAAAATGAGCACATTCAATGATCATATTAATATATTGCTTCTCCAGCAAACGCATATGGGGTGAAGGTAGATCATTTGTTTTATAGGATAAATGAAAATAAATGTAATATCAATTTTATGTTTCTTTCTACAACATTGTTGTGAAATAATCAAATGACAACTTAAAATTTTTTCAGAGACATCTAAAATTCTTTTCAAAATGTTCTAATTATTAAAGCCACTGTATGTCATCATGACCAAGTAGGAATTATTCCAGATGTGCAAGGCTGGTTTACCATTGGAAAATGAATCAAGTAACCCTCCATATCAACAAGCTAATAAAGAAAAATCATGTGTTGTTACAATTAACTCAAAAAAAAAAACAACCAAGAAAAGCATTTGGTGAAAGCCAATATCCATGTTAAGCAAGTTAGGAATAGAAGGGAATTACCTCACTTTGATAAACAGCCTCTATATAAACTTGTGTCTAACATTATGAACATCATGTTACCAATGAAAGACTAAATGCATTTCTCCTAAAATAAGGAACAAAAGAAGGATGGTTGCTTCCATTATTCTGAACACTGGAAGTTCACTGAGTTCAATAAAGCAAGAAAAACAGACAAAAGGGATACAGATTGGAAAGGAAGAAATACAACTCTTCTATTTGAAGATGACATGATTGTCTACATAAAAAAATCCCAAGGAATTTATTAGAAATCCACAATTTACTGGAAATTTTGTACTTCAATCTAAACTTCATAATTTATATAAAAATTAATTCAAAATTATCATATACCTAAATGTAAAACTATAAAATTTTTAGAAAAAAAATATAGGAGAACACTTGGGGGATGTAGGCCTAGTCATTATTAAAGAAAAAAAATGGATAAATTGGATCTTACCAAAATTTAAAGCTTTTGCTTTGTAAAGTCCCAAGTGAAGACAATGAAAAAATAAGCAAGCTATGAATTGGAAAAATATATGTGCAAACCACATAATCCAACAAAAGACAAGCATCTGAAATATATTTATAAACCTAAAATTCAACAGTAAAAAAATACAACCTGATAAGAAAATTGGTAAAAAAAATTATGAAGAGACAATTTACTGAAAAAGATATAGAGGTGGAAAATACACATGAGAAAAGATGCTTAATATTAGGAAAATGCAAATAGAAAAATAATGAGATATCATTATATACCCATCATAAAATAGTAAATCATAAAAACATCAAAAAATAGTGAAAACACCAATGGTTCAGAAAAATTAACCATTCTACCATTGATAGTATGAATGCAAAATGGTACAATCACTCCAGAAAATAGTAATAGTTTCTTATAAAAGTAACTTCACAATCCCTATGTAATCCAGAAATGGTACTCTTAAGCATTTATCCCTGAGAAATAAAACTGTCAATTAATATAGCATTTTTATTTACAACAGTTTTATTTATAATATTACAGGCATACTTCATTTTCTTGTGCTTCATTTTGTGCTTTACAAGTATTGGATTTTTTACAAATTGAGAGTTTGTGACAAGAAAATCTATCAGCACCACTTTGCCAATAGCATTCACTTACTTCTTGTCTCCATGTCACATTTTGGTAATTATAATATTTCAAACTTTTTCATTATGATTATATTTGTTATGGTGATCTGTGATCAGTCTGCAGCCATCAACACCGAGGCAAGACCATCTACCAGAAAAAATATTATGACTCACTGAAGTCTCAGAAAATGGTTAGCATTTTTTAGCAGTATTTTTTAATGAATGTATGTACATTGTCCTTTTTCACGTAATGCTATTCCACACTTAATAGACTACAGCATAATGTAAACATTTTATATGCACTGAGAAACTAAAAAGTTTGTATCTCACTTTATTCATTTTCATTTTATTGTGGTGGTCTGAAAATGAACCTGCAATATCTCTGAGATATGACTGTATTTTTATAGCCAAATACTGGACATGGCCAAATACTGGAAATAGCAGCTATCCTTCATCATGTAATTTGGAAGTAACATGTAGAATGGTTAAACAAACTATGCATGCCATGAAATACTACTCAGCAATAAAAAGAAATAATTACTGATACATACAACAACTTTGTAGAATCTCCAGAGAAATATGCTGAGTGAAAATAGCTAATTCTAAAAGGTCACATGCTGTATGATTTCATTTACATAACATTTGAAATGCCAAAAATTCAGAAGTGAAGACTAGAGTGTTGGTTACTGGGAATTAGACTACATGGTGGGTAGGGACACAGGGAAGAGAGGTGGGTGTAATTACAGAAGAGTAAAAAGCTACATACGGGATCCTTGTATTAATAGCTATGAAACCATTCAGTATCTTGACTGTGGTGATAAGTGAACAAATTTATACATATGACAAAATTATGTAGAACTAAATGTACACATACACTTAGAAATGAATATAGGTAAAACTGAGAAATCTAAAATAGGTAGATTGTATCAATGTCAATATCCTGATGTGATGTGCTATTGTTTTGCAAAATTTTACCATTATGAGATACTATGTGAAGAGTACAATGGGATATCACTGTATTATTTCTTATAAATGTATTTTAATGTGTAATTATCTCAATAAAGCTTTCAACAGAAAATAACTATTAGAAAAAAAGACATTTACATTTGAGATAAAACCTAAGTATATTTTCAATGATACTGCCAATTTTTCCCAACTCTGTTTATAAAACATTTTTAATGTCTTAATTTGAAAAATAATTTAGCATTCAATCATTTTAATTTGGAGAAAATCATTTATATATAGGTACATGTGCATCCACTGTATTTGGTAACATGTTAGCCTGACGTGAAGACTGACAGCAAGTTATACTATCACTAATTCTGATCAGCTGTCATTTAACATATACATTTTCATCCATTAGGCCTTAACTTATTTAGTATTTTGTAGGCATTTAGAAACACTTCACCTGGAGAAAATCTTTCCTAAAAGACAATGTAGTGATGTCAGAGCATTAGCTGGTACATCAAGCACCACGGTCATGACAAGTGAATGTGCTGAGCATTGTAGGAAGTAGATAAATGAGCCAGAGCTCTTGTTGAAGGCTGTGCAATCAATCTCACTTTAAAATGAATGGGTTATCTTGATGATAGGTTTGTGTTTGGTACTCAACTGAATCCATTAGGATAAATAAAACTTGGAAGTAGGCCCTCTCTCTAAAAAAAAAAAATCAAACATCTTATTGATAAGATAGTGAACTTAATTTAATTCATTTACTCTATCAGCATCACACTTATTTATAACTCATGGGGAGAAAAAGTAAAGATGCTGCTCATTTAACTTCAGTTAATGCTGAGTTAGGTACAGGCAGACCATCCAGACCACAGGCTATGTAGGTGTAAAGCAGACTGTGTCTCCGAAGTCATATCCTTGTTCTCTACCCGTAAATTCTAAGGCTCTCACAACTAATATTAGTGGAAGAGAATACTGGGTAATCTACAGCTTTTCATCATCTGTGCCACTGCTGCACGCCTATCATTTCCTTAGTGATAAACAAATGGGAAAATCTAGATTCATGTTAAATGATATAATCTATGTATCTAAGGAGAGGAGTGAGCCAATTAACCTACTGAAGAGAAAATCTCAGCCACAGTTAAAGCAATCTTACCTACCCGTCCTACAAATCCAACACAATCATAGGCAAAGATTTGTTTGGGAGCCAAACACTTTAAGAAGAGAAAAATGAGTATTAATAGCTTCAAAGTAGTTGGAGAAACTCAGCAGATAATTTGAAATAGAAAAAAAAATTTTAGCTAACACTGAAGAACTAAAATAATAACAATAATAATAATAAAAATAATAATAATACTAATAAATAGAGCCATACTGTGAGAGCCTTAACATTTGATTGGGAGTTTTTCTTTATTCTCACTTTGGCTAATTGGATCATTTTCACATGAATGAAATACATGCTAAATTATTTACAGGTAATTACATGGCTATGTTGTTGCTAAAATATTAAGACACAAGTGCCCCACAAGAAACATTACAGCAAACACAGGCATATCAAGAAATGAATAGTGAAGGGGGATAGTGAAGGAGAGTTACAAAAAAAAAGCCTAGAAAACTAGAGGTAGTATTATCAAAATTAATTTATTTTTAAAAATATTATAGACGTAAAAAATTTTTTATCTTCCCATCTTTCTATGAAAAAATAATGGCTCAAGTATCAGCCCCTTAAATTTGCTTAATCTAAAAATTTATTGCAGAAATTCAACTCAAATACAGTTTAATTAGATTTATAAGCCATTTCTACCTCCAATGAACATGCTATCAATCACAACTATAGAAAGAGTTACTATTTTCTATAATGTAACTAAACTGAGCCAGCTTTTCATTTAATTATGTCATTATTAATATCTTTAAAAAGTGCTGCAAATCACATTGAAATGGAATGTTTGTATCTCAACTAATAGTGAGTGGTAGTTAGAGATACTGTACCTTTCAGGCACTGTGGGCACTAATTAAATATCTTTTTGTATTGCTGATCTTTAGTCAACAGTTCACTTCATGCCATTTTTGAACTAAACAAATTAAGTGTTGGGTCATAGATATAACCTAAGAAATAGCAAACTCTCAAACTTTAAATTATCAAGGAGCAAAATAAAATTTACTAAATTACATGTATGAAATCCATTCTTTCTGCCTTCCACTGCCAACCCATAATAATAATTGTTTTGTTTTGTCTCTTGAATTCAATGCATTCCTCCATCATTCAAGAGAGGTCTTGGACAGCCAGTCTAGTTAAAGGGCTTATGTGATTTAGAATCAATAGACTGTATAGAGATACACAAACTTCTAAGCTGGGATGCAGGATTTTTCCTAGTATGAGTGGAAGTATATGCCTATAATTTTTCTTTTAAACTATAAACAGAAGTGGAGAGAGAGTGGGGGGAAAGAGCCTTAAATCTAAGTTTGTGGGAGAGCTTTTCAGAGTGTATTACTTTTGTTTTGTTGTGTGTGTCATTAGTTATTAATTTGGGAGTAAAGCTTGAAAAAAGAGACTTTAGTGAATCTAAAGATAAAGATACTGAGAAGTGGGCAAGGAGAGTTTATTTTAAGACATGATAATATGGATTATGAATAGACTTACTTTTGATCACTTTTTCAGGGATGCCAATAAATACTGAAATGGTTTTTAAGAGTTTTGGGGCCCAATATTTATATTCCCAGATCATCATCACCTTATCTCTATCACTTCTACTTTGCCTAGAAATAGAAACTTGAATGCTCTCTTAGTATGAGAAGTTCTTTTTCCTTCTTCATTTAATTTGAAATTGTGCAAGAATTTGTCTTCCTGCCCTGACTTTCAGACCCATCACGGGGTATCACAAATCTTGGTTTCTAAGACCATTCTCCAACAAAAGGAATAATAGCCCTGGAGAAAAGTCTGATTTAGAAGTTGAGGAGTATATTATAGTAGCAGAAAGTAAGAAATTGCTCAAAAAAATAATAAAATGAATAAATATGGTAGTATGTCAAAGAGAAATAGGAGCCAACTAAAAACACTCCCAATGACCAAAGGGGGAATAATTTGAACAACAAAATAAAGTAACACTGTATTATTATCCTAAGTATAAAATAAAGGTAGAGTTAATATGGATGAAAATAAATGACTGAGTAAATTTATAAATATGGGGGAAAATAAATTTCCCAGGCAGAAAAATTATAACTAATTTGTGTAGATCATCCTTAAGGAAGTGGAGCATGACTTCCCACTACTTAAATAAGAGCTGCACATAATGATGTCCTTCCAAAGAGTACAGTACAGAAAGGAAGAAAAATCACTCCATAGTCCTGAAACCTGACAAACTCTGCTTCAGCCAGGTGATTAAGGTCAACATCAATAGTCACAAATCATGTTGATAGAAAACACCCTTGCAATGGTGTTAGAAAAATGGCACTTCATGCTTGTTTTCTTCCTCCCCAAAACACCTAACCACAGCCTAATCTTGGAAACCCATCAGACAAATCCCAATTGAGGGACATTCTACAAAACATATGACTAGTACACCTCAATACTTTCAAGGTCATCAAAAACAAGTCTGAGAACCTGTCACAGCCAGGAGAAGCATAAGGAGACATGAAAACTAAATGCAGAAAAAAACAAAAACTGTATGACTTCACTCATATGTGGAATATAAAACTGAAAGCCACAAAGAAAAAATGAACAAACAAACAAAAATCCCATGGACACAATAAATAGTTTAATGTTTATTTGAGGACAAGTTGGGAGGGGGTGGGAAAAGGGGGAGGGGGTGGGAGAGGAGGGAGGGGAAGCTACATACAAGGTGATAGAAAGAGAACTCACACAGGGTGGTGAAATTATACAAGTTGACAATGCACTGTAGAATTGCACACCTGGAACCTATGTAATTCTTGCTAACAAATGTCACCCAATTAAGTTTAACAATTAAAAAAAAAAAGAAAACTAAATGTAATGCAGTGTCCAGGATGAAATCCTGCAACCAAGAAAAGAAAAAGGAGAGACAGAAAGAGAGAGAGAGAGGTAAAAACTAAAAAATATGAAAAGAATATGGGCTTTAGTTAATAACAATGTATCCATATTTGTTCATTCATTATAACAAATGTAGCATACTAAAATAAAAAGCTACAGTAGGGGAAACAGAGTGTGAAATATGAAAACTGTCCGGAAAGTATCTAGCCATGAAATATGAAAAATACAGGTATTTATAGCTGGATTTTTTTCCAGACAGCCCTCATATATGGGAACTCTCTGTACTAGCTTTGTAATTTTTATTCAAACCTGAAGTTAGCCTAAACCTAAAAGTTTATTTAAAAAAAATTATATTACAAGCTTTATAAAATATCTTTTATTATTGTCATTAAAAAAACAAACTCAATTAACATGCCCCATGGCTTTCTGGATTTTCCTTTCATATTTAAATCTATCATACAGATTTAAACCTTGAAGGTATAACTTTTGTCTTGCTATTAGGTAAAAATAGACATTAAGGGAGTTCCCTGATGGTGTAGCGGCTTAGGGCTTTGGCATTGGCGCTGTCAGCGCTGCGGCCTGGGTTCGGTTCCCAGTTGGGGAGCTGCCCACATACCAAAAAGCAAAAAAAAAAAAAAAATAGACATTAAAATATAGGCTAACACATTAAGATAGAGAAATAGAAATACGAGAAGAACCTGAATTCTTGATGGCATCATTTAACTGCCTTTTTTTACTTCTGAACTCCCTACCTTCAGACTTCTTATTTCCTGAAACAAATAAATGTCCATTTGTTTAGATAATTAACATACCAAGGAACCAAAAAGAGTGCCCCATGAGAAAGACCAAGAGTTGTGCTTCCGCCACAAACACGTTACAACAGTACCAGTGAGGTACCTAAGATGTGTAGCCTCGGAAACTGACTACCCACTGCAGGATGCAACAAGTGAGGCACCTCCCTGGTTACACAATAACTAGTGACTATATCCAGCACTTGCAGCTAGAAAAAAATAAGAACTAATTTCATCCAGCTCAGCTGATTCCTATGACCAGGACCTGACATTAGCTAATTTTAATATCATTATAATCTCATTTACATTGCAGTTACTGAGACTCCCGTCATGCACCTGAATCATGACAGTTCAGAGGAACCAAATTAGGGAGAAAGAGCAGAAAATAGGTCTTGCCCAGAGGGAGGAGACAGATAAGCCATGTCAATGGGATGTCACCAAGTCCTGCCCCTAAAGGAGATAAAAATTCCCTGATTGGGAATTCCTCACATGACTCAGTCTCTGAGTTGACCTGAACTTCCCTCTCAAGTGTGTACTGTTTATTTCAATAAACTCCTTGCACTTCCCTGCATCTGTCTCCCTCTTAAATTATTTCTTGTGCAGAGACAAGAACCTGGTCACTGCTGCTCTGGGTTGAGTACTCTCTTGGACATCCCATGAGCCTCTAGTGACAACGGCACCACTCTTTTTCTTTTTTCCCCCTTCTGCTTCACTCCAGAATATTCAAGTACAACTCTTAGATCATACAAAAACAGTGAAATTAGGAAGAAGAAGGTAGCTGATTCTCCCTGACAAACTTCACTGAAGGCTTCCAAGATCCCATCAAGCCTGGCTTGGGGGAAAGCAAAATATTTGGTTAAGTTTTCAAAATTTTGATATTATAATGTACAGGCTGGAGTTATAGTGATGCTGGACTACATCTGTATTATTCCAAAGTGGTCTTTATATCTCAGAGTTATGAGAAATATTTAGAATTTTCCCTAATTTTTATCTAGAAGGAAAGCAAAAACAAGTCTCAGGAGAGGGACTGAGGGATGATGAAAACCCAATTAAACTTGTTCATTTGTTCTCTACTAAGTCCAGCACATTGAGTATGAGGGCTGTCTGAAAAATATTCAGCTATAAATACCTCTATTTTACATGGCTGAATACTTTCTGGACAGCCCTCGTAAATCAGTTATGTTGGGGTTTTCTGTTTGTTTATTTTTCAGAAAATTTAGGGAGACCCTTGCCTTCCAGTTATATTTTCCAACTATCAAAAATTCTTAAGTAAGCAGTAATTAAGTTATACATCTACGTAGTACAAAAGAAAGAAGACATATATCTCAACACCAGCAACAAATGACAAAATGTTATAATGCATTGGTATAGTCAAGTCTTAAAAATACTAAAAATAAAACTAAGTTCTTGTTTACAAATTGCAATTTATACCTTATTTCCCTTTTTGGGGGGATGATTTTAAATCTTTTTTCACTTTTTTTCTCACATGTCTTGAAATTCTTCCAATTTTTTAAATTAATTTATTTAGATATAAATAAATGCTCTCTTTCTTAAACAAAAGGAGGGAGAGACCAATAAGACTACATGGTTGATCATTCAATAAGAGCAACAAAAGGAAGTGAGTTTGCAAAGTGTAACAGCACTAACACAGACCACTTGGACAAGTCAGCAGAATTTGTCAAATGTGAAGCCACTTGAATTTGTTAAACTATAGAATATTTTAATAAAATTTAAAGTGTAATATAATAAGATACAAATTAACTACTGATAAGAAACTTGAAAGTTAATGAAAACAATGTCTTAGAGCCTCTTACATAACTAGATGTACAAAAGTCATAAAATTATATAAAATTTAATATAAAATCGTTAGTAAAACATTGAATAAATATTTAGTTTATGAAAACATTGAATAAATATTTAGTTTCTCATATATGGTTTTGAAATAAAATGGATTTGATGCCTTAGCATATAAACAAATATGCTAAATTTAAACAAAACTACATAGAGTAATATAAAATTCAAGAATTCCATAACAAAATATAAAAATCTGTTACCAATAGTTCCATAAGTAAACAATACAGTACCTCAAGTCTAATATCTTTTCTTATATCAAGAAGTAATTTATAGCTTTACTGTACTTTTTACTAATCTTAAGCATGTCATTATATTTAATAAATTGAAAGTCTTTTTAATTTTCTGTGGAATACAGTATTGGAAGAAAATTTAGATTCTTCTATATCAGTGCTTGTTTAACATACAAATCCTCTCTACAACTCCAAAAGTAATTATGAAATCTCTACTTGGACATTTTCTAGGGTTGTTTTATTTTTCTAAATAAGCCAAGAAACATAGGTATTACTCCATAACTAAATTTGTATATCTTGTACTCTATTCTAGGAACATCCACAAGATTTACATAACATTCAGAGCCTTTAAATTATGAAACCCACTTAATTCCTTCATGCTTTTGAATACTGAAAAAAAATTAGCCTATCACCAATGTTTGATATGTATGCCATGCTCCACAGTTCTTACAAAATTATCAGCAGCTATCTAGTGATCTTACCTAGGTTGTAAACTACATAGAGTCCCTAATTACTTCACCTAACTTAACTTCTACTACATTTGACCAGTATTTTGTTTTTTTCCTGACAATCTTGTTGGCAGAAGAGAGAGAAAGAATATTTGTTTTATCTTCACCTCCCTTTATATGTTTCTGTCAGTTTTAAGTTCTTTGCACCTCTCGTTCTGAATATAATTTTATATTTTTATGAATTGGTCGTAAGTATTTTTAATGAATTTTCTTTTGGACTTTTGCCCTCCTAATGTAATGCTTACAGGTCTGAATGTGTGTGTGTATACACACACACACACACACACACACACACACACACACACATATATGTATGTGTGTGTGTGTATATATATATACACACACACACACACACACACACACATACACATATACAGTCTCTCTCTCTCTCTCCCCCTTTCTTCCTCTTTTCTTATTGGGCTTTTATAGATGTCCTTTGTAAACAAGCATTTTAGCTACTCTATGTACAAGCTCTGTAAGATGTACTTCCATCTAATTTCAGAAGCTACCCATGAGTATAATCATTTAATCAGAAAATTAGCCACTTATCACAATTGTATGAAACTATAAATCAAGAAATCAACAACAAGAGGAAAACTGAAGAATCTATAAATGTGAAAATTAAACAACACACTTCTGAACGACCTTTGGGTCACAAAAAAAAATAAAAAAGCAAATAAAAATTATCTCAAAACAATTGGAAATGGAAATGTAACTTCCGGAATACAACTAAACTAGTTCAGAAAGGCAAGTTTATAACAAAAAATGCATATATCAAAAAATTGTCAATCTCTCAACTAAACATGGCATTAGGAAAAGGAGAAGTAATTCAGCCGAGAATTAGCAGAAGAAAAGAAATAATAAACATCAGAGGGGAAATAAATGAAATAGCATTAAAACAATAGAAAGGATCAATAAAGCTAAGAACTCAGTTTTAGAAAAGATAAACAAAATTGCCAAACCTTTACCTAGACTAAATTAAAAAAAATAAAAGAAGAATCAAATAAATAGAAATGAAAGAGGAAACATTACATCTGATACTACAAAAATACATAGGAACATAAGAGACTACTATGATCAAGTATCTGCCAACAAATTAGATAACAGAAAGAGAATTCAATTTTTAGAAATATACAATCTACCAAAACTGAATTAGGAAGAAATAGAAGTAGAAAATCTGAACAGACCAACAATGAGTAAACACATTGAATCAGTAATCAAAACCTCCCAATACAGAAAACCCCCAAACCAGACAACTTTACTGGAGAATTCTACCAGGCACTTGAAGAGGAATTAACATCATCCTTCTCAAACTGTTCAGAAAAAATGGAAAAGGAAGGAACACTCCAAAATGTATTCTACTAGGTCAGCATTACCCTGATACCAGTGACTTTTTCAGATATAACATCAAAAGCACAAACAACAAAAGCAAAAATGAATAAATGAGACTATATCAAATTTAAAAGATTCTGCATAGCAAAAGAAACAATAATAAAATGAAAAGACAACCTACAGAGTGGGAGAAAATTTTTACAAACCATACATCAGATAAGGGGTAAATATCTAAAATATATAAAGAGCTTATATAACTCAATAACAAAAAATAAGCAATCAAATTAAAAAATAGACATAGGAGCTAAATAGACATCTTTCCAAAGACATTCAAATGGCCAACAGATACACTAAAAGGTATTCAACATCATTAATCATCAGGGAAATGAAAATCAAAACACAGTTAAATATCACCTCACACCTGTTACAATGGCTATTATCAAGGAAACAAGAGGTAATAAGAAAATATTGGTGAGGATGTAGAGGAAAAGCTACGCTTGTACACTGTTAGAGGAAATGTAAGTTGGTGCAACAACTATAGAAAAACAATATGGAAGTTCCTCAAAAAAATTAAAATAGAACTACTATATGATCCAGCATTTTCAGTTTGGGGTATATACCCAAATGGAATGAAAACACTCCCATGTTTATTGCAGCATTATTCACAATAGCCAAGAAATGGAAACAACCTAAATGCCCATCAAGAGATGAAAGGATAAAGACATAATATATGAGGGCTGTCCGGAAAGAATCCAGCCATGGAACTGTTCTCGTTATATTAACAATGGCTGGATTTTTTTTCTGGACATACCTCAGATGATAGGTAGATGATAGATAGATATATAGATACTATTCAGCTATGAGAAAGATATTCTGTCATTTGTGACAATGTAGATGGACCTTGAGCATATTATGCTAAGTGAGATAAGTCAGAGAGAAAAAGAAAAGTACTATATGATCTCAATTATATTGGAATCTACAAAATGAAACTCCTGAAACAGAATTAAATGGTTATTAGGTGATGAAGATTGGGATAGGGCAGATGTTTAAGGTTACACACTTGCAGTGAGTAGTAAATAAGCCATAGAGATCTAATGCACCACTTAGTGAATATTGACAATATTGTATTACAATCATCAAACTTACTGAGAGACTATAACTTAATTATTTCAACAATTAAAAAGAAAAGATACTTATGTAATGTGATAGAGGTGCTATTATAATTAAAGCTAAAATGACAAGCATATTACATTATATAAATGTATCAAATTAACATGTTTTACACCTTAAGTCTACAATTTATGTGTCAATAAAAAAGAAATCAATGGCAGTGGGTGGAAGAAAATTAGTCAATCTACCTGAAACTGCTTTATGTATTGTATTGAATAATGCCAAATGAAGAAATAATGAAAAGCCAAAAGTACAGGGTATGGGTTAACAATTCTGAAACTGTTTTATATATATTCTGGATTTTAAAAAAAATTAAATAAAAGGGTGCTACATGGTGGGATCCAAGTATTTTCACGGTCAAAGAGAAAAAGTTAAATTAAATGAATGGAAGACTAGAATGAACTCTTTGGTACTGGATTAGATTTAAGGGCATTACTGTGAACTTAAATTTAGCTTAATATATAGGTAGGTGGATAGAATCAGAAACAGGCATAGATATGCTACCTATCTCTGCTTTCTGAGAGAGCCTAGAAGCAGTGGTACCTAGAAGCAATGAGCATACACAGTGCACTCAGGACTTGGTTTCTAAATATGATTCTTCTTTAAAAGTGATCAAAGTTTTTTGGAAACATGGAAAATATAAGATAAACCTGAAGCACCCTGTAGTACCAGAAAGTACCCAAGAACTTAGAAAAAAAATAAAAGGATGTGAAAGCATCACCCTGAAGGTGTTCTCAAGGCCAAACTGTTAAAATTTGATTAACAAAATAAACAATAGTGGTATTGAGTTTTATAAAATAAATATATATCAGTCCATAGTGATATAAAAAAGTAATCAAATAAATAAATAAATAAAAAGATAAATCTTCCTTTTGGAAGCATTAAAAAATGCATGCAGATATTAATATTTCCCCTGTAGAGGTTGGAGTTTAATTTCTTCCAACCTAAGTCAAACCCAAATGCAGGAACATTCCACACAATGCCTTACCAGTACCACTCAAAATGTCAAGATCATAAAAAACAAGAACAACTGAAAAACCTTCACAGATTTTAGGAGATTAAGAAGACATAACAACTAGATACAATGCAGTATGTAGGTTGGACCCTAAAACAGAAATATTGTGTTAACTCGATAACTGGTGAAATCTGAATTAATTAAATCTTGAGTTTAGTTAATAGTAGTAACATAACAGTGTTTACTTCTTAATTTTGAATAATATACCATAGTAACATAAGATAATGCTAGGAGAAATTAAATGTAAGTAAGGAATATCCTCGAAACTTTTCTGAAAAATCTAAAATTTTTCCAAAATAAATTAAATATGTAGATGAGGGCTGTCCAGAAAAAACCCAGCCATAAACGCCTCTATTTTTCATATTACATGGCTGGATACTTTCCAAACAGCCCTCATATATACATATTTAAGCCACAAGTATTAGATTAATAGGTAGTTTTAACCTGACATCCCTTTTTGGAGTGCTTTATATACTGTTTCAATATGTTGGGGAGATTAGAGACATAATATGACTACATTTTTACTTGTACATTATAGATTAGCATAGTCCAGTAAGACATTATAATGATGGAAATAAAATAACTACACATGACTACTGAACACTTGAAATGTGATTAATAAGACTGAGAAACTGAAGATAATTTAATTCAATTTTTATTTAATAGCAACATGTGACTACTGGGATACTACATTGGACAAGACAGTTCTAGATAATTTGTCAGATGGCATGTTTCCTCAAAGCAAGGAACTATCATTATTATGTTTTTAATAAAGCTATTTAACTATATTCTTTTAAGTGAACAAATAGTATATCTAAGAAATAAGACTAGCATGACATTAACATACAAACAGAAAGATAAACAACTACAGTTGTTAGCCAATGGTCATCTAAAATGTAAGTGGTTATTAACACAGAGAAGTGTATTTGATCTATAGATAGGTTAGAGTTTTCTTTCTTTAATCCTAAACAGCTGATGTTTACTTTCTTTTGTGCTTCCAGATAAAGCATGTTGTTTTGAACTGTTATCTTCTGTTTTCTGGGAGTTTTTGAGCTACAACCTGATGTTACCTGATGAAATGTGACATGCTTGTCACTTTTGGTTAAAAGTGAGTATAAATGGGCAAATAGCCATGTAACTAGAATGTTTTCTCATTACTGGTTCCTGGCAGGTAATAGTCTAGCAGCATAGTCCTACATTAAAAAAAAAAGTCTCAGCATTAAATGCAGCTTGTGCCTAAACAAAAAGAGTTAAACGTTAAATTCGAGAGAAAAACTGTTCCTACATTCTTGAGATTCTGTCTTGCTTCTTCATGATCTTGTTTGAAAGTTTGTATCATAATTATTTGTAAATCAAATAATCAGAATACATATGTGGTATGAGAGGAGGAATAGGTAGAAGAAACTAGATAGATGAACTAAACCCTAGTATTCTTTTTTCATCAAAAGCATATTTAGTGAAAGGGGAGAAAAATTGTGCAGACAGTGCATAATATATGACTAGAAATGTTTCTTATTAGAGTCCTTTTCTGACTTGTCCAGGAGGCATTATACTGTAAGCCATGTTCTTAGTGATGCAGAAAATTTCTACTTATAATGCCATATGAATTCCACATTCCACTATTATGAAAATGAGGAGTAACAGAAAGATGCTCCATTTTCTTTCTGTCACTTTCAAAAATATTAAGTTAATAATATGAAAAAGCATTTATCTAAATGGGTATCTTTTTAAAAAGTCAATGCAAGGCAAGAAATAGCCCAAGGTAATTTGATTTAATTTATACATGGTTGACAAAAGATAACGTATGGCTGAAAGAATGTATTTTAGCTAGTAAGGGTAAAAGTAGAAATCATTTCAAGGAGGCCGAATATTCTAGATTTACCTTTAACTGTCACAGATAAAAAGGATTAATTAATGAAGTCTGTTCTCAATAGATAAAGGGCTCCATTGGTACTGTGTTAATTTTCTTGAAAGAGAAAGATAGTCTAGGTTGCATTTCCTCTTTAGCTGGAAATGGAGTCGAGCTCTTCCTTCTTAATATCAGAAGAAAAAAGAAAATGCAGAATATAAAAGCTAAAATCTTATAAATATTACATCAGTAGCATTCTTAAAAATTTTGCCTAAATATGCAATGTATATTTAAAGTCATGTATCTCATGTACTTCACAAGAAATCATCTAGAATCTCTAAAAAGAACCTAAGAATCTGAAATCTGTCATACATCATATGAATTATGTTACTATAGAACATTAATGTTACATAGTGCTATGTTAATCAAATTAGATTTCATGATGATGGAATGCACCCTCTCATTTTATTTATGAATAGAAACAATGTAAATTTGACATGTGTTGTAAATGTCTTCTCAACACTGTGTGAAACAATCTTAATGGTACCTATAATGTAGGTAGAATACACATAAGGAGTAATTCATGAATAGAAATAATATGCAACTTTGGAAAGATTCACTAGAAAATAGTCTTACAGAGGTGAATATGTCAGAGCTCACAATGATCAATAACAACCTATAAAATTAGATTTGAGGTTTGAACAAAAAAAAATGTAGCTCCACCTTCAACATTCAATGTTGTAAGAATTTCAAGTGATTATTATCAAATGAGTTAAGAACTAAGCTATTATTAAAGACATAAGAAAATTACTATGTAGAACATTTCTGCATGATAAAATGAAGATTCTGACTAACACCTCTATAACAGTTCTCAGGATTAAGAGACTTTATTATTATTATTTTTTATTGTTGGGTGCACATTTGATAGTGAGAATAAAGAAAATGGCAGAGAGAATAACAGTAAACTAAAATAAGAAAGAAATTGAGTAAGTGGGATTATAAAATTCCAAAAGAGGATAAAACCAGGACTGAAGCTACAGGAAACCAGAAGAAACTCAAATTTAAAGAATGCTCCATTTTACATTGACTATGCAATGTTTCATCAAAACTGGTATGGTCTTGTTATTAAAAGGGTCATATGTGATTATTGTGAAAAATAAAAAATAAAAATAAACTGTGACAATAGACCTATATGCCTGAAAAAAGTCTCTTCCAATCCCTCCATCACCCAGCTCTCCAAATACTAAACTGAGTCAAAATTGAAGCACCCTCCTGCCTCACCCACTTCACCAGAAACGTGTCCACATCAGCTCCTCTGGGCAAAGCTGCTCGGGTCAGAAGCACACATACACAACCCTCCCATGATTGATTCAGATACCCACCTGTACAGCCTGGAGTGTGACATACGAAGTGCAGGGCTCTCGGGACAGGTTTACTGTTGAAAGAACAAAATAAATATTTATAGCAGGAATTAATAAATGAGTCATAAATGAGTGTGTTAATTTAATTAATAATCAATTACTAGGGGTCACTCCAAGCCAGAGGCTCAGTATTTTAAGGACCTAATGCGGGCAGCTCTCCTTGAATACCAGTTTCTGTAAGAACTGCAATCTGATATGCAGAATTGGGAGAGAAGATGTCGCTCCTTTCGTGGATTCTCTAGATTGCTGCAACTGATGGATAGAGCTCAACTGAATAATTTTAAAAACTTCGCTAACTAGTTTAATCAATGGAGGTATGTCATATGTAAGATGCCAGAAACAAAGGGATAATTGAAGTAAGCTAGTTTTATTAGGAAAAAAATGACAATAATTGCTATTTAAGTACCAACTATATTCTGGGTGCTATACCAAGCAATGTACAACATAACAGAATTGAGTGAAATAAATTCAGAAATGTGAATGAACTTGCAAAGTTACATAAGTGGCATCCTGATCCAAGTCAATTTAAAATCAAGACTGAAGCTTTTATTCTCTGCTGCATTGACTCTCTTTCCACAAACATGATGATATTCCATTTTACTGTGGATGTATTATAAACTTAATTTCTCATTAGAAAGCTGGCTATATTCTCCTAGAGACAAGTTTAATATACAGGGTCTAGCAGAAGTAAAGCCTTTTTTATGAGCTAGCAATCTATACTAAATCTTTTATTACAAAATCATAAGCATGTAATTCTGCAACATAACAATATTTTAACACTTAAAAAAGAGCGTTACTTCTGCCTGACCCTATATAAGTGGAATAGAAATCCCTGGATTAGTCCTTAAGTATCACAGATGCTGGTGAGGATGTGGAGAAACAGGAACCCTTGTGCACTGTTGGTGGTATTGCACAGCCACTATGGAAAACAGTATGGAGGCTCCTCAAAAAATTAAAAATGGAAGTACCATATGATACAGCAAGTCTACTTCTGGGAATATATCCAAAGAAAACAAAAACACTATGTTGAAAAAAATCTGTACCCCCACATTTATAAGTAGCATTATTTATAATAGGCAAGACGTTGAAACAAACTGAGTGTCTGTTAACAGGTGAATGAATAATAAAATTGTTACATCCTTCAAGTATACAAAAGAAGGAAACCTGCCATTTACAACCACATGGATGGACCTGAGAAAATTACACTGTGAAATAAGTTAGAGAAAGACAACTACTACATGATCTCACTTATATGTGCAATCTAGAAAAAAGAAAAAACAGATTTATAGAATAAGATTGTGGTTACCAAAGGTAGGGGGTACGTGGAGGGGAAATTAAATGAAGGAGGTCAAAAGGTACAAACTTCCAGATGTAAGATAAATAAGCACTAGGGATGTGATGTACAGCATGATGACTACAGTTAATGTTGTATGGTATATACTAGCATAAAAGTTAAGAGTAAATTCTAACAAGGAAAAAAAAAGAAGTGCTCATATCTAAATTGTAGAATATATTTAAAACTAACATTTTATTATTTCTGAATTCACATTAATTTAAAAGAAATTGAAAGATCAGGGCACTAGATTGAAAACGTGATAGAAGTCAAATACCACCCCTCCAATTATTTAGCAATTTTATATTATTTGAGATATATATAATATGTAAAATTTAAAATACTGGTATTTCTTGTTCCAATACTCTACGCTCAAAGGCTGTTGAAGCAACCCATGCAACAAAAGTTAATATGAACTTTTTAGATTAAAAAAAAACAATTTTTGGTTAATTATAAACTATAAAATTGAGATTGTTCCTATTCTCACTGCCCAATGTGCACCTAACCAAAAAAACAAAACAAAACAAAACAAAAAACAACACACACACACAAAACCCTCATAATCCTGAGAAATTACTGTGGAGGTGTTGCATAGTTTTTATTTTATCATTTTATCTCTCTTAGATTCAAGGTTAGTACAGATTTCCCCCTAAGTTTTTGGTGATTTTATTGGCAACCTAGGAGGGGCAGAATTCAATTTCAAGAACTAAATTGGCTCCTCTCTTGCAGGGTTCTGCTTGCACTTTAGACATGAGTGTTGTGTAGAAGTGTAACAAAGATGGAACGTAGTGTGATAACTCCCTTTGTAGACTCTGCTCCTTGTAGATATTACTATAAAACAAACAAACATACTACTTACTAGTTTTTTATATAAATTGATATTCATGTCTAGGAATAGGCAAAATATTATATGTTAATCCTAATTCATATGCTAAGATAAACACAAAAAAATAGACCATCTCACATTGCAAATCATCTATATCATGTGAATATTAAGGCAATATTTTATAAAATATGTAAATAACTATAGAAGTCATTATATCTAAATACCTGTTAATCTTTCCTAAGGCAACATTAGAAAACCTGGTTTTTAGAGGTATGAGTAAAATTTATGTATTGGGGGCTTATGGATAGAGAAGACTTTGTCACAAAATTTTTTTTTAAAGGGAAACAAATTCAGTGAAGAGGATTGCATCATGGTAAGAAGAAGAAAGGTACTTTATAAATGGAGAGCATTTGGATCATTTAATGGCCAAAATAAACTCCAAAACATTCATCATGTTATAGATTCAGTGATGTCTCAAGCATACATATATAAAATTAAAGAATCCAAAACTAATTTAAAATGGCAACAACTAAGATGACACTAAATAAACTCTCTATAGTCTTTAAAACTTCAAAAATTATATCTAAACTTTTTGAGTTAATATAAAGTGAATTTAAATGTGCTAGCATCTACAAATTAAATTGTGAAAACTAGCACTCTCTCCACATGTTTTGGCATAGCCTGTATAATTTCTGGATACTTTGATACTATGATTTAAATTGCAGCTCTAGAATCTTCTCATGGTAACAAGTTTGTTTCTTTTGAACACTTTCATGATGCTATTTTGTCATTCAAAGCCATACCTGGACCTTCTCTGAAAACATAGCTATAGTCCAGTTATGCTTTAGGCAATCTGTCTTAATCTCTCCGTTCTAGAGACACATCAGCAAATGTAAAATTCTTGTGTGAAAATTACAGTCTATGTAGGCCGCATATAGGTATGACAACTACCTAATTAGACTTTGTGTGCTCAGGATGATTGTATTTGTCATACGTTATCGATTGATCCAGTATTGAAGAGAAGTAAATGCCCTAGGGAAAAGAAACTGCACAATAGGCTGGATTCCTGGCTTGGGGCAGAGGAAACAGAAACAGGTTTGAGCATATTCTGAATTGACACTAAAGCCTATGTTATAATGAAAATGCAAATGTTACAAAGTCTTTTCCTAACACAGGATATAAAAGGCTATTTGAGAATTTCAGCAAACCTGTGATGTTCTTGCTAAAGCAGTGAGTTCTTAAGGACTGCCAATCGATAGTTTCAAAGCAGTTGAAAACTTACGTATGGCAGACATGTATTATAAGATCAATTTTTACAGCAGAAATCTATATATCAAGCAGGGTCATTGGCAGTAAATGATAAAATGAATATAGCTCTAGCAAGGGAGTAGTCAAGATGATGTGCTATCAGCCAAGGTGACATACATTCTATTAATAAAAGACAACCGAGGTGCAAAGCAATGGAAGGATAATTAATTTTTCAGTCACCTGTTGTCTTTTTAATGCATTGTCAAATAAACAATGAATATTTGTTCATCAGTGAAATTTTTGGACCTGTAGCAGTATTGCAAGAATAATTAATAATTGCCTTTTGAAAATGTTTGAAGTGTGGAAACTGAACAAGCAGGATCATTATTTCTTCTATCAGGACTAATCATTAATACAAATGCATAAATATAATGTCTTATCTGAGTCTTTAATAATGTCTTGAATTCCTACACGAGGAGATGAATTTAATTTTCTGACTTAGAATGTTCATTTTATAAATTTAACAGAACAAATCCAAAATTTCTATAAGGCATCAATATCTATTCAGCATCTTTAAAAATTATTGTCCTACTCTTACAGAAAACTTCAGTACTAATAGTTAAGTTTACAGAAATGTATTCTAGAAAGTCATAGGATTATGGGCTGTCTCCTATCTTTAAATAACTAATGACAAATCATGGACATTCAAAGAAACCAGCATACCAATTTCAGAGCAAAGTTTTTCTTTTGTAATTAATTTTTTTAAGTGGAAACTGGAGTGTTCAGCAATTGAGAAATGTAAATGCAGTTCACCCATAAATTCCTGTAGTCTTTCAAACTAGCGATCTACACTCTGTATGCAAAACTATTTTTATCACAATAGCTTTCTAAGCTCTCCAACTCGTCAATAAGTCGATATTATAGAAATATTCTTAATCATCTTCTGTGTAAAACTATAAAATCATTAAGACTTTGTTCCAGCATGTTGATTTTTTTTTTCAATTTACAAGCAGGATTTTGTGGTAAGCTTTTGTTACTACTCACATTCACCAGTAATACAAAGCATATGTTGGAGTTTGGGAAAGTTATTAAAGCCAGCAAATGCATATATATTTTAATTACACAACCTGAAGGAACTCAAAATGTGTTTGTAGAGATCTCAATTTATTGACAAATGGCAACTATTCTTAGATGGCAGCTCTCTTCTGTAGGAATCAGATAAAATTAATTCTCCAAAATTAATTCATAACTACAATAAAAATTAGCAAAGACAACTATTTCTCAGGTAATCCATAGTTTCAGATAAAAATAATGCTATTGTAATGTTTTAAATCCCCATTTACCTGACACTTTTATCTTTTTTACTTTATTAATTTGACATTAAATTTTACATTAATTTTAGGTGTACACCACAGTGGTTAGACATTTTTATAATTTAAGAACTGATCCCACTGACTAGTCTAGTATCTATCTGGCACTATGCATGTCATTACTATATTAATGACCATACTCTCTATACTTTACATCCATTGCAACTACCAATTTGTACTTTTTAATCCCTTCACTTATTTCACCCTGACCCCAACCCTGTCCCATCTATTACCCAATAAATCTATTACCCATCTGACACCATACATTGTTATTTCAATACTATTGACTATATTCCTTATGCTGTACTCTACATCCCTATGACTACTGTATAAAACCAATGTGTACTTCTTAATCCCGCTCCCTTATTCACTCGATCCCAACCCCCTTCCCATCTAGCAATCATCAAAACGTTCTCTGAATCTATGAGCTTGTTTCTGTTTTGTTCGTTTATTTTGTTCTTTAGATCCCATATATAACTGAAATCACATTGCATCTTTCTCTGTCTGACACACTCCACTCAGCACAATACCCTCCAGGTCCATCCATGCTGCCAGAGATTGCAAGAACCTAGTCTCATCGATAGCTGAGCAATATTCTATTGTATATAAGTCATAAATCCAGCCATAAATGCCTCTACTTTTCCTATTACATGGCTGTATACTTTCCAGACAGTCCTTGTGTGTACCACCTCCTCTTTATTTATTCATCCATTGGTGAACACCCAGGCTGCCTTCACATCTTGGCTATTGTAAACAATGCTGCCACCCAGAACTGAGATTACGAGGTCCTTCTTTATCTCTTTGTTATGCCTTTGTTTTAAAGTCTATTTTGTCTGGTATAAGAATTGCTACCCCAGTTTTTTTGTTTTGTTTCTATTTTCATGAAATATTTTCTATCCCTTTATTTTGTACTTGTCTTCTGTTTGTTTATAATTTCTTTGCCAGGTGTTGATACTAGATTCCATCTGGTGTATTTGCCACCCCGATTTAAAATCTGCCATACAATTCCTACTAATGGTTAGCAATAAAGTGAATTGGTATTTGTTTTACTTCATCTTAAGTATGATGGTTGTTACCAGAATTTCTTGATTGTCAGTTTTCTTAGGCTGCAAAATAAAATTTATTACAGTAGTCCTCTGTTTTCTTGAGTTAAAAAAAAAGTAGATATGTATTTTTAAGCTAAAATTTATGGCAATATAATGAGCATGCTATTTTAAAATATTTTCAAACAGTGGTTTTATGGCCTCTGCACTGGGTTGAATGTTTTTCATGATCTAAAATTCTAAAATAATTTCTAAAAACAATCAAGAATTACAATGAAAAGTCACCCCTAAAAATTTCAAAATGAATAAATTTTTAGTTGGTATTCATAACAAACTAATGGTTAAGCATCAGGTATCAATTGCCTAAATGCATAAATAACATATGGTTACATTTTTAAGATTTTTGTACTACTAAAGCCAACCAATCCCGTGATACTTGATACTGTATTCAGTGGATCCTATGTCCTGAAGAAGTTGCTGGTGTACAATAAATTGTATACCAAAAAAAAAAAAAAAAAGTCAACCATAGATGGTTAGATTTGAGACATATAGTTCTCTATTCCCCTAGGTAGAATGAAGCACCATCTTCCACTAGGTGATATAGTGCAACAAACATCTCACCTACCAGACATCTGTTTTCCACCTGACAATGGGCCAAAACAACACTTCAGACTTTGGGGAAAAAATGCCTTCCTCTCAGAGCAGTGCTGATATAAATCCTAACGACCTGATACTTTTAACTACCTCCTTTTAACAACCTCTTGTACTATTCTTCAGCAGGGTCTTGAAATGAGCTGAGAGTAAAATGCTACCCACAGCATTTAAATCAGACTTGGAGTCTAATAACAGTTTTTCTCAACCATTCTTTTTCTACTCTGTCTTCCTAATTATTGTTATCAGTGTGCACTTTCTTTTTCCTTGAGAGGAAATATTGACGTTTTTGGAGTGAAATATTGAAATGGTACATTTGTTGTATTGATGATTCTGCAGTGGCTAACATTCACAGAACTAGTTTGCAGAACTTTGTGGATGAGGCCAAAAAATTAGGAGCAAATTAAACAGAGGAATAAAACAGGACTTCTTAATTAATTAGTAGATATTTCCCTAATCTTTTCTGCAGGAGCATAAAATAAATCTTTATATCTGGCACTGATTAAACTTCCAAGTTACTGAATGAAAGTAATAACAACTCTTTACTCATACACATTAAATGTGCTTTTAGAAACTTATCAACCTAAAATAAAAGTTGTTAATTTTTATAAGCAGGAGCAAGCTTTCAACAGTGCAGTGTTCACTTCCTCAGCCTGATTAATGTGCCAGCTTTAGGAAGGAAATGTGATACATTTTAAAGGAGATTTAGAAACCCTATTACCTCCGGTGGTGCAGCCTATATATATCAATTTCTTATCCAATATTATTTAACACTAACACTGCTATGATGGTCATGCATTGCCAAAGTTTTCCTGCCATATAGAGTAAATACTAATGTTAAACTCGTTTATGTAAAAGAACTCTTACAACCCTCATCTCACCCCAACTCCTAGGGATTATGAAGATTTCTCAGTTACTAACTGAAGCAAAATTGTGGTTGTAACAAATAATATTGATCTTGTCTACCTCAAGGCTTAGAGGAGTCATTTTACTATATCTTAGTAAACTGGTCACATCATACTATAATATATACTTCCTAAAGAAATTAAGTGCTATGTAGGATGTTTATAACCAAGGGGGGGTCATATTAACAACAGATTTTATTTACCACAACAAAACAAATTTATTTCTATTTGTTCTTCAAATAAGAACATTAGACTAATAATTTTAACTGTAGGTGTTGATAATTCCATAGCAGATATAGAAATATTATTTTAAACAATCTTCTTTTAAAAATTGCTTTTACAATTAGTTTTATTCCTTATAACAACACCCCAAAAGCTCTTAATATACACCTGTTCTACTGGTTTAAGAGCTTCCCCTCATGAAAGTCACCTCTGAAACTACTATCAGAAAGGGCCTTGTTATATGGCCCACTAAGAGACAGTTTTAGTACAAATAATTTCTTCCCTCAATGTGGTTTCCCTTGAGAAGTAGACATTTGATCTCAAGATCCCTCTACAATAATGCATGTATGAACCCAAGTGAGCAAGTAAAGAGCTATAAATATTCTTAAACTATCAACCTATGAAATGGATGCCGTCTCATCCAAACTGCCTTTTAAGTAATTAACTATTCAAGTTCCATCTTCTATTAAAAGCTCAGCCTCGGTTTGCCCCAAAATTTGGGGACTTCATGATTAAATTCATTGTATATTTTATGTTAGAAGTTAGAACCATAAGATGCAAAAAGTCTCTTTATTCCTCTGTTCACTAAATTAATATTGCTGAGGGAGGAAGATGTGAAACAGACAATATTAAATTGTCTGACATGAACTGATGCAAAAGGTAAGTAATTAGATAATGATGTAGATATGATTTAGCAATTCTACTCCTGTGTATTTATCCAAAGAAAATGAAAACACTGATTTAAAAAGATATATGCACCCCCATGTTCACTGCTGCATTATTAACAATGTCCAAAATATGGCAACAACCTAAGTATCTATCAATGGATGAATGGAGTAAAAATTTGTGAGATACAGACACACACACATATACAATAGACAGTTATTCAGCCATAAATAAGAACAAAATGGTACCATTTGCAACATATGGGTGGACTTTAAGAGCATCATGCTAAACAAAATAAATAAGAGAAAGACAAATACCATATGATCGCTCTTACGTGTGGAGTGTGCGTGTGCATGCATGCGCGCACACACACACACACAAGTTCGTAAAACAGAGAAAAGATGCTGGTTGTCAATGGTAGGGGAGGGAGAGGAGTGAGGTTGAAGAAATAGTAAACTGTTTCTGCTTTTGTTTTACTGTAATGAAATTAAAAGAAAAGTAGGGAAGATAAAGAGAGATTGTGTTAGCCTAAGAACACGAACAATCATGCTAACCAATGTCTTTAGGCACTATGAAAGTCTCGTTGTTTGGGGGATAGTTGATCCTAAGACCAAACTGGTCTTTTATCATCTTCCTCCATTCATAAGAATTCTGAACTCTCTGGAGTAACAGCCCAAAATAAGAAATAAAACAAAACAGACACCTAATAGAACAAAACTATTGCCGGTCTTAAAAGCCTAAAGAGCAGGGTACAGGTTCTAGACCAAGATGCCTGGGGCAGCCTGGAAAGAAAGAGTGATTGAAAAGAGGGTGATTTGCAGGGTGGCCTCAACAATGGTGAATGTACATTGGCGTGCCCACTGAAAAACAATGGGATGAGAAATAGCATATATTCTCCACATTTTCTACCAAAAATGGACTCAATCTATCAATCAATAATATTTAAAAATAAAGTTTATAGGAAATGAATAATTCCTAGAATAGACAGCACAATACTGAAGGAGAACAAAGTTCAAGGACCAGAATTGCCTGATTTCAAGACTTAGTAGACAGGGGAAGATGATATTGGTGAAAGAACAGACACTGAGTTACACAGAACAGAATAAAGAGCCCAGAAACAAACCCACATAGATTTAGTTAGTTGAGCTTTAACCATTAGTAAGCAATTCAATGAAGAAATAATAGTCTTTTTAAACCAAATTGCTAGAATTGAATATCCATATGCAAAATAAATACACACACATAATTCAAACCTTTCACAAAAATTAACTCCAATAGATCATAAACAAAAATGCAAAAGTATAAACTTCCAGATGATAACGTGAGAAAATTGAGTGATCTTTGGTTTCTCAATGACTTTTTAAATACAAGGACAAAAGTACACTATATGAAAAAAATCAGTAAGTTAGATATTGTAAAATGAAAACATCTGTTCTATGAAAGGCATTGTGAAAAGACAAGCCACGGACTGGGAGAAAATACTTGCAAAACATGTCTGAAAAAAAAACTGGCATCCAAAACATACAAAGCCTTTTAAAATAATAGAAAACAACCTATCAAAAATGAGCAAACGATATGAACAGGCACTTTAACAAAGAATATGTAAAGTTGTTATAACAATCTGAATGTTTATAGCAGCTTTATTTATAATTGCCCAAAACTGGAAATAAGATGTGTTTCAATAGGTAGATTCATAAACAAACTGTGTACATCTATGCAATTTAATATTACTCGTAATATAAAGAAATGAACTATTAACCTACAACGAGTCATGGAAAAACCTTCAATGAATACTACTCATATTGCTAAGTCAAAAGAAGCCCTTGTGATAAAGCTACATACTTTATTATTCTAAGTATATGGCATTCTGTAAAAGGAAAACTATAGAGTAAAAGGATAAGTGGTGTCAGTTTTTGAGGGAAGAAGGGAGAATGAATAGGTGAAGTACAGGGCATTTTTAGGGCAATGAAATTATTGTTTATGATACTATAATGCTGGATATATGATACACATCTGTCAAAAATTATAAAATTTTACTATATAAACAGTGAACCTTAATATATGCAAGTTGCAAATAAATCATTTAGATAGTCGAAGGGATCCCAAGAAAGAATGTGGACTGTGATAAGACAATTTATTACAAATGTATAAAACAACCTTATTGAAAGGGGCGGGGGATTGCTAACCTAGTTAACCTGGGATATTGATAGAGTCTGTGAGACTGAAGGCAAAAGAAGTACACATACATCACATCCTTTAGTGAATAAAATTGTTTCCCACATGAGTATAGTTAATAATTCTGATACTGCTGAATATGTACATGAGGATTGAACTACTAAGTAAATGTTTGGCAGATAGTGGGAGCCATGTTTCTCACAGTTGAAGTGGAAATTTACAGATGAGCAAAGAGGAAATTAGAATGATCAATGTGGTAATGGATTAAAAGAGTAAACATTAGTAAGAACTCATGTTTAACTTAATACAGATAGTTATATACAGAAATAGTTATAGATTTGTGTATAGGCATGAGTTATTACATACACATTTATTTCTATGCTCTGTTTCCTTTTTGGAATATTCACCACCTTTAACCCTGGAAAGCAAATATATCATCTGTCAGTCTTGTCAGAATGCACACTGTGAAGAACCTGATGCTTTTGGTTGCTTCTGAGTCAGGTTCTTCTGATTGGAGAAACCTAGGTCACATGATTATGATCTAGCTATAGGGGAAGCTGAGAAAATTTTTTTCTGGCTTTTAAGAGAGAAGCTAGGACTTTAAAATTGGAAAATTTTTAATAGGAAGAACATTTAGAGATGAAGGAAAGCTATAAAAAGTGTCCATTATAATGGTTGCTATGAGGAAAATTCTTCCTTGAACAAGAATACTAACCACCAGATGTCTTGACTTTAGTATTAAAAATACATGTTTATATTAATGTTGTTAAGCTCAGAACTGGCCATTCAAGTGCTATTTTTCTAGTACATACAGTAATCAGAAGCACATCATCTTCTGCCAAAAAGTCAGTCATAATATTTTGTTTTCTCTGTAATGTGAATAATTGTGTGATGAATCATCGTGTCATAATAAATTTATAATCATGCTTTTACCTGCAAACACTAAAAGTATTTAGCCTTGTGATTGGAAGATGTTTCTCCACACAAGAGATCCATCCGTACCATAGACACCTAGCACAGCTATAACCTAACAACTCCCCATAGCACAAATCTGCCCATGTAGCTCTATCACAGATGAAAGAGAATACTTCCCTCATCTTCTATTCCCCTTCTCTCTCTCTCTCTCTCTCTCTCTCTCTCTCTCTCTCTCTCTCACACACACACACACACACACATATTGCTTGACACTTTAAGGATCTGAAAGAGTTTGGAAAATGATATTGTATGATATTCTAGCTTCTTGCAGTATAATTGGCTGGTGAGCTCTTTGAAGTCACAGCTGAATCTTAGAAAGGCTTCACTAGATTCCCTTGGGCTCTTCAAGAAAGAAAAAGCAGTCATTTCTTAGGTTTCCTCCATTACTTCAACTTCAACCTAGGCTGGAAACCACCTGGCCTTGACCTAAATTATTCTCATAAAAGCCAAAGAAGGATGCCAGAAAACCAGTTAAATCCATCTCATCTCTGCTTCTGTAGGATTTCTGTACATGAACATTCCTGCATTCATTTTTGTAGTAAAATTAGAAGGTAATCTTGCTCTCATAAGATTATTGCATGAATCAAATGAGATAATGCATATAGCGGGTACCACCCAGAATCTGGTACTTCACTTCCTGCTTCTTTCATTCAGACACTGACTCACACTGTTGCAATCCGAACAAATCCAATGGCAAGAATAAATTTTGGGAATTTTTGTTTTGTTTATTCCCAACTTGCTCTCATCTTCCTCCTTAAATCTCTCTTTCCTTGATCAAAACTAAGTTTTTGTTTCTTTTTAAGTTTGTGTCTCTTTGTGCATAATAATGAATAATATTTGTTGAAAGCTCACTGCATTGAATGCTTTGGGATGATTTTTCAATACCTTGAAGAACTAAAGAGGATTTTTGTTATTGTTGTTTTTCCTTTAGTATGTTTGCTATCTCACAGATTAACTTTTCAAATGTATATAAAATGAGGTCAATTTCTTTACAACATGACAATAGAACAGCCAATTATATAGCCAGCACTGACAGTCCATTGTCTGACTCCTTGTATTCTAAACTGATGTTTATTATAAAATACATGCTAAGCACTTCACTGAGTTTTAGGGTATTATATGCTAATATGCTAGTCCTCATAAATAGTATTTGCTATCATCACCATCATTAGTATTCTTTTCTCTATTATGAAATGGAAAATTTTAATATAGTACAAACTCCCCAAGAACACACAATTAATAATTAGTAGACTTGGCATTCATACCTACATACTCTGAAACCAAGGACCACTGCACTATACAGCCTCAACAATGAAATCACAAAAGCTAAGTCTAAAGCTGTCTGCTCTTCCCACGAAACTTTTCTCAAGAATGTAGAACAATAGCCCTGAGAATGCCAGATCAATCTAAAAAGTAATGTCTCCCATCTTCCCGAGTGGCTGCTTTCACAACATATAGCTAATGGTGTCCATTACGGCGGCAGAGACAGAGACGGCCTGCAGTAAATCTTTCTCTTCTACAGTTGGCTCTAGTTTAGGAAGATTTACTTTTATAACAGCTGTGGTGACTTCTACCTTATCAACTCTACTGCTTTAATACCTTTCTCTCAAACCATTTCTACAGCCTCTCCTAGTAATGACAGGTCCTAAGGGTCAGAACTAGGAGTACTTTCTTTATAACTTTAGCAAAGCATTTGATTTTGACAAATTACTTCTATTGTCTTAGCTCAGTTTTGGAACATCCTTGATTTTACTTTGAAAAGTTTTCAATATATGGATGCTGGTATGTGAAATTAAAGTGATATTTATTTATTTATTTATTTTTGCTGGAAACCTCTAATTCTCTTATTGGTGTCCTTGTTTACATCAATACAAATCTCTTTGCTTACAAAGTCTAAATTCACAGCTTATGTTACCCAAATCTTGTGATTTGATGAAAGAAAATTTCTGATTTCAGAAATTGAATTGGATCCAACTCTTTTCCCTGAGATAAGTGTTGCTTCATTAAGAGACATAAGTCTATATAAAATACCCTGCAGCGGGGGAAGTAAAAGAGGCTTCCCAAAGCAGAGAGAGGAGTTAAGGGTTTCAGTTTCACGCCGGCCTTGCTAGCCCCACCAGAAGAGCTTGCCAAAATAGAAGTGGGAAGCCAACCAAAGAGGCTGCTCTCTTTACTGTGCATCGAAGTATGTATGTTATGGGTTTGGAACAAACCCTGTTGGTCTAGTGTCCTAGAAGGAAAATTGAATCTCCTTCTCAGTGAATCAGTGGGGTACAGACCTTATATTTACTGAGAGAAGTAAGAAAAGATGGAATAGAAGAACCTAATCATGTTCGAACTATGCAAGGATTTAGCACACTAATTATGACCAGATATATTCAAGGACTGGAGAGCTCCACGGTAAAAATAAACCACCGAACATTTTCTGATATATAAATCGAAACCCATCACCCAGGTACATTTTAACCCATAGCACCTGGGTTAAAGGCTATATTATAATCAAATTGTTTGATATCTATGCCCTATAGTTTTTAAATACCTTGCTTTAATTACTACTCAAGTTAAGCAGATCAGATGTACCACTTTAAATGGGCAGAAAACAACTGTCCCATTCCAAACTGTACATACGGTCAGCCTAGTCTCACTGGGCTAAATTCAAGGTGTCAGTAGGCTGATCATACGCACCTTTGAAATAGGACAGTACCATTTTCTGTCCCATTTAAAATGGTACATTTGGACAGCTTAACTTTAATACTTTAAGTATTTTAAAATTTTAATACTAAAGAATGAATTTCTCATAATAAAGTATGATTTTCTTGGGAGAGAATAGTCCAAAGGAATATTGTCTCAAGGATATGTTAGCAAGACTTTAAGCAATGAAAATGTGTGGTTGATTGTTTGCTAGTATTTATTTTCAACTCTCTCTTAAGAGGATAAAAACTTCCTTTCATTATTATTTTTAAAATTAATAATATGGAAGAAGAGGTTGGAACTACCCAATAGAATGTACCAAGGGATTCTAAACAATGCTTAACAATAATATAATGTATTATGAATTTATTATGATCAGGATAAAAATCACATTGTAACCTCAGAATTTTTAAATATTGAAAATAATAATAAATGCAGATAAAATGCAATGAATGCAATGTTTAAACAATATTATTCCCTCAGCTCCATTTAATAAAATACTCAATCTAGGAATAGGTTGTGAATTGCTTCTCAGCCTTTTAGTTAAGATCAAATAAATGTAGGAATAGATTGTGTTTGCTAAATACAAGTTTGAAATGTATTGGCTTTTGAATTTAAGTGACTATGTAGTACTCTTCTTTTTTATTTTTTCAAAGTTCCTAAGTATAAAAGTTAATATAAATGCTTAACTACTTAGTCAGACAACATAAATTAGTGGATTAGTTAATGCTTATAAATCACTTTAAAGACCTAATTTGTTCAGTGTTTCAGCTTATAATTGTACATATGAGCCTGGTGGCCAGTGCTCTTTCAGTCTATTAATGCTAGGAATTATGGAGCAGAGAGAAAGCTAAACAAAAAATTCATGTTTGAGACAAAATTATGTGGGAGATGACACTTCCTGACAGCAACCTTTCTCAAAAGATACTCGTATCCCCAAAGTTTACTTGGAATCAAACCATAAGCATGTACTTCCGAAGATCCTATCCATTTTATCAACTATGCTACTGTATCTGTGCCATTCACACACTTTTCCCGTGGCCTAGGATTCTCCTCACACCATACATTTGCTTTGCTTAGTAAGCTCTGGTGTAGCTATCATAACCCCTTACATTCCTAACCTCTTCTATGTGCCCTTCTCAGCTTCCTTGGTGGAATTAAGCAGCCCCTTCTCTACACTACCTTAATATTTTCTATATAATTATTGTTAAGGTACTTCAATACTTACCTATTCGGCCTACCTCATTATAACATCTGTTATATTATAATATGCATTTGGATGCTTTGAGGGCAAAGTCTGTGACAAAATAAATAAATAAAGAGCTCTTTCCCCTTCCGAGAGCTACTGAAAATCCTGTTGTCACGGGCCACCACCCAGCCCGATGTTACTGGTACTGTAAGAAGAAGCTGTACCCAAAGTCTCGCTTCCACCGCGGTTCCCTAATGCGGAGATCTGCATCTTTGACCTGGGTTGGAATAAGGCAAAAGTTGATGAGTTCCCACTCTGTGGCCACATGATGTCAGATGAATATGAGCAGCTCTCTTCCAAAGCCCTGGAGGCCGCCCATATTTGTGCCGACAAGTACATGGTGAAAAGCTGTGGCAAGGATGGCTTTCACATCCGAATGTGGCTTCAGCCCTTCAAGTCATCCGTGTCAACAAGATGTTGTCCTGTGCTGGGCTAACAGACCGCAGACAGGTATGTGGGGTGCCTTTGGAAAGCCCCCGAGTACAGTGACCAGGGTCCACGTTGCCCAAGTCATCATGTCCATCCGCACCAAGCTGCAAAACAAGGAGCATGTGATAGAGGCTCTACCCAGGGCCGAGTTCAAGTTTCCTGGCTGCGAGATCCACATCTCCAAGAAGTGGGGCTTTACTAAGTGTAATGCAGATGAGTTTGAAGGCAGGGTGGCTAAAAAGCTGCTCATCCCAGATGGCTGTGGAGTCAAATATATCCCTAATTGTGGCCCCCTGGACAAATGGCAGGCCCTGCACTCATGAATTCTGGTGCTGCCCTCCTCCTCACACCAACTAATAAACTATATTTCCTGTCCAAAAAGAAAAAGAAAAAGAAAAAGAAGAAGAAAAGAATAAAAACAGAACAGCTTTTATGAACCAAGCCACGTTAAGCACTTAACATTTAATCCTCACAAGAAACACATGATGTTAGTGATGATATGAATTGCACTTTACAGATGAGGAAACATTCTGAGATTAAGTAAATTGTCTGTTTACACAGTATGAAACAAGGCTGATCAGGTATATCCCATTGCAGGACCTGTAACCTTTACCCAGTGGTGTCCTAGAAAACATTTAAAACTGGCTTCTGGCTCCTCTGAGAAGAAAAAGAAATAAACAAAAATCAAACAAAATTTCTCTTCTTTAACATTTGCTCATTTTCATCAGACTTACACTTCCACTACTTCCAATTTTAAGATACATGCAGGATGTCATTGCACATAGCTTTCTGAGCAGATGCTCACAATGGCTGTCGTGAAGCCACTATGAGTTGGCTTCCCTTTACTTCTGTGTTCTTTGCCTTCTATTCACATTTGTACTCTGCCTCTTCCTCAACACTTGTACTATGCCTGGTATCAAATAGGTGCTCAAAAGACTCCATGTGAGGAAATAAATAAACCCATTTACACTTATAAATTAACTGGAATGTGGTTAATATACACACGTCTTGGTAAAATAATTTCCTGATTTTTTACACTTTAAATCTCTGAAAACTGGTTGCTGATAATTATTTAGTAGTATAAACAAATAGCATTTTAAATGAAATAGAGCAATTTATATTCTAAGCAGTTATTATTTTTAAAAATTGAAGACTTTTTCTTTTAGTTTCTATATTCCAGCAAAATTACATGGAGACTTTCATAATTAATTAGATAGCTTAATAAATGTTGACTAAAAATATCAATATATTAGTTTAAACTTCCTGTTCTCCCTCATGTTTGTTCATATTATGGAAATATCCAAAAATAGTAAATCCATCAAATCTCTGTATTACTTTCATCATCAGCATTAAAATGATTTCTATAGTTCCTAAATTACTTAAGTAAATCTAAATGTCTATAAATGGTGAGTGGGTCATACAGACCCAGCCCCCACTCCTAGGAAATTATTAACATCAATGTAATTTCTATATTTACAAGGAAAAGCATCTGAAAATTATATGAATTCTATTTAGACATGAGGCATTTCTTTTTCTAATATTTTTTCATTCAGTGATTACAACATTTAGTTTATCCAAAACTAAGCCAAAAAAATAGTTTTTTATTAAACTGAAAATGTCAACATATTTTTCTGCTTCTCCACTCTTATATAAAATTGATTCTAGCTTGTGATGGTGAAGAACTATGTATTTATTTCCTTTCATAGTTCCTTTTGAAAAATTGGGTGATGAGTTTTCAGACGAATATTAAATGGAAAATGTTTGAGAAAAGTACACATTTGAAAGGGTTTCCAGTGTCAAATATACTTGTTTTCTAAGCTTAAATTGTCACTGCTTTAATGCCCTGGTCTTTGATTCTTCGTTTTCTGTTTATGTTAATTTTAGGCTTAAAACTTCTATTTGATTCTTTGAGGACACTTCTCCACACGAATTAGTACATGCCCCTGAAGAGTTAATGAGTAATGAAAGCAAATCCAAAAGTATACCTTAGTTTTAACCCAAAGGAATAATCTAGTAGCACAAGAAAATCAGCAGCGTATACTGAATTTTATGGCTTTGAACTGCCTGCAGCATTAAGTGGAGTCACCATTTATGATGTGACCAGGACTCTGACATAAGGGAATAGCAACAAGTAGAATGATGTACAAGATGACCTGGTAAATCTCTTCTTGACTAAACTGTAGAATCACATGGAATGACACTATAATTACATGGAAAGTAATTGTCATATATTTGCCAAGAAATTACATGGTTGACAGTACTTTCTGAAAATTGTCCTGCATTTCTAGTGCCAACAGCTATGTTAGCTGAAAATGAAATTAGAAACAACCACAGGAGGTGTTTTTTTCTCATTTAGAAAACTATTTCATTTAAGAAGTAAAATTTAATTTACAAGTAAATATGATGAAACTAAAAATAAAATGGAATGACTTAGAAATGTTCCTAAGAGTTATTGTTACTTGGTATACTGTTGCTTTTAATGGAAAAAATAAAGGCAATTACTACCTCTCACACTAATTATATATCCTATATTGCAAGTGCCAGCACTATAAAGCCATCTTTCTCAGGTTATTCCTTACAAACAAATGAACGCGTCAGACCCCAAGAGATCAAGATAAGAATATTTTTTTATAGCTTACAACTTTTTTCCCAAAATAACATAAAAGGCTTTTTTTATGTAAATTATAAGAGTTAACATTATAAGATCAAAGCAGTTTTTAGTTCAGAACTATGTTCAAATTAGCAAGTAGTTTCATGTTTTCACATTGTGGCATAAATGATAAATTCGTAGAAACCAAAATTACCAACTAAAACCAAGATAAAACAAATGATCATTATGCTAAAAATTGCTAAAACTTAGCTGGTAAAAAAACTTGAGCTATTAATCATATGAACTCTGTGTAAATAAAGTGTCCTTAAACTATTTTCTTACTGAACATATCAAATCCCTTACTATAGTTTAGCACTAAAGTCTTATGTCATGACAAAATTTAAAACCAAAAAAAGGTGTATTTAAATATTTTTCAAGAATTTATTTCAAGTTATGAGTATAATAAATTATCTTCACCAACCAGTGCATTTAATATAATAGATTGCCATATTACCTACATACATTCACATTTCTTTGTTGGTTAAGCCAAAACATGTGGAAACCAGGGAAGGTATTTACTGTCAATGAAATCAAGTTTTCTCACTTTTTACTTTACATTTCACTCAGGAAATTAATTTTATTTGAGAAAGTAAGACTAAAGTGCTCTGTACTATGAATAAAAACAGTTTACAAAATATATATTAGCTAACTTTTTTTAAAAGAAAACAGATCTAAGAAAGACTACACATGGAAAAATGTACATTCACATAAAAAAAAACAAAAAACAACCTGAAAGATTACATAAGAAATTAGTACTGTGATTACCTCTAGGAAAGAGTACTTGCATAGTTGGGAAATAGGGATGAAAGAAAGACTTAAGATTCCAAGAAATGTTTTTTTACAACTTCAAATTATTTTCCTGTGTCTATGAATTATCCACGCAAAAGTACACTTAAGATAGGAAACAAATAAATATGGCCTTCTCTTTAATGAAAGAACTGCAATCAAAGGCTCAAATTAGAAGATTCAAATTAAAAGACTCAAAATAGAAGAGAATCATTCCTTGAATTATAAGAAAAGTTGACATTTCCATTTTGCAGAGTTTCACAAAAAAAAAAAAAAAAGAAAGAAAGAAAGAAAGAAAGAGAGAGAGAAAGAAAGAAAGAAAGAAAGAAAGAAAAGGCAATTCCATAGGTGTATTAGTAGTTTGAAAATGAGGGCCTTGAAAAGAGAAAGTAGTATGAGAGTCAAGAGTCACATGGGACAAGAATGAACATGATAAATATTAAAATAAAAAGGATGAGTAGCAAATGTGTAACTTTAGAAGAAACTAGCCCTTCAGTACCCTCAAACATGGAGCCTACGCATGCGCGCGCGCGCGCGCACACACACACACACACACACACACACACACACACACATTCTATTCTCTTACATGACTTTCTGGGACACTGACTGGCTCACAATGATCTTACCAACTGTTCTTTCATAGAAGCAAGCCCCAGTGGCCAGTTTTTGTTACATGGCACCAGTTCTTTGAAATAAGTCTGATAAAACTTGATCAATTTTACTCTTTTGCCAGGAAATATGAGATTCCAAGAGTTAAGCTATACTTCTGCCCCAGGTTCTGTGAAATTATCCTGTATAAGGCTTGTGATTCATTCTAGACCATTCTCAATTGAGATTGCATTAAAGAATTAAGCCTACAATCAAGGCACTAAGGCCTCCATTTTTATCCATAAATTAATTTCTTTCTCCTATGCATCTAGAATGGAATTTGGTATGTATTATCTTTGGGAGGACTGGAAAAATAATCATACAAATCATTTTCTGTTTGTGATTCAAAGGGGAAGATCCCACTGAGACTGTGTTACAATAAGCAGCACAGTTTTAATGTCAAAGAGTAAATTCAAAATAACTCAATTCTCTATTTCAAGTTCTCTCACACACTCTACAGAGGGGATCACAAAAATACTTCTTTCAAATCATGTCACCTTCTCCCTTTGCTTTCTGTTTCCCACCATAGTTGTTTCCTATGAAAACTAGAGATAGGCATTTATGGCTGGATTGTTTTCCAGACAGCATATGTGTATGTGTGTGTGTGTGTGTGTGTGTGTAAAAATCAGGGGTGCCAAAAATACATACACATTTTAAGAGATGTTATATGTATTACTTTTCAAAGTTGAATTGAATTACAGTACAAATGTGCAGTATGACATTCACTCAGAAGATGGCATTAATCAAATGAATCCTAGCATCACCATGTGACAGGCAGGACAGTCAAAGAAAATGGCAGAACAGTTGTCATTTGATAAGCACAAAATCATTTTGAAATCATATTTGAAATTCAAGAGCATTGTTTGAGTTTCTCCCACATTCTCCTGACTTAACACTCCTTGACACCTACCTATGGGGGACCTGAAAGATGTGGTGTACTGCAGAAAACCAATTAGACCAGCGATACTTCAGGAAGAAATTGAATCGGCATGCACAGCAATACAAGTGGACACTTTGGTCAACATTGCTCAAGCAATAAGTCTGCCATATCAGAAGCATCTGGACGCTGATGGTAACCACTTTGAGCACCTCTTGTAATTGCAGACGTCAAATGTGATTTGTATTCATCTTCTGTTATCAGTATATATTGAGTATTACAGTTTTTTTCCTTTCTCAGAATGTGTATACATCTTTCTCTCTCTCTCTTTCGGCAAGGTTATGACACCTTACCAAGTTGTTTATACAGTGCTGCTAGTGTAAGCACATGGTGGTGAATTCACAAGCTTAACTGTAAGATTTTGGGTCTGCCATCATCTCTGATGGTGATTCAGAAAGAGTTCTACAATTGCTTTGATGATGGGCTAGATGCTGACATCAGTGCATAGCTTCCCAAGGGGAGTACTTGGAAGGTGACTGTAGTCATATTCAAAAATGAGGTATGTAGCAATTTTTCTAGGATAACTGCAGGAAATTAATTGCCTAACCTCATATATCTGATCTATTTCTCTTAGTTATATCTTCTTCTTGTACACCCACTAAATTTTATATAACTCCATGCCATTTAGCCACTGAGATCTTTGAATTGCTAACATTTCTGTCAAGTATGGTAAGCATAGATTGCATTGAAAAGATCCTTCTCTAGTTCTTCCATGTATATGTGGGCAGCATTTGAGCCAGAAGCCAGGTCTATTGAGAAAATGGGTTGAGCAAGGCTACCTGTGTACTCAGAATCCAAAGTTCAAGGTTCTTGCAAGGCTGCCCTGAACTTGGTGAACAAGGCCACTGCTCAGGATGTGGTTTCCAGCTGGCTAAGGGGAAGGCGGGAAACAACACTGCCTGTGAGGCTGAGGAATTGTAAACTTGTTGACTCAGGAGCAAAGGATGGGGTTCGGCAACACTATTTCACAATTAAGGAGTTACTCCCTGGTTGTTCTTGGGGTATAAAATAAACCCACTGCAGACCTGAAGGGTCTCTGTGTCTCCATCAGAGCACAGGGAACCACCCGGTCCCAGCTTCGCTATCTCTTATGTCTGTGTGTGTGTCTGTGGGGTTTTCTTACTTCCCCATCACCTCCCATCTGATTCTGTTCTCCCCGCGCTGGTCACGGCATGTATAGGAAGGGGCAGGCAGTGAAGGTAAAATTTTAACAGATTCTTGAGTGTTCGATAGGTTTTACTTAGTTGATAGCTTTTGCCAAGAATATATTTTCAGTTTCCTAAACTGACTATGTCATTCATGTTATGAAATTTGAATACCTCATTCCAAGGAAAATCATGATACAGAAAGTCAAATAAATTTCTTAATATATAACATTTTTAACAAAGACAGTTGAAGCTTATTAATGAACTAGAAAACCAGTTTCTATATATTAAAATACAACAAAATGTTGTTTTATCTTTATAATGATAAGGACTCTATAGGTTTAGGATTGGTAAAATACTCAGAGGGTAACAAAGAAAAGATAGAAATACACATGTACTTAATTTTGTTGATAAATTTAAATGTGAAAGATTGAATAGAAGAGAAAGGATTGAAGAGAAAGGATTTTTTAATAGTAACCTTTTTAACATTTAGTTTTTAAAAGAAACAATATTTATGACCATATATTAAAGCTTTATTATAAAGCAAATAAGAGACATTTATTATCATAGTAGAGATATTTCCTTCTACCTTAAGAAAAAAATAAAAGTTACCCCCTAGTGCCATGCAATACAATCTTTAGATCTAGCATATTCTGTCAAAAAACTTTTTCCTATGATTTCAAATGATAAATATTCACAAAAGCCTAATCTTGCTTCGTCTAAGTATATGAAATGCCCTAGTCATGAATATTGTAATGTGAGGGCCTCTTTCCATCTCTCTTAATTTAGTTTAGCATTAAAAAAAAAACAGACTGAGTCAATTTACACCGATTTATTGATCCAATGAAACCAAAATCTGAATCTGTTCCATCCTCCTGTCCTTGAAATGCCTTTGAAGCTTTCCAAATTGTCTCCAAAGAAAGGCATTCAGCAATATTTACATCTCATCAGCACTTTCTCTTTTATTTTAGACGTTAGTCGTGCTCTTATGTCTTTTTTTTTTTTTACCTCAACAGTTATGTAGGAGAACAAAGGAATGATCCAGAATTTGACATTTCTTCTTTTTCCTAAACTGTATGCCTTTCCAAATAACTAACATTACAGACCTCAGTTACATTATGCATCCCAAGTGATGCAGAGCTGGGCTCTAAACAGGTGGACACATCTGTTCCAGTCCATCAGACTTGACTTACACTGACTGTGTTCTGTAATCATTATGGTTTTTATCCCAAATTACAGTGTCAATCTGTTCAGAATTAATATGTATTACTCCACCACTTGTTACAAAATTTTCAGTTTATTTATTGGACCATATCCTGCCCTAATCACTTAGGCATAATTCCCACTGAAAACCTAAAAGAGAATGTGTATCGAGAGGTTATGTTTTCATCGCATGTCAAAAGATATTTTTGCATAAGTGGATGTTATTGCTATTCCCAATGAGTGTTTTTTCTGTGTCAATAGCAAAATCTTGTTTAAAATTTTAGTGCACTGGTTCAGATAATTTTTAATCACTTTTTGCAACACATGTTATATCCCAGTGTGGTTGTTCCCATAATAAAGAAAGGGTTGACTTGTTATTTACTTCATTCTGAATGTAGCTTACCCTTTTGGAGACTTTTTTTTCAATTACATTTTACATACAATATTATAATAGTTTCAGGTGTACAGCACAGTGATGAGTTATTTGTATAACTTACTAAGTCCTCATTCCGATACATCTTGTTCCCTTCTAACACCATACATAGTTATTACAATGTTATTGACTATATGTCCTACGCTGCACGTTACATCCCTGTGACTATTCTATGACTATGAATTTGTACTTCTTAATTTCTTTCCCTTTTTACTCACCCCTCATCTCTCCCATCACCCCAACAAATCTAGTACCCATCTGATACCACACAAAGTTACTGCAACTTTATTGACTATATTCCCATGGTATACTCTTGCATCCTCATGATTATTGCCTTATAGCATTCAAACTAAACTTCTCCTTCCCTTTCCCTTACTGTACCCATGCTCTCATCCCTCCTCCCATCTTAAAGGAGTCCCTCTAACGTTCTTTGTAGTACTGGTTTGCTGGTGATGAACTCCTTTAGCTTTTCCTTGTCTGAGAAGCTCTTTATCTGTCCTTCAATTTTGAATGCTGGCCTTGCTGGATACATTATTCTTGGTTGTAGATCCTTGGTTTTCATAATGTTGAATATTTTCTGCTATTCTCTTCTGGCCTGTAAAGTTTCTGATGAAAAGTTGCTGAGTTAAATGGGTGTTCCCTTATAAATTACCACTTGCATTTCTCTTGCTGCTTTTAGAATTCTCTCTTTTTCTTTAACATTTGCCATTTTAATTATGTTGTGTTTCAGTGTATTCCTGTTGGATCATCTTGTTTGGGACTCTCTGTGCTTCCTGAGCTTGTATGTCTATTTCCTTCACCAGGTTAGAAAAATTGCAGTCATTATTTCTTCAAATAAATTCTCAATCCATTACTTTTCCTCTTCACCTTCTGGTAGTCCTATAATGCAAATGATGTTATGTATAATGTTGTCTAAGAGGAATCTCAAACCATTCTCATATGTTTAATTCTTTTTTCTATTTGTTGTTCTGATTAAGTATTTCCTGCAGCATTTCTTACAAATCGCTGCTCTGTGCTTCTGCTTCATCTAGTCTGGTGACTTCTTTTATTCCATTCTTCATTTCAGTTAATGTAATCTTTATCACTGCCTGGTCCTTTATAATGGTTTGTATGCCTTCCTTTATACTTGCTATCTCTCTGTTGAAATTATTAAGTTCCCTGAGCATTTTCATCATTGTTGCTTTGAGCTTTGTTTCTGATGGGTTGTCTCTCACCATCTGTTTTATTTTGATTGTCTGTTTTTCAGATTTATTTGGAGCTTTCTCTGGTTTTTTATTCTGGCAGCCTCTCTGTTTGTAGATATTCTTTTCCTTAACCTGACACTTACAGTTGCGGTTTCTTTGGTGTCCACTGCTGATGTGGGGAGGCAGAGGTCTGTGGGGAACAGGAATTAAGGCTTTTGTTTTCTTCCTAGGGCTGCAGGGCCATGCAGGTACTATGGGAATAATTACACTTTTCTGTTCTTGGTTCACCCTGTGGACTCTGCCCTGAGCCTTGGGGTCAGTCCTATATGTCAGTTTCTCAGATGGTGCGGATTGTGGAGCAAGAAACACATGCACAGCCCAATCTTTCATGTCCAACTGAACAGAGGACATGCTGTGGCTCCTTACAGCCCACCTCACTCCCCTTCCTCTTAGAACCAGAGTGAAGTCAGGCCGCTGATTCTCGCAGACCTGATCTGCACCTCCTGGGGACCAAAGCGAGGTCTGGTTGTGGTGTCTAATGCTCCTGCCTCTGTGCCTCTTTTTCTCTGTCCTGCAGACCAAGTGAGGTCCAGAATGCTCACCTGCTATCTTCTTCCTCCTCCCTTCCCCTGCGGTAGAATTCCAGGCTAGAATTTGCATTCAGCCTGAATCTCTGCATCTCCCATTTCTCCTATGTTTGCCCCTCTTCCCACCTGCCATTACTTTAATGCAACCAGCATGTGTCTTAACTGTGATTGTGCATTGAGTGGGGAGTTCTTAATTGAGTTATAGATGTGTTATTAGTTGTAATCTCCAGGGGAGTTTTTCAGGGGTCCCTCTCATCCCACCATTTTTTTTGCTGTCTTGTAGTTTATTTTGTAATACACGGGAAATTATAGTTTTAATTCCCTCTTCCTTTTTGTGTTGCACAGTTTTTAAAGACTATGAGTCCTTGAAGCCAAGGTTCTGTATTATCATTTCACGATGAATTCTTTCACTTTGATTTTATTTCTCTTTACTTTTCTATTTTCCCTGAAGCCAACTGAATATATAGATTTTATTGAGGAGGAAAAAGGTTATTAATTCATAATTATTATGTAAAGGTTAATCTGGCTAACATCCTCCAAACAACTTTCCCACCAGCTGGTGACTTTATTCTATCTGTTTTTTCCCGGTTGCTAATGGAGGAAGGTGAGGCTCAAAAGTTGATGAAAAATTTTTAAAAGATTTTTAAAATTCCTTTAAAAATAAATGGATCCACAAAGCTGATGGAAGAAAAGATACAAATGATATACTAAAATGTGAATGTATATTTTAAGTTTTCAAACCCATAGAAAATTTTTAAAAATCGCAACGATCTATGGGTACAAAAATAAAACTACAAATAATTCCCCTTCCACTCCAAGGTTAGGTTTAGTAGGTACAGATGGTTACATTATCATGTTTCTAGTTAGCCCCTCCACTTGCCTGCTGTAGCTTATGAAATGGCAACAGTACTTATGGCAATACAAAGCCTATGAATTTGATGCATCATACATGAGGCAGTCATAACCCAAGTTGAGACAAGCTTAGGAAAGAATGACCAGAATTTAACTTAAAAAACAAACAAACCAACCCTCATCTCTGTGCCTCCATTGACTTCTTGGTGTAGCAGGCAACATAAAGGGAAACTTATCCCCAGGAGTTGCCAAGTGAATGTCAGACACTTTCCAATAAATCAGAGTCTATCATGGCAACTACACAAGGCCTCCCAAATTATTTCAACAAACTGCCTTGCAATTATTAGACATGCTATAAGAAAGTATGAACAGCTTGACCAGCAAATTTTCAATATATTTTCCCACTCAGGCAAGACTCAAACTTAAAAATAAAATTCCAGAGACTCTGACATTCTTCTCATCACATATCATGTACTACTAGGAAATAAAAAGGAAGGGGAAAAAAGACATGAATATTTGAAAAGGCCTTTTGAATCTTGCAGGCATAAAGTAAAAGGATATATCATTCTCTCAGACTCAGAGTCCATGCAGATACACATTGAAAGACATGCTTTATACCATCATTCTTGGCTGATATGTCAGAGGAAAAGCATTCATTCTCACCTTTTCAGGGTGTCTGTCATTAGGTACATTAATATGGATGAACCACTACAAAATCAAAAGGCAGTAAGAGAGATGAGCTTTAAAGGGATAAAGCCTTTAAACTACATTTAAGCTGGGCTTCAATTTGAGGACTAAACTTTGGGTTTTTACAATTACCTTCCCTTCTCCACATGCCCCAGGAAGGCAAAAAATGTTCTAATTAGATATGCTCTGAAGTCCATTTGTCAGCATTTCACTAAACATTCCTCAAGTTCTCCTATAAATGAAGAAATTGACTGATACTGACAAGAGTTGAACAAGATTTCTTTTCTCTGTCAAAACACTCCTTATTTTGATGTATCACGTTTGAAAGTAGAACACAAAAGTATTTGCTTTTCCAATTCATTGTATAACTAAAAAAAAAGTTAACTCAAAATCTGTTAAGTAGCAATCCAAATACATTTTATTAGCATAAAAATTCTTATCAAAAAACCAATGATAAGCACGACATTTCTATCATATTGAATATTCAAAAGTAATTTTTAATTCATCCATATTTTATTCTGGCATACAGTTCATATCTAAGTCATAATTGTACTAGATCATTCCTCTGATGTTGTCACTCAGAAGAAAATTTTAGTTATTAATACACTAACATTTTCTTTAATAGCTAGGCAGTGAATTGAATGTATATTTTTAAAGGCAAAGGAATAATGGGAGAACAATATAATGTTCTTGAGAAGGAAACAGAGCATAACTTGAGAGTTCATCCTAAAATTTTTTACATGTCAACCCAGTTATTGGAATTTGTAAAGTCAAATTGTTTTATCAAACCATAATAGGAGTAGTTAAATTTGCAGACCTCAAATTTACTGAAAATAAGAATTTTCTGTTTTTTTCGTACTGATTTCTGAACCTGTAGAATTTTGTATTTTCTATTTCATAATTAGTACAATTGCCCATATTTATTTTGAAGTTTCAGTCTAAAAAGAAATGAGGTTATTTTAATATTTGATCTCAGCAGCTAATTTTAACAAGAATTAGGGCATTAGTCAAAAATATCTAGTAAATTATATTATTTATCTACCTGTATCTGAAGTACTGCAAATTAAACAGATGAATAATATTAAAGCTCTCTCTCTCTCTCTCTGATTCTATGTCCCACGGATTAAAGGTATTTAGAGTTTCTTACCTGGATCAAATGCAAAATTTTAGATTAGACAATTTTAGACCATCTCTCTTGATTTTTAAATTTTTCTAAGATGATTTGATAATTAACTCAATAGGGGGAAGTCTTTCACAGTGTATATGTATTTCAAATAATCAAGTTAAACACTTTAAATAACTTACAAGTTTACTGGCCAATTATACCTCAATAAACTAAGTAAAAATTATTTGTTGATGATGAACTCTGCTTTTACCCAAGTTGTTTTTAATTTCCCAGATCTCTTAAGAAAAAAAAAAGAAGTGGCAATAATGCAATAAATAAAAAAATAACATATGCATTTATTCTTTTAAGAAATTTAAGTTTCAAGCTGACAGAATAAAACATTCAAAAAATGACTTTGTAAGAAAAATTAAGAATTAATATGTCTCAATTCCACCCCCACTCACCCACTCTCTACCCTCAACAGAGCAGACACATTAATTCCATCAGACTAAAGTCCCATCACAACATACCTCTGCTCAGAACCCTAAAATGGCTCCTCATCTCCCTCAGAGCTAAAGCCAACATTCTTAAAATGGCCTAGCATACCTTATATTATCCTTCCTGCTTCACATCATCTAAAACACTCTTCTCCCTTCATTGGCTACTAACGGCCAGTGTGCACTTTCTTAAACATGTACCTGAGATGTCTCCAAACTAGGACCTTCACACTGCCTGTTCTCTCTACCTAGAATTATTTTCTCTTAGTTATTGATACAGTTAATTACATCACATTCTTTGAGGTTTTGCTTAAGTATCTCCTTACAATAAAAATGGCCTTTTAAAATTAAATTTCACCATGTTTACTACAAAGCCCCCCTTTCACTGCTTAATCATTTTTTATAATACTCATCACCTTCTAACATACAATAAAACTTTTATTTTGCTATTTTTGTTTTTTAGTGACTGCCTCTCCCCACTGGAATACAAGCATCAGGCCTGTAGTAGTCAACTACTCAGTTAATATTTATTTATTAGAATTGTTGAATTGAAATTGCTTTACTGAAGTGAATCTAAAACATTTTATACTAACATGTTCAGTTAATTTTTTCAAACAGACTTTTTAATTGGGAAGAATTTTAGATTATAATTTGAGATAGTATGAAGAGTTTTCATACATATTTCACCTAGCTTTCTTTTTTCTGATTTTTTTTTTATTGTTAGACTTACTGGGAGGACATTGGCCAGCTTTCTTTATCATTAGCATTTTACACAACCATAGTGCATTGATCAAAACTAAGAACTAAGAAGTTAACATTAGTTCAATGCCACTAAACTACACTGATTTCATTCAGATTTCACCAGTTTTTTTCATAGATCTTTTCTCCTCATAGATCTAATGCAGGATACCATACAACATTTAATCAACATGTCAAATTGTCTCCTCCAGTCTGGGACATTTTTTCAGCCTTATCTGTCACAACTTTTGATACATTTGAGTAGTGTTGACCAGATATCTTATGGAATTATGCTCAATTTGAGTTTATCTGATGCTTTCTCATGATTGGACTGGGTTTCATAGTTTTGGGGAAAAATACCACAGAGGTGAGGTACCCTTTTCATCATATAAAGGGATGAAGGATATCAGCATGGATTATCACCAGTAATGTCAACTTTGATCACTTGGTTAATATGGCATGTGCCAGGTTTTTACATTGTAAAGTTGTTCTTCCCTTTATGCTGTGTAAGCACTAGCCCATACTCAAAGGGAAGGAAATTAAGCTCTACCTTCTGGATATAAGATTATCTACATATATTATTTGGAACACTTCTCTAAGGTAGATGGGTTTCTTCTCTCCTATTTATTCATTTTTTACATAACTATGAACTTAAGATTTTTTTAATATTCTTTGGGTTATAATCAATCTTTATTTTGTTGCTAAAATTTTTCCAGCTTTGGCTTTTGGAGAGGTCTTCAGCCTCATTTATGTCCTTCAAAATATTAATAATTTTTTTCATATTCTCCACGATATTTCTGAAGATTTCTGTGGGCTTTCCTTATAACAGTAACCATTTACTCTAAATTCCACATAAGACTCACACAAAGCATCATGTTTAGAACATCTTTCCTTCAGCCTCAATGGTAGAATTAATCACTACACAGCACAGAGGACAATTTAAGATGGAGTATTACCCATTCTTGGTCTCAAAACAAAATCTTGTCAGCCATCGTCCATGTGGACATTTTCTCACAAGCCTACTTTTTTCCTGATGTTCTCCAATCTTCTATAGCTATTTTATATCTCAAGAGTTTTCTCATATTTGTCCTCTTCTTGTCAAAATTCCCGAATAACCAATCTGATTTTTAGGTTGTCAATTTAGCTTTCTCATTGCTTGCAGTGACCTTACAGGATAATTCTATGAGATCTTATCTTTTGCAGCAAACACAAACCATCAAGATATTTTCCTATAGAATTCAATCTTCCTCTTTGGGGGCAAAAGATACTATGGTTAATTAAAGTATTTTTCTCTCTTTATTATTTACAATTTTAAATATTCAGAGAAAAACGTTTAAGAAGCTATGGACCTGGCATTTCCTAAAATGATGTTTTAAAAATCTCTTAGTTTCCTTTTAGTTCAGTGCTAAAGAGATGAGCTAGCAGAAGAAAGTAGTAGAATGTTTTCGGAAATTAGTTGTCAGAGTATTATCTCTGGATTAAAAAAAAAAGATTGTCATTGGATTTTAATAGGTCTATGACCTTCCACTAATTTTCTGTTCTTGGCACTGTAGCAAAATAGCATGGGGAAGGGAGACTACATGTACCTCAGAGAGATTTAAATCCTTGCAAATGACATTACCTATTTAATTCAATAGGTTTTTCCCGTAAGATGGACAGAAAACACAACCTAGTGGGGACATGCAACGCAACAGGCTTGGGAAAAAGTGCAGACCTAGCAACTTTCAAAGACTAATGGGGTTCTTGGAGTAGATTATAAAGTCAGGATCTATGGGCAAACTGGCAAAAAGAATATAGGTCTGGGAGAGATGCCAAAAGAGTGAGTATTAAGGTGAAGTTAGGGTCAACACACAATAAGGGAAATATAGTCTGGAACTTAAAGACTTTATGTTTTTAAAGTTTTGGGCAAGTATGCAAGGGGTCAGTTTGGAGTTAAATTTCCTCTATGAACTATTTTGAGTAGATTGTAGAAAGAAGCATCAATTATCAAAACTATGTAGCAGAATCATCCAATCCATAAAAGTATCTGCTAGCAGTACCTAAGGCAACCTATCCAGCTTCCCACCAAATGCCTATGGAGAGCCAGAAAAACATAAAAACTCACATCCAAATTAAAAAATACTATTGGGAAAGAGCTTAAGGATAGAATGTGGAAGAAATCTTCACTGAGTCTGATAGTTTATCTGGTTAAAAACTTCATGCAGTTTTTATTTAATGAAACAGTAAAGACAACCTGGAAAAAAAAGGAGCAAGCCAGCTTATACTATCTTCTCTTGATAAAGAAAGCAAGGGAGATGTCACCCCAAAAAGTCTATCAATAAAAATTTTTTAAAAAAGAAAGCAAGGGGCTATACCCGAAAAGTCTCCCAGAAACCAACTCAGCTAACGTTGGAAAAGACTTGGCGATGCATTATATTCTAAGATGTGTGGGTCATACTAAAAGGTTTATAAGAGTTTAGGGATGTCTATATTCTACGTCAAAGAGCCAACAAGAGAAAGACAATGAAACTCCCCTAACTACAACCTGAAAATATCAAAGGGCTATGTATGCCTCTAAACACTTAAAAGGTAAGGCAAGAAAAGGATTATGGTACCTAGGATAGTACTGGGAGTACTAGTAACAATAGGATAGTTGTTGTTTTGTTGTGAAATCAATTTCAGTCCTCCTCGAATTACCAAGAATTGAAATCTACATTTCAATGTATATTTATTAATGTTGAGTATTAATTTTTATTTGAATACAATTTTATTTTTGTTTTCTTGTTCATAGACTCATATATTATATTCCTGGCAAAGTTAAATATAGTCTCTTTTTTTTTTGCCTCTTTATATTTATTGTTTTATGAGTTGTCTGATCATATGCTTCACATAATTTTCTAATAGAATCTTCATATTAATTTTAGGAACATTCCACAAATTAGTCATTTTAACTGTTTTCATATCTCACATGTTCTCATTTGTCCTACTAGTACTTTTCCTTTTGCATTATCATTTTGTTTATGATCTTATTTGACTTTTTAAAAATTTCAGCATAATTAAATCTATCTAGCTCCTTTATAGATTTTTTAACAACGATGTAGAACAGAAGGTCCTAGGGGAAATTCAACAGTAAAATTTTCCATGATATGACTGAAACCCAGCCCTGGAGAAATCAATCACTTAATGCTTGAGCTATCTGAGAGCATCTTATGGACATATTCAATACCCATTTATTCCCTATGATACACTATAATGAAATGATCATAACAGCAAACCTGGATCATAACCCAATATTGCTCAAATTTCTTGAGATCTATGCTTTAAATTTTTTTTAACTTTTATGCTTTAAGATTTCTTTTTCAATAATTTGTTTTAGAGTAGTTTTAGAATTAAAGAAATGTTACAGAGATACTAGAGTTCACATATATCCCACAGTTTCCCCTATTATTAACATCTTGCATTAGTCTGCTACATTTGTCATAACAAATGAATCAATAGTGATACATTATTATTATTATGTAAGGTTCATACTTTATTTAGAGTTCCTTAGTTTTTAAAATAATTTTTATTAAATGTAGTGGGGTAACGTTGGTTAGTAAAATTATACAGGTTTCAAGTTTACAATTCTATATTATTCTAACATATTGCATTGCGTGCTCAACACCCAGAATCAGTTCTTCTTCTATCACCATATATTTGACCCTCTTTACCCTCTTCTATCATATTCTTCTCCCCTTTTACCCTCTGGTAACCACTAAGCTGTTGTCTGTGTCTATGAGTATTTGTTTCTTTGTTTGTCTTGTTCTTCTGTTGCTTTCAATTTCATATTACCCAAGAGAAATAATACGGTTCTTAACTTTTTCTGTCTGACTTGTTTCACTTTACATGATAATATCAAGATCTATCCATGTTGTCACAAATGGCAGTATTTCTTCTTTTTATGTTATATCCTCTTGTATATTTGTACCACATCTTCTTTATCCAATCATTTATCAAATGATACTTCGGTTGTTTGTATGTCTTGGCCACTGTGAATAATGCTGCAATGAACACAGGGGTGCATATATATTTACAAATGAATGTTTTTAGATTTGGGGGGGATAGGTACCTAGAAGAGGAATTGCTGGGTCATATAGTAATTCTACTCTCAATTTTTTGAGGAACCTCCATACTGTTTGCCATAGTGGCTGTACCAATTTACATTCCTACCAGCAGTGTATGAAGGTTTCCTTTTTTTTTCATTTTTCTATGTTGATTTCAGTTTTATATTTCACATATGAGTGAAATTATATGGTTTGGGTTTGGTTTTTTTCTGTCTGGCTTATTTTGCTTAGCATGATGTTCTTGAGGTCCATCTATTTTGTTGCAAATGGCAGTATTTCATCTTTTCAGGTAGCTGAGTAATATTCCATTGTGTATATGTACTACAGCTTCTTTATCCAGTCATCTGTCGCAGGGCACTTTGGTTGTTTCCGTGTCTTGGCTACTGTGAACAGCACTGTGATAAACATTGGGGTACAGATCTTTGTAGAGTAAGGTTTTTAAAGTTTTGGGTAGATCCCCAGAAGGGGGATTGCTGGGTCACATGGTAACTCCATTCCCAATTTTCTGAGGAACCTCCACACTGCCTTCCACAGTGGTTGTACCAGTTTGCATTCCCATTATCAGTGTGGATAAGGTTTTCTTTATCCCCATAACCTCTCCAAAATTTGCTATTACACGTCTTATTTGTAACACTCATTCTAACAGGTGTGAGGTGGTATCTCCTTGTGGTTTTTTTTCTTGTCATTTTATTTTATTTTATTTTATTTTATTTTATTGGGGTGACATCTGTTAGCAAGGATTACATAGGTTTCAGGCATACAATTCTACAGTGCATTGTCACCTTGATTCCTCGTGGTTTTGATTTGCGTTTCTCTCTCTCTCTCTCTCTCTCTCTCCCCGCCCCCATTATTTCTTGTGGATATTAGCCCCTTATCAGAGGTGTTGTTTGCAAATACTTTCTGCCATTTGGTTGGTTGCCTCTTAATTTGTTGATGGTTTCTTTTGCTGTGCAGATTTCCTTAGTTTTTAACCTAATGGTTTTCTGTTTCAGAATTCTATTAGGAGACTATATTATATTTAGTCATCATGACTCCTTAAGCTCCTCTTGTCTGTTACAGTTTCTCAGACTTTCCTTGTTTTGGATGACTTGGACAATTTTTAGAGTACTGGTCAGATATTTTGTAGACTACCCATCAACTGGGATTTGTCTGATATTTTCCTCATGATTAGACTGATGATATAAGTTACGGGGCAACAGACTGCAGAAGTGAAGTGCCTTTCTTATCATATCTTACTAAGGATACATACTATAAACAAGACTTATCACTGTTTTTATGTTGATCACCTGGCTAAGGTTGTGTTTGTCAGGTTTCTCCACTATGAAGTTACTCTCCCACCTATCGCCTTACCCTATTCTTAGGAAGGAAGTCACTTGTATGCAACTCATATGTAAGGAACATAAAGTTATGTTCCATCTTCTTAAGAACAGAGTATCTAAATAAATTGTTTGGGATTCCTCAGCAGGAGATTATTTTTCTATTCTCCTCCATTAACTTATTTGTTCAATCACTTACGTCACAATGAACTCATATGTATGGTAGACTCTCAGTTAACTGGCACTTATGCTGGATTAACGTAGTAGTATTTTTTCCTTTTTTTTTTTGCCAGTTGCTTGAGAATACTGATTGCTTGAATTCTGGTTCACGATGAGTCTACTGTACCTATTTTATACTCTGAGACATCTCTTAATAATACTTTATTTTCTGACTCTTAATTGTTTCAACTTGAGCCATTGATAATTCTTTCAGAGGATCATGTGTGTGAGGATGTGTGTGTATGTGTGTGTGTATTTGAGCACTTCACTAACTTCAAGCACTACCAAATACTCCAGGCTCATCATATACACATACACACACACACACACACACACACACACAAAGTCAGACAATTAATTTCACAAACTCATCCTAGAAAAAGTGCTACATACCTCATTGCTGAATATCACTATGGTCACCTTTAAAGTTCTCCCCTTGGGAAGTTATGCACCAACACCAGTGACTAATCTATGCTTCAAAGCAATTCTGGGACTCTTTTTCTGAAAGGCCATCAAAGCTGTCATGGTACCTTGGTGAGATTATGACACCTTACCAAGTTGTTTGTACAGTGCTGCCTACCTACGTGCATGGTGGCAAGTTTGCAAACTTGATTGTTAGATTTTAGGTCTGATGACAGCTCTGGTGGTCATTCCAGAAAGAGAGTTCCAAAATTGTTTTGAAGGGTTGACTAGGTGCTGGTGTCAGTGTATAACTTCCCAAGGGAAGAATGTTGCAGGTAACTGTAGAGAGATATTCAGCAATGAGTTATGTAGCACTTTTGCTTGGATGAGTTTGCAAAATTAATTGTATGACCTTATATATATTTATATATTACATATTTATAAATATATATATATATGTTACATATATTATGTGTGTGTATATATACATTATGTATGTGTATATCCTGCCCCAGGATCAGCCATTTCTCTAAGAAGTCCTGGTTCCTTTATTGAGGAATGGTATTAAAAACTAATATCTTGGCCCTAGTATCCTTGTTGCTACTCAGCTGACAGAGCAAGAAAATATGGGTATATACTAAACAGTCTACTTACATATATCTAAAAAACAGTTATAGAAATATCCATTTGCAGCTACGTCAACTAAACATATTGACGTCTCCAACTCTAATCAATGACCTCGTACATCATTCTAGCCTTCTGCCCTCGTCTATAATCTTTCACTCCAATAGTGAGAAGACCGGTGCCCATCTTCAGCCATCTATTACTTAATTTTTAAATTCCAGTATACACGTATAGTGGTTTCAAAATTTTAAACCCATAACTCCAAGGAAAACAACTTTATCAACTAGAATATAGTTCTTATAAAATGTTTATAGTGCTTTTGCCAAGAGTCCTATAGCCTCCACCCACCTCCAGGGTTATTTAGGTTAGTACCTTTTCACCAACTCTTCAAGTGAGGTTTTTTTCACATATTTGTACTAGCCCTCAAGTGTTTAGAGGACCAACATAAGAAATGTCCATTTAAACACTAGTATCTTTTGGCAAACCATAGTTGAAAATGACTTTATCCATTAGGTTACCCATTTTGCCTTTATAAAGATACATGAAATAAATAACTTCCAGAATTCAATAACAGCTGAAAAAAAATAAGTATATAGAAGAACATATATGCTTTATTTTTTCAGGTAAAGTGTCTATAAACTTGTGTTAGCAAAAGAAAATAACTACAAGCCCTGTAGTTTTTTTTTTTTTTTACCTTACTCTGTGAACCAAACCTAAATTCAGACCTCAAATACTGTACTCATTCTACATTCCCCCTATTTTTTAAAATTGATTTTGATTTCTTCAATTTTTAAATTATTTTTAAACAAAATGTTATTTACTTTTAAAAGGTATATCTTAGAAATTTTCATGAATTAGCAACTTTAAAATAAATAAATCTCAGTAATTGTGTCTCCAAAGTTCTAGACATATTAAAGTCTTCATGTGCATATATGCTTAAAATATGTGATAAATAAAATGAATCATATCATGAAAAAAGTAACTTTTTCCAAACTTATTCTGTGAGCCTACCCTGTGCAAAGCATGCACTATGGAGCCTATAAAACAGTCTGCAATTTCCTGCAATTTAGTCAAAAATTAATATTTAAACAAAAAGAGAACTAATTGTATAAGTTTATATATGTTAAAAGCTAAAGGAGTCAGGTAATTGGTGAAAATATAATGACGTTTGGAATGGGGGAAACAGTATTGATTGGGAGTATTCTGGAAGGTTTTATTATGAAGGTCCATTTGTTCATTTATTTTATAATACTCTTGAAGCACCTTTGATATACAAGAGACTATACGAAATACTAGCAATCTAAAGATAAATAAGACAGAGCCTCTGACATCAAGTAACTTAAGTCTAGACCAGAGTGCTTCATATATGACCTTGAAATTTGGTAGACATAGAAAATGTAAAGACAGAAAGGAGAAGAGCTTGAGAAATGTATGGGGACTTACTTATACAACTATAGTTGGTGAACAGCAAGTATAACAACCTGCCTAATGTCTAAAGTGTCAAAATATAGAATACATACAACTCCATGTTGAAAACAGAAAATTCAAGAGGAAGTTAAAAATGAAGGAGAAAAAAAAAGGAAGAAAAAAAATGAGCTAGACTTAAAAATCAGAACTGTTAATAGAAGCAGAGAAGGGTGTCAAGATAATTAGAAGGAATCATGTATGAAGAAACAGAGATAGAGGCAAAATGCACTGATTAAGTAAATGCGCTGCTCTCTCAGGAGCAATGAGTTTAAAATATGTTTTAGGACAAGAAAATTACGTTGGAGTTAAAGTAAAGGTAACTCTGAACGTCCTGTTGAAAGTTTTAGAAAAACTAATTGTCTGCGATATACTTAAAGAGGTAAGAATATAAGTTAAGATTGCTTTTAGTAACCAGGCACAAAGTGGTGACTAATATGGTGAGAAGTGCTGTATGTCAAAAGAATTAATTGAGGCAAATATAAATCTGAAAAGTTTGAGTCTTAGTGGCTAGAATGATGAAATTAAGAACATTAGAAGTGAGAGACTTTAGTTATAATAATGAATTCCATCTATAAATGTTTAATTTTATATCCTTACAAAATCAATCTGTAAATATGGAGCAAGTACTTTTCAAATATAGACTGGGAGATGGGAAGAATGGATTTGAGATGAAGACTCGGAAATCACCTGCACAGAGTTGATCATTGGTGCTTGAGAAAGGAAAGTATAAACAGAGATGAGAGCAGAAGAGCTTGGACTAAGGTTCAAGAATACCAACGTTCAACATCAAGAGCAGAAAGAATAAATCAAATAGAAAGAGAAGGAATCCTGAACTCTCACTGTGTTGGTTTGTACAGTTCCATGATTCCAAAACTGGCAAAAATAGAAATGGGCAGTTGAAAATCTGGAAATTGAATGAAAATAAAATTGCTTCTTTTTTCTAAAATGTCTAATTAACAGTTGTCTTTTCCTTGACATAATATTTACAGAGATTCTCAGTGAGTTCTAACACTCAAGATCTATGTTTTGTTTTGTTTTGTTAAGTCTACAGGCATTAACTATGGATGAATGTAAGCCAAGGACTTTCCACGGCAAGTGCTTGTTTGCTCATCACAAATTAAAACTAAACAAAAAATGTATTGAATGCCTTCCATTAATTAAGAAAAGTTTCTGTGAGCACCCACTAAATATACCATAAAGTCTAAAAACTTCAAACACCCACCTCACCAATTTTAGACTGATCCCTGGTCACCATCTGAATATACCACATTTTCACCTATTCCTGAAGAGTATGTCCGACTTCTCCCAGTCAGCCTGCGGACTCGTCTTGTTCTTTTCTCTTCTCTCTCTCTGCCTTTGTTCTCCTTTCTCATGTTTCTGTCCCCATGCCTCTATCAAGTCTTTCTCTGTTTAGAGTGATGGTTAGTAATATTTATCATCACTCTCAATCTGTTTCTTTGGCTATTTGAGTGTGGGTAGAATTTGTTTTAATAAACTTAAATATAACCGATCAACATGTATTCAGAACCTACTACATGTGATGGGCACTATACTAAGTTATGGAAATACAAAGTTAGTATGAGGAGCTCAGTCTATTGCTGGGTATCCCATTTTCTTTGAATACTATTAAATTATCAAATAGATATGGTTGTGAAAATACTAATAGCACAAGCAACTATTAAAGGAGGATAGACAAATCAGGATACTACCTAAAGAACTACAGTTTGATGGATTTCATAGTCAGTACAAAAATGTATGGCTAAGTTTTGTTTCCTAAATGTTATAGACATGGATGGAAATATTTCATTATGAATCCAGTCATTTAAATCCATATGTCAATGGTTTTTATAGTTTCTAAGACAAAATATTTATTTCAAATTGCTTTAACTAAAATAATTTCTAGACTCACTATTTCTTAATTGTTTATTTTCTGTTGAATTCAAATAGATGATAATAAGGTATTAGTATATTAAATTATTATAAAAGCCATAATACTACACCTTCTCTTACTGTCAGTGGGACCATTTCAAAGTTGTAAGTAGGTCATATATATATTATATGTCTGGCTAATACATCAAATAAGTTATTATTTTTAATATTTCTCATCATTAAAGAAAATTTCTTCTTAGAAATTCAGTTGCTCATGAAACATTTGCTCTTTACCAATACTGAATTCTATTATTTCTATATAACTAACAATTATCTGTGAAATAAAAACTTTAATCATTTTTAGTTCCATTTGTTATTGTTTAAAATAAACCAGGGGTGTAATTATTTTATCCGAATATTTGAATTCTGTTTTTAAACAGTTTACAAATGTTTACACAGTTGATAAGGTATGTATAGTCCTAGTTATTGGTGTGGTTTATAATTATGCATATTCAGATTAAACAAGACAAATGGCAGAGATGGTAATGGCATCAAATTAAGAATATAAATATATTAAAAATCTATTTAAAAGTATAATTATAAGAAGGGAATCAGAGGTATTTTAAAATCATTTCTAGGTACAAATAATCACATTTACCAAAGGGTATTACAGAAACCACATAAGCAAAAGATATTGCAAAGTATTATTTAGAGAAACAATTGGAACTCAGACTTAATAACTACATGCTACTCCTGGCCAAATACAAAATGAATGTAATCTACCATGATTAATTGCTTATGTTTTTTTCCAAACTATATAATTGAGAAACAGTGTAATCAATGATATAAATGTAACTCTAATGTATCTTTTATACATAGCCTTAATGGCTTTTATTTCTTCAACTTTTCCTATACATTAGAACAAACTATATTTGCAAAAGATTAGTTTTATTATTTCTCAGATCCCAGGTGACTTGTAAGTGAATTTTTTTATCACATCAAGCATAGAAATATATTTTAAGGTAAAAACATTTTACTTGGGTATTCTTAATGGATTAATGTGGCAAATGGCTCTAAAACATAATGCACTAAATGAATGTAAAATAGTCTTTTATCTTAATAAAAACACAAGTAAAATAAACGATCAGTACTTCCTGCAGTTTCTGTCTTGCTGCACGAAAAGACTGGCCAGGGAGCTGACTCCCGCCCTGCTGATTGATGCACCTTCCGCACCACCCTTCACCGTGATCCTGGTCACCCAGCAGGAGTACCACTCAGAACTCAGGGACGTCAGCTGAATGACCCTTCATCACCTCAAGTCCTCTCTTAAAACTTTCATTAAAAGAGGTCAAACACGGCCTCAGAGAGTGTTAGCGGCTCCCACCTGAGAGTCACCCAAGTTTCATTTACAATTTGTTGGTCATTTGTGATGTATTTTTCATCAGTGTTCCTTCTGCAGCTTCCAATTCTTTCAGTGTCTTTGCTCCATCTGCACAGAGAACTTTCTCTGATTGGAAAAGTTAAGTGGATACCGAGGAAAGTTTAATTTACTTCTACTTTTGTTCCTTTAAGATTTCTTTCTGGCTGATGGTTGATGAAACAACATTCCCAACAACTATAAAGCTCCCCTTTCTGAGACTTGTAAATTTAGTATTATCTCAGAATACCATTTTCACATTAAAAAGGTGATAGAAATCTGTGTTACAAGGGAAGATCTTTCAAATAAATACTCTTTTCCTCCTAAAATAAATGGGCATGACTTTATCTCTTATAATGTGCCATAAATACAGAAGACAACACATAAAGAATTATTTTAAAATATATGTGTTTTCTTACTCCAGGGCTGTAAAGAAAGCTCTAAGAGCTTTTAAATAGTGATTGGTATATATGTCATTACTGCAACCAATTTTTCCACTGATCTAAGATTCATTACTGAAACACCTAGCTTAAAGTGTTTACAACATGCAAAAGCCAATCTCTGCATAAAAATCATCTCTGTAGTCATGCCAGCAAAGATAAAATTTATGAGGACTCTTCATTGTAAGGCTCTGAAGCCTGAACTCACAGTCAGTCGCACTTTTCAATCAATGATCTCCAAGTGCTTTACCAATAAGGGTTACTGAAAGCTTTGCCCATAAGAGCAAACACAAATGACTTAAAATCAGGGAGCAAATTTCAAACTAGCTTATGGACTAAACTGATTCTCTCTCTCTCATTTAAAAAAAACAAAGGCTTATTTATATTAATATGTCAAAATTATAGCATATGGTTACTTACCCATTGTAAAGGCTATACACAGACACACACACACACACACACACACACACGCACACATTATTTCATTTTATTCCAAAGTGCTTTTCTACTCTTTGCAATTCTTTAAATTTTGTTCTAAATAGGTATAATTCTGTTTCAGGATTTGAGTAGTGAAAACCTGTTGTAAGATACAGTAAATTCTCAAATAGCTGACTGAATGGAGAAAAGACAGTAGCTGGGTTATCTAACTGACAAATGCTTTAAGTATTGATATTTCCCTTAAAACCTTTGAATACATCTTAGTGTTTGGATGTGAAAATATTTGCATTCTGGGAGGACAGAACTAGCTAAACTACATTTTAAAAACATATTCTAAAGAGACAAAGTGAGAACAGCAGCACACTGGTAGCTTCTCTGTATACTCTCCCTATGGCAGTTTCTTCCCATCCCTACACTGGCTGGACGTACCATCATCTCTTGCACAAAGAGACACTTGTCATCTTGTTTTCTAAGTATGCACTTTTCTTGACTTATGCCTTCCCTGGAGAGGAAACGACTTCTACATATTTTTCGTAGTACATTTATTTTTAATGCAATTCCTCTGAGCTAATAACTATATTGACCTCAGGACCTTTGCTCCAGTTCTGTTGCAGTACATACCACATTGCACTACTGCTGGTGATAGTCCTGTTAGATCTTCGTGAGACCTGCCTCTCTGTGAGAAGAAGGTGCCATTTACTTCTTATTGTTATTCTTGCTGTCCTGTACTGTGCCTTGTGTAAGCTGGCACTCAGTGAGAGTTTGAAAATGGATAAAAGAACAAGTAGAATAAAGTAACATGTGTTCATCATGTCTACTTTTAGTCTATTTTCCCCAATAATACTTTCCTCTAAGGATTGCAAAGAATAGAAAAGCCGGGAGTTCCCTGGTGGTGTAGTGGCTTAAGGCTTCGGTGCTGGCGCTGTCAACGCCGCGGCCTGGGTTCGATTCCCAGTCAGGGAGCTACCCACATACCAAAAAGCAAAAAAAAAAAAAAAAAAAAAAAAAAAAAAAAAAAAAAAAAAAAAAAAAAAAAAAAAAAAAAAAAGAATAGAAAAGTCATTTCTCAGGCCATCTTATGCTGAATCCTCACATTTTGAAGGAAGTGATTTAATATACCACAAATATGTACATACTTTCTATGACAATATACAAAAGTGAACACTAAACTGCAACCAGTCGTGTTTAACGAGGTCTGACAATTAAGTTCGTGTACTCATCCTAGAAAAAGTGCTACACACCTCATTGCTGAGTATCACTATGGTCACCTTCAAAGTACTCCCCTTGGAAAGCTATGCACCAACACTAGTGCCTAGTCCACCCTTCAAAGCAATTCTGGAACTCTTTTCTGGAAGTGACTATCAGAGTTGTCATCGTATGACCCTTAATGTCCTGAATGTCATCAAAATGTCTTCCTTTCAATATTTCCTTTATCTTCAGGTAAAGAAAAACATCACTGGGGACCAGTGCAGCTGAGTAGGGAGGGTGTTGCAATACAGTTATTTGTGTACTGGCTAAAACTCCCTCACAGACAGTGCTGTGTGAGCTGGTGCATTGTTGTGATGCAAGAGCCGCGAGTTGTTGGCGAAAAGTTCAGTTTGTTTTCTTCTTTTTCATGCAGCCATTTCAGCACTTCCAAATAGTGAACTTGGTTGACTGTTTGTCCAGTTGGTACAAATTCAAAATGAACAATCCCCCTAATAACGAAAAATGTTAGCAACGTCATTTTGACTCTTGATTTGGACTGACAAAACTGTTTTGATCATGGAGAACTGACTGACTTCCATTATGTACTTTCACTCTTTGTTTCAGGGTCATACTGGTACACCCATGTTTCATCACCAGTGATAACAAGGCCCAAAACATCATCTTGCCTTGCCAAAAGATCTTGGCAAACTTTGACTCTCCTTTGCTTTTGTTCATCAGTGAGCTCCTTCAGGACCATTTTTGCACATACATTTCTCATGCCAAGATTTTCAGTTAAGACTTTTCTTAATGTTTCTCTATCGATGTTTACTTGGTCTGCTATGCTTCTAGTCATCAACTGATGATTTTGATGCACAATTCAACAAATTTTTACAATGTTTTTTCAGTTCCACTCATTACTGGCTGCCGTGACCTATCTTCTTTAGTGACGTTTTCTCTCCCCTCAGAAAAATGTTTAATCCATTTGTACACTGCCGTTTTCTTTATGGCATTGTCCCCATAAACTTGGACTAACACGTCTCTGATTTCACTGCCACTTTTGCCAAGTTTAACAAAAAATATGTTTGTTCATTCCTGTAATTCAAGCTTCAACATTCTCACAATAGAACACAAAAACACACAACAATAATGAATGCCACTCAGAAAGACACTGCCACACATCGACACGAATACAGCTGTGAGACGCAGATACACCAAGGTTATGAAACCTTACTGAGTTGTTTGTACAGTGCTGCCAACCGAAGTGCACAGAAGCAAGTTCACAAACTTAATTGTCAGACCACTGTATATAGTACAATATTTGAGGAAAACTTTTTTCACATTGTCTGTGCAGAAATCTAGGCTATATTTGGTCCACAACTACATTTCATTATAGTACAAGCAAATGTCTGTTTTGCTTTTTCTTGTTCTTTTAATCCTGCCATTAAGGAAACTTTTCCTTCTAACCTTCTACAGGGCAAGCAGTCAGCAGACAACTCCAGAATCACATTTCATAACACAACTCCAGGAATCCAGTGGCCACAGAAAACCCTTGATTGCTATTAGTTTCAGGACCTCTGGGATATTAATTCATCATTGCACTCTCTCATCACTTCATCCATTATGTCTTGTCTATAGCTTACGTGGAGCATAGAATGACACAGGCTCTCACTAAAGCAATAGTGGTGAGATTACCAACACAATTACTTTCAGCGTGGGTAGGGAATTTTCTATAACAGCAGAAATGACTACAATCTGCTTTAGAAATATCCTTGTTGCTGCAGCCTTTTAAAGCTGCTATATAAGTGAGATTAGTAATATTAATCTATTCTTTGGTGAGGAAAGATATTGTGTGTGGAAAATTAAATAGGGCCATCCATTTTAGAATTGAAATGCTAAGCTAAAGCCTTCTTTTGCAGCCTCATCCTTTTTCAGGAGTGTGGTACATGTGTCAATATTATAGGAAAACCTCCTGTCTTTCTTCTTTTGTTTGGATCCGGTTTTACAAACAACCATACTATCCATTTCCTCACCTTACAAAATCTGTGAACAAGCAAGGCAGAGAGAACCAGCCATTTTATTTTTCCTTCAAAATGCATGAAAATATCAGCTGCTTTTTCCATGCTCCCATATAAAACATCAATGGAATGATATAAAGTCAATTATTTTACCTAGTTAACCAGTAATTGTCGGGTTTTTATTCTCCCATTCCTGTTAGTTAACTTACAAAATTTACTTGCAAAATTCTGAGATTACCAGCTAGTCTGAATAAACTAGAAATGTAATTTTTTGTCTCTCACAAATACGGAGGCTTTGTGCTAACAAAGATTTTTCTCTGAACACTGCTTTTCACCCCTTAAAATGAATGGTACTATGTAAAGGCTGAAGAACAAATCACTGTTTTTGAGACAGAAGCCGAGCGCCATCTACTGGTTTTAGTTCTCCATGACAGTCTGGGCTGAAGGTGATTCAGAGAATTAAAGGGCTGTAAATACGTTTTTGTGTTCTTTTTACCAGCAAAGGTCCGTCTTGACTTATGTAAGAAAAACTTTTTGAACACTCATTTCATATTTGAGGAAGATAATACACACTAAGTGTAATGATCCTAAGAAAAAAACACATTTCTAGACCACTAAATTTATTCAAATCCTGTTCGGCTATTCGGAAGTTGCAGTTACTTAACTACAGTTCTCTGCATTTCCTTTGAAGAGTAGGCAATCGGGGTGCAGGAGGAATGAAAAAAATACTGAACCTTCTCCCTATGTAAGTGGATATTAATAACCCTCACACCTGGAGTCTATTCTTCACATATTACTTAATCTAATAAACTTTAATCAAAATATTAGAACATTACCATTTTATACAGAAAACAGAATGCAGTCTTACAGGTACCACTACATATTTTTTGGGGGGTGAGAGGTGGGTATTTTATACCTATATATATATTATATTACACACACACACACACACACACACACACACACACACACTCTGCCTATATAATCAGTTATGGACTGAGAGTCCTGCTATGTTTTTCAGCTGCTTTTCCAAAAGAAATTTCTATAGATATGAAAACAAAAACAAGAACAAAAGGGAAGCATTAGATCTCAACACAAAATATCTATTCCTTCAGTAACTATACCTTGCTATCATTCTAGAGTTGAAGCCTGTCATAATAAGTACAGCAATAAATCTATGGCCAGTGACTCTGAACCTATCAGCTTCACAAGGAAGCCTTTCTAAACCATAAATATAGGCTGATTGAAAACCAAGGTCAAGTCTTCATAACAATTTACAGAGTTATTTAAGGAAACTGTCTAGGACTTAATACCAATGAACAAAAATAATTTCCACCAATGTGAATGTATCTTATGTGTAAATACTTGAATAAACATGTAATAGTTTTTAAGCTATGTTCTCTCCATTTTGTGGCCAAAAAGCAGTGGTCAAAAAGGTAAACAACTAACTTAAAATAAAACTTGAAATAAAGATTGAAGAAATGAGACAACAGCCCCGGTCAAGGAGGGTGCCAGAGAATATTTCTGTGCCGACTCTATTATGCTGAGTGTCTACTCATCCCTGCCCTCCTCAGCTCATGAATTTCTCTCATATCAGCCTAATCAGTACTTCCTCATAGAAGACAACACTGACCTCCCTGACTAGGTCAAATTGCCCTATTATACGCTTCATAGCACATGTATTAATATCTCAACTTCACAGCTTTTATCACCAATGCAGTTTTATGTGATTATTTGATTAATTTATGTCTCTCACACCGAACAGTAGGCTTCATAAAGATAACATTCTACTATGAATGCCAACACCATATCCAGAATTTAAAAATGGTAATGAACAGGTATTTAATAAGTGAAAGAATTAAAAAATAAATGAATAAAAGTAAAGAATTTGACAGTGATTCACGTTTAAATCTTATTTGGATTCTTGTCTTTGTGTATTACACACTAAGCTCTTGTTCCAATCAACAAATGAAAATTTTAACAATAACAAATGAAATTGAGCCAAATTCTCAGGAATGTAAGATACCCATTTGAAATTAATTAAGTTCTTGAAGAAGACTTGTAAACCATCTTAAGTCATTAAGTTAGTAGCATCCTTATATTCCCACAGATTACATGTTGTCTCTTTTAATCTTTTCCTCTATGGTAGTATGTCAGGTGGCTGACATTTCTTTTCTGTCTTTCTTTTTCTTTTTTCTTTCTTTTTTTTTTTTTGCTTGCTAATATTAACTAAGATACTAAAATTTTTGTTTTACAACAGTGTATTGCTAAACTAAACTCAATTCAGATTACTGGCATTAGTGTTTTCGTAGTCCTGACTAGGAGGGTAAGAGACTATTAAGCAGTTAAGATTGAAACATTATTTTGAGAAGCTAAAAGAGAATAAGATTAAATAGGAAAGTAAGTATATCAAGAAAAATCATTGCGTAAAGTATTTTCCCAGATACATTCCTGTCTGTGAGCATTCACGTCTGTTGGTATGGATGTAAAATATATTTATTCCCTTAGGATGTAATAAAAGCTATGTGAAAGCCATGGGGTTTTAATAGGGGTCAGCAAACTTTTTCTGTAAAAACCTAGGTATTAAAAATGTTATGTTTTGGGGGCTATTTGAACTCCGTTGCAACAATTCAACTCTGTTTTTCTAGTTGAAAGTAGCCATAGACAATACATTAACAAACAGGTGTAGCTTTGTTCCCATAAAATACATTTTACAAAAACAGGCAGTCAGTGGATTTTGCACACAGGCCAAAAGATCAAAAGAAATGAGGCTCTTTCCACTTATGACTCTCCACAAATGAGAAAAATGGGTATTAACTTGATACCAAAAATCTGGTCCATCAGTCATAAAGTGATTCACATTTTAACAAATGGGGACAGGATGTGACATTAGTAAGTGTCCTAATATGCTCTCGATCTCTGATTTTCCATTTTACCTTTTTGACATAATATTTCACACCAGGCTTCAGAAGATTTCTAAAAGAATTCCTACTTTTCCTTACTGAAAACCCTTTGTATTACTGATTTCCAGTTCATTTCTTTAATCTACTTCATAAGCTTTTTTGAAAGTCTAATATGCCCACTTTCTTTGTCTTTCAACTGATCCTCATCAGCATTTCACCATTAATGATATTATCTCAATGGGGCCCTCAGTGCTTTCCAATTTTATGTCTATTTATCAGACTTTATCTGTTCTCTGGTGTGTAGTATATGACTTTGTGGCTGCTCAATACACTGTGAAAATAAATAATACAAAAATGAATCCACGAACATGCAACCTTGGCTTTTCTGTATCTCTTTTTCCGTGGAGATCTTGACAGCTGAAAGCTCCCTATTTGCAGAAACTCAACTGGCTCAAAAGAATTACTTGTAAGGGCAATAACTGGGGAGGGTTCTCTAGAAAATTATAGTCAAACATTAAAGATAAAAAGTGACACCATGTTATGGATCGTTGAAGGGGCACATGAAAATGTGTCCCTATCTGTTCTGTGATATTGAAAATCGGGCCATAGAAACGTTGCTAGAAGGATTATATAGAAGATAGACAAGAAATAGTTCCTTCTGAAATCTTTTAAAAATAGCCATTTTTGAAAGTTTTTAAGGAACAAACTAAGTTTGTCTTATAAAGAAGTTCTGTCAAAATATAAATATAGCTTTCATAGACTCAGTAGAGTTGACTCAGGACCCCAGTATAATCTATTCTTCATTAGAGATCAACACTAAAGAACCAATTATTAGAGTGAAAAGGAAATTTCTATGTATTTCAAGATGCATCTCCCAAAAGCTTATTTGGAAAAAACTTGATCAGAAGACTTTTCAGAAAAGACTTTCTTTCCATCACATTAATTTCTACTTAATTTCTACTATTAAAAGGCTTCATTTCTAATAGTTTATTTCTCCTAACTTAAATTTTAATAAGAATTATAATGTATACCTCCAAAAAAAGATTATTTTGATATTTAACTGAACATTCACAGGTTTTCCCACACATAAAACAAAGCCTTTATAACTATGATCAAACATTTCATCGAAATATTTAGCCCAGAGCTCAACAGTTAAGAAGAAACCAAATCTCAGAGTTATGATTGGGTTTATAATCATAGATTTGATTTCCAGAATGGTTATATATTAGTCAGCTATTTCTATGATGGTGATTATTCAACAACCTTAAAAATCTCAGTAGATCACAAACAACAAGCATGTATATCTTGCTCGTGTATCTCAGATTTTTCTGGAGGTCCAGTTCAGGTCTGATCCTCACTCCAGGGGCCTGGCCAAAGGAACACAACTACCTAGGACATCACTCTTCTCATGATGCCAACAGCAGCACAGAATAAAGAGCAGAAACACATATGCTTGTTCAAGTCCACTCAGCACCAGTACACGGAACATTGTCCCGTAATTTATTAGGCGATGGATGTCACATGGCCACGCTTAAAGTCAATGAGGTAAGAACGTATGCTCTACCCTCAGGGGAACCTCAGTGGGGGTATGGGATAATTTTAGACAAAGAGTATCATCTACATAGACTGTACAGAAAATCTATTAAAATAGATTTTATGTAAGCTCTTGATACGACTGCCTAATTTTTATGAAAGATTTCTGTGGCAAGAAAATATAAAAACAAGTGCAAGGAAGCCACCAACATGATGAATTGCCATGAAAGCCAAAGAATTTTGTATTTGATAATGACAACTCTAAGGAGCACAGAGAGCAGAGAGTTGTTGCAGCGTGTAATTCCTTCAGCCTGAGCTAGTGTATAAAGAAAGCAGAAATGTAATTTCCATTTCACTGGGAAACTTCATGACAGATTTGTTTTTGTTTTTGTTTTTTTCAAAGGAGGAAAGAAACAAAAATGGTTTCAAAATGTATAAACTGGTGACAAATTAAGAGAGCAATTTGGGCATATGCAGAGATGTCAAGTTCAATTTGGCACACAAAGAATTTGAGGTGATTTGAAATCATTTACTTGGATTTTTTTCTGAAAACATTTTGAAAACAGGACTGAAGCATGGCTGAGAGCTAAAGGCGTAAGGGTAGGAATCAGAAGTCTTGATGTGATCATTAAAACTGCAGGCATAGATGATGTCATCGAAGGAGTAAGGAAAATGGAGGAAGAGAATAAATCAGTAGACAGAGGTGTCAGTGACACCCAGCCTTAGAATTGGAAACAAGGGAGAAAAACCATGAGAAAGGGAAGGAATTATCTGTTATGAATTGAATGTTTGTATTAAAAATATTCCTATGGTGAAACCCTACCCCTTGATGTGACAGTATTGGGAGTTGGGACCTTTGGGAAATCATTAGCACTAGATGAGGTTGTGAGAGTAGAGCCCCCAAGAATAGGATTAGTACCCTCATAGGAGGCAGGAGAGAGCTTGCTACCTTTCCCTGTATCTGTGCAAGAAGATACAACAAGAGGATGATAGTCTGCAACCCAGAAGAGGTCCCTCATCAAAATTTAACCGTGCCAACAGCCTGATCGTACACTTAGTCTCCAGCATTGTGAGAAGTAAATTTCTGGTGTTTATAAGTCACTCAGTCTGTGGTATTTTGTTATAATATTCATTCAAATAAGTGTGTCCTAGAACAAGGTACTTGTGAGGCTGACTAGGAACCAGGATCAAGCACAGGCTGTGGCATCAGACAGACCTGCGTGTTGAATCCTACACTGCCTAGTACTGAGATATTGGAGAAGGGACCTTAGCGAGCTTCAGTCTCCACATAAAACTGACCTAGTAGCATCAATCTTAAAGTATTAGACATGTATTTCCTTTTCATCAAACATAATGGTTATAGATTCTGAAGGTGTAAAAACAAATAAAACATTGTCCCACCTCCCCCAGTGTGGAATAAAGTGAATGCCAGTAAAATAATTGTTGACAATCAAGTGTCACAATGCCTTTTATCAATGCAATGTGCTAGTGTCTCATTTCCCCCCAATTCCTGCTTATTCTTGAGGTATCAGTTGAATTGAAGACCTTCCCTAACCCAATCTGAATTATGCAATCTTGTTCTCTTTCAAAGTACGTACTGCATTCTTCTCCTTCGTAGCACCCATCTTCATTTATGTATTTGTATGTTTCTATTATGTCTCTCTTCCCTATTAGCCAATCAAGAGTAAACTCACACCACTTTTACCTCCACCTCCTTTTCAAGGTATGTTACACCTGCCCATATTTCAAAGATCAGTGCGACAGGATGCAAATCCTCTCAAGTTCCCACTTTACCATGTTATTTACATTTTTACCTGTTTCCCTCCTAAAGCAAGAAGTGTAATTCCTCTTCAAGGTTACTTCTTCACATTCCTCACAAGTGCTCTTTATGTTCTCTCAGACTTCATAGGCTCCCCTCTCCCTCACTGCCCCATCTCTTCTCAGCCTCTCTCTCTCCCTCCCTCTCCCTCCCTCTCCCTCTCTCTCTCTCTCTCTCTATCTCTCTACCTCTCTCTCTCTCTTGCTTTCTCTCTCTTGATTAACACGAATATACATATGTGTGTGTGTGCGTACACACACACACACACACACACACACACACACACACATATATATATAAACCTTGCCAAGATTATGAAACCTTACCGAGTTGTTGGTACAGGACTGCCAACATAAGCTCACAGTGGCAAGTTCACAAACTTAAATGTAAGATTTTATGCATGATGACGGCTCTGATGGCCATTCCAGAAAGAGAGTTCTAAAATTGCTTTGAAGGGTGGACTAGGCGCTGGCATTGGTGCACAGCTTCCTAAGAGGAGTACTTCCAAGGTGACCATAATGAAATCAGCAATAAGCTAAGTAGCACTTTTTCTGGATGAATTCATGAAATTAATTGTCTGGTCTCAAATGTCACAGAGTTGCCTCAAAAATCAATATTTGTAAACCGCAGTCATCAAATTTTCTACCAAATATTTTCTCCCTCCTGTAGGTTCTATCTCAACAAATGGACCACCACCTCTGCAGGAAGCAAAATTTAAAAACTTGGGAGTCAGTCTAGAATCCATTTCCCTCACCCTTCATACTTCTAAGCAGTCTCAAATCTAGTTCATCAGACTTTCTGAGTATTTCATAATTTTTACTGTGCTGAAGATGGGACATTTTTGCTTGCTCACCAAAAATGTAAGAACCACCATCTCGGATATCAAGAAAGCCATCATTAGAGGTATCAAATATTGCATAACAAGAAGCCATTGGGTTTGGCAAAAAAGGAGCAACTGAGCGAATCTTAAATTGATTAATGAAGTCAGATTTCAGATTATAGTGAATGTGATGTGATGAACCACACTTTCGGGGCATTGTGTATCTTTGTAAATAAAGAAATTTGGTGGTTCCTGAAGTTATATAAGTGAGAAAACATAATTTTATTTCATTTTCTACATAAGAACTAAATAAAATTAGTATCTAATTTCCACTTTATTTATAAAGATCTTATTCCAGGTAAGTTTTTCCAGTTAGACTTGTATAGACATAAAATCTGCAAATGCCAACTTATTCAGATTTTTAATGTATAATTGTGGCCAAATAAATATAAACTTCAAAATTTAAATTTATGTATTTTCTCTGATACTTCTTTAGGTCTTACAAATAAGTGAATCCAGTTGCTGCTGTTATTGTTTTGTGCTCATTAAATGACGGGCACTTTGTTATATGTGGATTATTTTTTAATCCCTACAAAACCTGATCAGATAGCTACTGTTTTATTACTATTATTCTCTCATAAAGATGAGGATACTCAGGTTTACAGAGAAAAACCAGAGCTTCCTTCAACATTTATTTGATGTGAAGTTGTAGCAATTCTGCATCTATAACATTGCTTATATCTATTTTGATATTTCAAATCTCTAATTCACTTTATATTACCAATATCATTTAGTCATTTAATAAAACAGCATTGATTTTTTTAACTATTCATAGTTCTTATTTTGCTTAAAACACAGTTTCAATTTCTTAATTGTCTCCTTTATCTCTCCTCATTGTTAAAATTAGTCAAAATTTACTACACACACACACACACACACACACACACATACACACACACACGAGGTCTGACAGTAAGTTCGTGAATTTGCCACCGTGAGCTTACATTGGCAGCACTGTGCGAACACTTCAGTAAGGTTTCATAACCTTGATTTTTCTGTGTCTCACTGCTGTGTTCATGTTGATGTGTGGTGGTGTCTTGCTGAGTGGTGTTTATTATTGTTGTTTCATGATTTTGTGTGCCATCATGAGAATGTTACAACTTGAATTAGAGCAATGAACAAACATTAAATTTCTTGTTAAATTTGGCAAAAGTGAAAGTGAAATCAGGGACTTGTTAGTTCAAGTTTATGGGGATAATGCCATGAAGAAAACGGCAGTGTACAAATGAATCAAATGTTTTTCTGAGGGGAGAGGAAGCATCCCTAATGAAGAGAGGTCAGGGTGGCCAGTAATGAGCAGAGCTGATGAAAACATTGAGAAAATTCATCAAATTGTGCATCAAAATCACTGGCTGACTGTGAGAAGCATAACAGATCAAGTAAACATTGATAGAGCAGTTAGGAAAATCTTAACTGAAAATCTTAGCATGAGACAGGTGTGTGCAAAAATGAACCCGAAGGAGTCCACCAACGAAGAAAAGCAAAGGAGAGTTGAAGTTCGTAAAGACCTTTTGAAGAGGCAAGATGATGTTTTATTATCACTGGTGATGAAATATGAGTGTACTAATATAACCCTGAAACAAAGTGTCATAGTACACAGTGGAAGTCAGCCAATTCTCCATGACCAAAATTGTTGCATCAGTCCAAATCCAGAGTCAAAATGATGTTGCTAACCTTTCTTGATATCAGAGGGATTTTTCATTACAAATTTGTACAAACAGTTAATCAAGTTTACTATTTGAAAGTGCTGAAAAGGTCGCATGAAAAAGTTAGGTGAAAACAACCTGAACTTTTCTCCAACAACTCACGACTCTTGCATCGTGACAATGTACCAGCTCACACAGCACTGTCTGTGAGGGAGTTTTTAGCCGGTACACAAATAACTGTATTGAAACACCCTCCCTACTCACCTGATCTGGCCCCCAATGACTTTGTTTATTTACTTGAAGATAAAGAAAATATTAAAAGAAAGATATTTTGATGATATTCAGGACATCAAGGGAAATATAACAACAGCTCTGACGGCTATTTCAGAAAAGGAGTTCCAAAATTCCTTTGAAGGGTGGACTAGACACTGTCATAGGTGCATAGCTTCCCAAAGAGAGTATTTTGAAGGTGATCATAGTGATATTCAGCAATGAGGTATATGGATGAGTTCACAAATTTAATTGTCAGAGCTCATATGAATGCACCTAGAAACAGAGAGACACACACTCATATGCGTGCACAGGGGCTGTCCAGAAAGTATCCAGCCACATAACATGAAAAATAGAGGCATTTATGACTGGATTTTTTCTAGACAGCCCTCATATATATATATACTTGCATATCCGTGCTACTCGTGTTCTTAGTATCCACTATTTAAATTTCATACTTTATAGACTCCAAGTAAGCAGAACATTGGTTTCTTTCAGTATACTGTAACAAAGATCTAGAGTTAAACCCAGAAGGCCCTCATATTGGCATTTTTTAAATTATCAGTTATTTATTAGCTCTGATTGGTAATGTTGAATAGACTAAGATTAGAAGACAGAAAGATATGCAAAAATATTCTAAAAACATGGTGATATTAATTTATCTGAATTGAGATAATTCTATTATGTAAATAGTTTACTCATCCTTACTTCAAGTATCAACAGTGTTGGTGGTAGGTTCCCTGCAGACCTTCAAACAATGGAAAAAAGCAAAAATATTAGCTATGATATTTTCTCACATGATACAGTAAAATGCATAATAATTCTATGTACAACCTAATTATGGAATCACCATATTATCCATTTTGAGAATTACCCACATTTCCAAATAGCACCTACCCTCACACTAACATCATACTTCCCTGTAAAGAAAGTAATAGGCTACTAAACACTTAAATTGGGTGTTTTTCTGAAAGGACAGAGACTCCTCGAGGGGAATCAACATTACCAAAGTAGCACAGAGTGAAACACAATTTCTCTTGCAGGTGTCAGAGTCAGAGAAATTCGGGGCGCTTGCCTAGCTGGAGCTGAGTTGTCTATGACAGTAAATAGCCTGGCACAGTAGTGACTACGAAGTGCTATCTGTTTTTTCTCTGTGCATTGTGTGGGTTGGGATTTTTCATTTCATACTTCATTTGCACCTGCTGAGTGATGCCACAGAATGGCAATTCTTTTCATCTCCTAGCACGTAGGAAACAGCACATTACGTATAGCAGTGGCACCCATGCCACTCATCAAGGCCCCAGCCTAATCCTTGTGTTGGGGTGTGTAACTGTCACTCTTCTGCAGTCATGCATAGGTAATAAAAGACAAAGAGCACTATAATTTGATTAATAAGAGCAGAAAACAAAAAGTAGCCTGCAATTCAATCTCTCTCTCTCTTGCTAAGTATAAAATTAAAAAGCTGTCATTTTCATAAAATGCTCTTTTCAAAATAATGTCCTCGAGTAATTAGCAGACACTCAAGAGAATAAGGAATCACACTTTCAAAAGTTTGGAGATACCCAGGTTCTGACTTGTATAATATTTATATTTGATAAATATTTTATATCTAAATATTTATCAAACATGTAAACATGATTTGAAAACATGAGCACCTTAATATTCACAAAAACCAAACTATATAGAAAAGCCACACCTTTTACTTAAGACGTTTTCACATTCACTATTGGAAAAACACGCATGGAATACTAAATATTGGATGGAATGTAGTCTTGGGGGAAGATACATATCACATTCAAACTACATAATTTCTGAAAGAAAATCAAGAATGAAAACAGAGGAGCCGGATTTAGAACCCATGCCTTCAAAGAGACCAAAGACATCTTGAACTTTTGAATGACTCCAATGAACCCATCATTTCCATACTATCCATATGTGACGTTATGAAAAACAAAACTAACATCTAAAATTAATAATGATCTACATAAAGCACATGTGTTCTGCTCAGAGAATTACATTTATTTCAAAGCACGTTAACACAATCTAGTAGCCTATTGAGTCCAATCCATCATATAATTAATAGTATAAAGAATGCTATTGACAGAAAGTATATGAAGTATATGATAGATTGGACTCAATTGGCTTCTAGACTGTGACGATACACTTAATAAGGAGTAGATAATTTCACAATTAAAAGATCCTTCATGATTCTTGGAACAGGGATATAGAGTGGATTTAGACAGACCTTCCGCAGGGAGCTCTGGAAACCAGTCAGGGGAGTTAATAAATATAATGTCAAACTTTTTTCTTCTCGCAAAGATGATCTTTCTTTAGAGATTTGAACCATCTGGAAAATTTAAGTTAACTATTAATATTATGATGCTTAGTGATTATATAGAAGCCAATTTATTGTTAATCATAAGATTTAAACTAACCTTTAAAAAATGTTGACACAATATAGCTGCTATAAATGAAAATGTCCCTTCACCATTGCATTTCAGTAGGTTCAATCCCAGTGAATCTCAGATATTTGTGGATGCAAGCCCCATTGAAAGAACATAGTTAGGTCACAATTTTGTGACAAAATTTCACAAAACTCCACCAAATACGTAATCGTTAATATTAAGGAATTAGAATTAAATACAGTATATATACAATTTATGACAAACGGCTCCTAGTTGAAACTGTCTTTGATGATTCTGAAGGTGCTTCATCATCTCCAGAGTCCTTAGGAGCATCGTTATAGCTTGTTGTGCACTAAGAACCGGTATTGGTAGGTTACCATATTTAGCTCCATTAACTCACTCCTTCTTTCAGCAAAGGTTTATTAAAGGGCCTGCTCTTTCTCAGGCCTTGCGCTGGTGCCTGCGGTAACTAGCTGTACTGACCTTTCTCTGACCCTACCCTCAAAGACTTTATACTCTAATACAGAAGATAAATGGAAACTTGAGTCACATACAGCAGTTTTATAGGCTTCAAGGGATGTTACTACATACACCCACTTCAAGAAGATTTATACCAACGCATCACAGCCATCACCCCTTTTGATACATACCTGGCTGTTTCACAAACAAGTTGATGGGGAATGTCACTAAATATAATTGTTTGAGGTAGACTTATAGCAGTTTAGTTTATTAAACAATTAAACCATTATTTGATATTCCTAGATATTTCTTTTCATCTGTTTCAATAAGGTTAAAAAGGTTGTTCAGTGTTGTTTCTTTTTCGTTTGGGGACTTTTGCCAGCTGAAAGCAGAAGCTTTGCTGAGAATAAACATTTCTCAATGCCTTTTGTAAAAGCCTAAACTCCTTGAAGGGATTATTCCAAGTGTGCTAGACAAGGAAGGGAGAAAACTGATTCTTCTGAGGGTCACCAGAGAGAAAAGAAAAGGATGGCCCTGAAATTAGGAAATGGTAAGAAAGGTACAGTCTCCCGGAAAGCCTGTGCCAGTGCTTTGGGGAGGTGATGGTTTGGGGGTGGTGAGAGCTGTTGTGTGGTGCACATAACAAAATTCCTCTGCTATCAGTGTGCACCGAGAAGTAACACTGGGAGATCAGAGGGGGCCATGCAGATTGCTGCCACTGGCATCTCAGAAGTAATCAGTAGGGACCTACAACTAGAGGAGAGTCTATCGTGTTTAAGTATTTCATAGAAACCAGGGAATTTGTTCAACTTTGCACAGGAGAGGGAATCTCAATGACAACTCAGGTTAAATTGCCCTCAGAAAACACTTAAGATGATTTAAGGAAAACGATGTAATACAGTTCTTGCTTGCCTGAGTTCTTTCTTTCTATACAATTATAACTCATTCTCCTGGCTCTAGTCCTTAAAAAGCACAACATATGAACCATGTGTCACTTACTTTTTTTTTTTTTTAGTAGTCAATGCACACGGTACAAAATTAATACTTGGTAGGAATTTAAAATAATATTTTTGCAGAATAAATCACAATTAATAAAGAGGAAATTAAATCGGAGAGAAATTAAGTCTCTCTTTTCGATGCCAGTTTTGGGATCGCTAGTTGCTGAATACTTTAGTCACAGTCTTACTGGCTAACTGTTCGCATGTCAGTTACGGTCTCATTATTTTCTTGATTTCTTTTTACATATACCTTCATAAATTAGGTTACTTATTCATTCTTTTCTGTTTGGTTATGTTTGACAAGACAATTTCCAGACTGTTTTTCCTCTTGACAACCCAGAGTTCCAAATCTACAAAGCTTGAAATGACCTACAGTTCTGGTATCTATCATAAGCAGCAGAATACTCTAAAGGAATTCTGTTCAAGGTGTATATTTCAATAGCCAGTTATTTTAGATAGTTCCTGTAGCATAGCAAACATGTGAATAACAAATTTGAAAATAAATCTAAACCATTAGTCTACTTACTAACAGCTATAAGAGTCAGGAAATAAGTTTATTGGAAAGGCAATAGAGACTAATTGGTTACCTGCAGAGAGGATGGATAAACCAAATTCTCAGCTCTCTCTAGCTATGACTAACTCTTGGTTGCAGTGAAACTACCTTATAAATAATCCCACGTGGGCTGAGAAGAAAGTGTCCACTCTGGGCTATAGTTGAAAACAATTCTGACAGGGTTTGCCAAAGATCTGAAGTAGTGTTACTAAGAAGTGAGTGAGGATGGTCCAATGCTCCCCAAAACAGTTGGAAGGAAAGGAATGTGAAAGAATGGCAGCTCCAAATCATAATAGTCTGAAGTCCCCACCTGTTCATATAGCTTTAAAAGAAAGAGCGAAGTTCCTATGTATTTGTTTTAGGCTCCTGGGGAGGAAGGACCCATGCAGTCACTGAACAAGCAGATTTTGATACACACTGTGAGTTTTAAACATTCTACCAGTGGGTGAACTAGAAAATTTTGCAAAGAAATGTCCTGTACAGTTGTGAAAGTGAAAATGAAGATGTAAATTTGCCTTCACAGTGAGCTTTGTGTTTACCTTCACCTAGGTAATAAACCTAAAAAGGGTTTTTTAGTCATAATGTCATTATATTTATATATATATATATATATATCAAAAGAACCCTTATACACAAGTGATACAGTGAAACTAGCCACTTGGCAAATAATTCTAATAAGTTACAAAAATATCAATACAGGATTATAATCAGTTAAGCTTTCTAACCTTTACTAAGATGTAAATGTTTACACAGAATACCTAGTTTAGTATATGGGAAGTCTCATGTAAAATAATTAGCATCAAGAATTCTTTTAAAGGCTTTGAAGCTATATAAAATAACTGATAATAAAAGCTTTTGTTAAGCCCTTGGTACCCATATAAGAAAAGAAATACCATATTTATAACAGAAGTTGGATAAATTAATCTTAAGAATAAGAAAGCATTTGCTCCTGAAATTGTAGCTTCAGGAATAGAGCTAATCTTCACAAAGGTTCCTAGCTGAATAACAATCAGCTCTACCCTTAAAAAAAAGATATGTTTTTGCTGTACGGCTTTTTTGTTCAATAAATAGATTTTTTAAAATCTACATTAGAGGCGGCACTGAGGGAAAAAATAATGAATCTAGCAATAAAGAGAAATTTGTAAATTGCAGAGTAGTCATTTGTGTTGCTAGTCATATGTCATTTTATGTTTATAGTTATATAGCATTTAATTTAAAGAGTTAATGAAAGGAGGAATTGCAGCATTTTCCTTGAGCATCACAGGCGCTAGCAATAATTTTTGACATGCAAAAGCTTTGGCTAGATATTTGAGAATTGTTACTTGAGCCAAGCAGGGACAAAGGAGAAGAGAAAGAGAGAGAAAAAAGAAGACAGGTGGAAATGCAATCTAGATGTGATATTTGTAGGAGATTTTTGAGTCTTTTATAAATAAAACTCTTAACTATAATCATGGTGTTCATCAATTCATAGCTCATTCTCCTTTCATTTCTCTTTGTTTCTCTGTCTCTTTATCTTTCTCTCTCTCTAGATACACACACACACACACACACACACACAAGTTGCCAATATCTGTAGCCTCTGCTTTGCTTCAAGTAGACTGATTAGTATTAAACTACTCCTCACAAAGGCAGTTGGCATTCATGAGTCTAAGGCATTTGTCTCCCCTAAATACATAATTTTATCTTAATTTGGTAATAATATGTAGTTATTAAAAACAAGCACCATTCAGAGTGGCTGGATATACTTAATAGGGACATTGTAACTACAGTCAATTTTGGTTATTTTTGTTTTAAGGACTTTCTTACATGAAATAATTCAGATATATCCAGAAAGGTAAAAATAGCAAATAAACAGTTATGAACCAAAAATCCAGCTTAAGGAGGGAAATATGAATACAGTTGAAAGGTACAGTGCCCATCTTCCAAATTTTAATTGTGATATTGTCACTATTTATACAAGGGCTGTCCAGAAAAAATCCAGCCATAAAAGCCTCTATTTTTCATATTACATGACCAGATATTGCTGGATAGTCCTCGTATATATTCTTAAAATTAAATACTTGGAATAATACTGTGGATATTTTTTTTCAAGAATCTTTTCCATCATCTTTATGTTTGGAAGATTTCCCCATGATGATACAAATGGCTCTAGTCTAGACCATTCATTTGCATTATTTTAATGTATTCCACCATATGACTTCTACAATTTACCTATTCATGCCACTGATGATGGTTATCTACTTTATCTCAGATTTTTTTCTGTTTAAAAAAAAATGGGCTATGAGTATTCTTGTACATTTCTTTTTGTGTACATGTACAACATTATTTGTAGGATACATATCTAGAAATTTCTAGGTTGAATGTATGTATATTGTCTAGTTTATTAGGTAAGAACTAACTGCTCTCTCTAAAATTATTTACAAACACATTACTGTGTACCAGTTTCCTTAGCTGCATATCTTTGTCAACACATGAAACTTTTAACTTCAGGCTATACCATAACATTCACTTTATTATGGTTATAATCAGTGTTTTCTTGATTATTAATTAAATAGCTTATCACTTCCTGTATTTACTAGCCAGTGAGATGTCATCTCTTGCTTTTTCACATTCTTTTCCCATTGGAGTGTTTGACTGTTTTACTATCAATTCATAGAAAGTATTGATATATTCTCAGTATGTCAGCTCTATGCACTACTATCTTCATCTAGTCTGTTTACTCGCCTTTTTCCTTTTCACAGGTTTTTAATAAATAGAAATGTTCGATTTTGCCATAGCCCATTTTACCAACTATGTCTTATACGTTCTAGGCTTCTGTTCCTTGTTTAAAATGTTCTTCATTAGTCTAAAATAAAGCGAGACCTTTCTTTGTTTTCTTCACAAAGTCTGTTTTTTGAAGAGGGATAAAGGGCTGCTTTTATTATGACTTTCAGGTGTATAAAACAACATAGTGATCAGACATCTACACTCCTCACAAAGTAATAACCTCAACAAGTCTACCACCCATCTGACACTATACGTAGGTACTACAATACCACCGACTATATTCCCTAAGCTGTACTCTAGATCCTGTCATTGTATATGAGGGCTGTCCAGAAATATCCAGCCACAAGTGCCTCTATGTTTTATATTACATGGCTAGATACTTTCCAGACAGCCCTTGCATATATATATTTTTAATTATAGTTGACATTCAACATTATTGTATATTAGTTTCAGGTGTACAGCACAGTGCCTACGCATTTATACAGTGATTCCCCCCATTATGTCTACTACCCACCTGACACCATACATAGTTTTTAGATTATTGAATATATATATATTTCCCATAGTGTATTTCATATCCCCATGACTATTTTCTGACTACCAATTTGTACTTCTTAATCCCTCCACCTTTTTCACCGATCCTATCCCCCCAAATCCCCTCTGCTCTAGAACCATCGGTTTGTTCATCTGAACTACTTGTCTATTTCTGTTTTGTTTGTTCGTTTAGTCTGTCCTTTAGATTAAACACGTAAGAGAAATCATATGGTAACTGTCTTTCTCAGTCTGACTTATTTCACTTACATAATATCCTCTAGGTCCATCCATGTTGTTGCAAATGGTAAGATTTCATTCTGCAAGTATTTTATGGCAGAGTACTACTCCACTGTACAAATGTACCACAATTTCTTTATCTAGTTGTCTGTTGGTGGACACTTTGATTGTTTCTTGGCTATTGTAATAGCACTGCAGTAAACATAAGGGTGCATACATTTTTATAAATTTGTGTTTTGAATTTCTTAGGACAAACACCCAGGAGTGGAATAAGGTAGTTCTATTTTTAATTTTTTTGCAGAACCTCCATACTGTTTTCCATAGTGGCTACACCAACTTGGAATCCCACTAGCAGTGCACAAGAGTTCCCTCCTCTCCACGTCCTTGTCAAGACTTGTTTGTTGATTTATTGATGTTAACCATTCTGACAGCTGATATTTCTGTGTTGTTTTTATTTGCATTCTTCTGATTATTAGCAACATTGAACATCATTTCTTATGTCTATTGGCCATCTGCCTGTCCTCTTCGGAGCAATGTCTATTCAGGGCCTCTACCCATTTTTTAAATAGATTGATTTTTTGCTCTTTTGTTTTTTGGGGTTTTTTGTTTTTTTTTTGTTTTTTTTTTTGGTGTTGAGTTGTGTAAGTTTTTTTAAGAAACAAATTTTAATATGAAGCCCTTACCAGATATATCATTGGCAAATATCTTCTCCCATTCACTAAGTCATCTCTGATTTGTTAATGGTTTCTTTTGCTATACAAAAACTTCTTTGTTTGATGTAGTCCCGTTTGTTTACTTTTTCTTTTGTTTCCCTTGCCTGAGGAGCTACATCAGTAAAAATATTACTAAGGGTAATGTCTGAGAGTTTACTTCCTATATTTTTATCTAGGAGTTTTATGGTTTGGGGTCTTACATTTAAGTTTTTAACCCATTTCAGTTTATTCTTTTATATGGTATGAGAAGGGGATCCAGTTTCTTTCTTTTTTGTTTTTTTGCACGTATCAGTTCAATTTTCCCAGCACCATTTATTGAATAGACTATGTAAATTCTTGCTTCTTTTGTCAGAGATCAAAGGACCATATGGGTATAGATTTATTTTTGGGCTCTCTGTTCTGTTCCATTGGTCTATATGTCTGCTTTTGTGCCAATACCACGCTATTTTGATTACTGTGAGCTTGGAGTATAATTTGATATTAGTAGCATGATACTCCCAGCTTTATTCTTCTTTCTCAGGGTTTTTCTGGTTCCATATTAATTTTAGGATTAATAGTTCTAGTTCTGTGAAAAATGACATTGTTATTTTAATAAGGATTACATTGCATTTATAAATTGCTTTGGGTAGTATGGGTATTTTAACTATATTAATCCTTCCTATTCATGAATATGGTATATGTTTCCATTTGTCTGTATAATATTTTCTTTAATTTCTCTCTTCAATGTTTTATAACTTTCTGAGTACTTACTTCCTTGGTTAAATTTATTCCTAAGTGTTTTTTTGATGTGATTGTAAATAGGATGGTTTTGTTAAATTCTCTTTCTGGTAGTTCATTATTGGTGTATAAAAAGGCAACCAATTTCTGAATATTAATTTTGTGTACTACTATTTTAATAAATTCATTTATCATGTCCTATAGTCTTTTGGTGAAATCTTTGGGGTTCTCTCTATATAATATGTCATCTGCAAATACTGACAATTTTACTTCTTTCTTTGCACAAAGTCTTTTTTTTTTTTACTTAGTATTTTATTAAACAGGGAATTTTTGTTGTTCTTTATAACAAAAAATACAGATCCTATTTTTTTTATAATGGTAATTTATAGAAAGCTCTCTTTCCTCCACTGATTTGCAGAGCCTACTCTCTCATATATTAACTATACATTCACACACACACACGGCTCTGTATCTGAGTTTTCTATTTGTTTTCATTGGCCCATTAGTCTAGATTCATATCAATACTGCCTTTTCTTAATTACTATTACACTTTAAAATGTCTTGATATATTAGGATGTCTTCCCAAATTGTTCTTTTTCATAGCCAGCCCAGCTTCTTTTCCTTTGCTCTTTTAAATAAATGTTAGAATCTTCACAAGTTCCATGAAAATACTGGCATGGTTTTTATTGGAATATTGCTTTAAATTTATACACAAATTTTGAGATAATTTACATCTTTAGTATTTTGACTCCATTATGCACAATATTTCTTTCCATTTACTTAGTTCTTCTTTAATGACTTTCAGAAAGTTTCATAACTTTTTTCATGGAAGTCTTGCACATGTTTTCTTAGATTTATTCCTATGGCTTAACATCTTAGTTGCTATTAAAAATGCTATTTTTTTTTAAATCACATGTTTAATTTTTTTTTGCTAGGGGGATGTTATATATAATAAATTTGTTCAGATTCATTTATTTTTAACAAGTTAGTTGTAAATTCTCTTGGGTTGTCTATTACCCTCAAATATAGAGGGTCTTATTTCTTCCTTTTCAATCCTTCTATTTCATTTCTGGGCTCCTGGGTTGGCCAGTACAATACAAAACAGGACATGTTTTTCTCATGCCTGGTTTAAAAGGCAATGCTTCTACTCTTTCACCACTATGAGTGAGATTTTGTAGATTAACAAAGTTATTCTCTATTTCTACTTTTCTAAGTTTTATCATAAAAGAACATTAAACGTCCTTGACTTTTTTGTTTTTATTGACACAGCCTGTTACCTTTCTTCACTAATCTGTTAATGTGATAAATTTCATTAATAGTTTTTCCAATAGTAGATCATACTTGCATTCCTGGGATAAAACTCATATAAGCATGATGCACTTTTTTAGACATTTTGGATTTGGTTGTTAATTAATTGGTTTAGGGTTTTTTGCATCTAAAATTTATTCACTAGCATGGCTTGCAATTTTTCATTTACTTATCTGACTTTGGTTAAACTGTTTGATTTAAAAGGTTGAGAAATCTTTTTCTTTTAATCTCTGTAACAATGTGTACATGGGAATACTAGAGTTATCTGTTATTTGAGTATCTACAAAACCAGTTTGCTTGGTAGATGTTGGGGGTGGAAAGGGACAGGGGTAGAATTAATTAGTGGTAGATGTTTTAAATACTGTTTCCATTTATTAAGTAGTTAGAGATCTTTTTCATATTTTCTGCTTCTTAAGTCAGATATTTTTTATTTCTTTTTCTTAAGTCAGATTTTAACAAGTTACAGTTTCCTAATAAATTGTGCCATTCACCCATTTTAAAAGTTATTCCAATAAGATGACCATATTATTTTAATGTATGCTTTGTGTATGATTACATCGCTTCAGTTATTTATTTATTTATGCCTTCTTTCATTGTCTCTCTTTGCTTCTTTGTATTTACTTTGGATTTATTCTATTCTTCTCTAACTTCTTAAGCGGGACACTAAATACACAGTTTTCATCTTTTTTTACAGTAAATTTCTTTCTGAGCATTGTTTTAGCCATATCCCATTACTTTTGATAAATTGTGCTCACTTTGTTTTTAAGTTATATTGCCTCATTTCCATTATGGGTTCTTCTCTATTATATATGAGAAGTGTGTTTTTCCAAATATAAAGATTTCTTTCCCCATAAGGTAAATATTGTTTCGTCTAGAATGTAGCACTTTGAGGGCACTGGCTTTATTCAAGAAGCTCGATTCAAGTATCACCTTATTAAATCCAAAATTTTTCACTCTTCATTCAGTACATCAACCAAAACCCAATCATTTTGGGATTGGCAGTACTCATAAGACAATGGATGTACTAGGGACAGCTTATTGTTTTAACCTTCTGTTCTTTCTTTACTTTGAGCCCTTATAATCCTTTACATTCTTGCAAGCTAAATTATACATTTTTAAAAAATGTTTTGTAGCAGAGAATTTCAGACTATCTAGTCAATCACATTAGAAATATAGTCTGAATATGGGTGTCCATTTATATGTTGTAGTTTGAGGAGAGTGTAGGGGCATACATTTTCATATGAAAATGACTAAGCAAAAAGAGCAACATAGTCTTTTTGTTTTGTAAATATAATTCTCAAGAGAACATTATTTTCAATTGTGTCTTCATGGTGAAAAATCTATTTTAGTGTAGATTAGAGATGATCCCAATTCTCCTGACTCTTCAGTATATCTATTATTAGTATTATTATATCTACAAAGCATCTTAGACTCTTTAACTTGGACAGTCCTCCCCAGTGCCACAGAATGTCATGTCTAGATATCAAAAAGTTATCTTTTCATGACTTATCTCATTAGACAAAAGAACTAAGATTAATTATAAAATACACTTATGAATGTGTTCAGTAAAGTTGCAGGATACAATATCTGTATGCAAATATCTGTTGTGTTTCTATAAACCAATAACAAACTATCAGAAAGTGAAAATAAGAAAATCATCTCATTTCCAATTGCATCAAGAAAAACAAAAAATCTAGGAATAAATGTAACCAAGGAGGTAAAAACACTATACATTGAAAACTGTAAGAGGATGAAAGAAATTGATGAAGTCACAAATAAATGAACAGTTATTCTGTGCTCATAGATAGGAAGAATATTGCTAAAATTTTACAAAGCAATCAACATATTCAATGCAACCCCTATCAATCAGATAGCATTTTTCACAGAAATAGAAAAGACAATCCTAAAATTTATTTAAAACTACAAAACACCTGGAATAACCAAGACAATATTGAGAAAGAATAACAAAGCTTAAGGCATCATGTTCCCTGATTTCAAACTATATTACAAAGCTATAGTAATCAAACAGTATGATATTGGCATAAAAAAACTTATAGGTCAATATCAATGGAACAGAATAGAGAACTCAGTAATAAACTTACACATATATGGTCACTTCACTTATGACAAAGAAACCAAGAATATACAAGGGGGAGAAAAATGGTCTCTTTAATAAACAATGTAGGGAAAACTGGACATCCACATGTAAAAGAGTGAAACTAACCATTATCTTATACCATACACAAAAATGAATTAAACAAATATACAACCAAAAACCATAGAACTCCTAAAAGAAAACATAAGGAGGAAGCCCTTTGACATCAGGTTCAGCAAAGTTTTGTGGGTTTTTTGAGGTTTTCTTGTTGTTGCTGTTTTTGGATCTGACACCAAAAACAAAGGCAACAAAAGCAAAAATAAACATGTGGGACTACATCAAACTGAAAGTATCTGCATAGCAAAGGAAACCATCAATAAAATGAAAAGTCAACACACTGAATGAGAGAAAATACTAGCAAATCATATATCTGATAAAAGGTTAATATCCAAAATACATAAAGAACTCATACAATTCAATAGCAAAAACAAGCAACAATTCAATTTAAAAAATGGACAAGGGATCTGAGTAGACATTATTTCAAAGAAAATATACAGATGGCCAAGAGGTAAGTGAAGAGACGCCCAACACTAATCATCAGGGAAATGCAAATCAAAACTGCAATGAGATATCACCTTACGCTTTTTAGAATGACCATTTTCTCTAAGAGAAGAAACAGCAAGTTTTGGCAAAGACATGGTAAAAAGGAAACCCTTGTATGTTGTTGGTACAGCCATTGTGGAAATCAGTATAGAGGTTCCTTCAAAAATTAAAACCACCATATAACTAGCAATTTCACTTCTGGGTACATATCCAAAGGAAACAAAAACACTAATTCAAAAAGATGTATACACCTCCATGTTCACTGCAACATTATTCACAATAGCCAATACATGAAAGTAACCTAAGAGTCCATTAGTGGATGAATGGATAAAGAAAATGTGGGGTGTGTGTATGTGTGTGTGTATACATATTTTCTTTATATATATAATAGAATATTCTTCAGCCATAAAATGGAAGAACATCTGGCCATTTGCAACAACATGGATAAACCTTGAGGGCATTATTTCATTATTCATTTCATTTTTCACATTTCATATTTTCAAATAAAATAAGTTAGAGAAAGACAAATACTTTATGATCTCACCTATATGAGGAATCTGTAAAAAAAAACTTATAGATTCAGAGAATAGATTGGTGGTTGTCAGAGGCAGGAGATGAAAAAGTTAGGTGAAATAAGTGAATGTGGTCAAAAAGAACTAACTTCCAATTATAAAATAAGTAAGTCATAGAGATGTAATGCACAGTATGGTAATTATAGTTAATAATACTCTATTGCATATTTGAAAGTTCCAAAGGAAGTAGATCCTAAAAGTTCTCATCATAAGAAAAAGAAATGTTGTAACTATGTGTGATAATTGATGTTAACTAGATTTATTATGGTGATATCACAATACATACAAACATACATCATGGAACTAATATGTTATGTATAAATTCTACCTCAATAAAAAGTTTAAAATTAAAATAATTCCAGTACAAAAAGAAACATGTGACATAAAACATAAAAACATAAAAATAAGTAATTGAGAAAGATTAGGAAAAGAAAGACAGGAAGAATTGGGTAAGAAAATAATAAATACAAGGATAAAATTAGCGTACCAAAATAGTACCATATTGTGCTGTATAGTTAGTACTAGAGGTGAACTGAATTTGCTATTGTAAAAGGAGAAAAACAAAGTGGGAAATTTTATCCACCACACAAATCAAAACGTCCCCAGGATTAAAACAGACCAGTTGTCAAGGTATTGGATCAAATATGATATTATAATAAAGCAAAGCCACATCTAGCTCTGGGTAAATTCTCACACATTATTATACAAACTGAAGCATCTGCCTGGGGCAAAAACAAAGAACATCCAGCCAGCAACTGTTGAGGGATGTAAAGAAATATTAACTGAGGAATACTGTAGTAGTTTCTCTATGATCTCCATGGAAACTGATGAAGGCATATTTTTTTTCTGAAAAGTTTGGATATGATTTTCTGTAGTGGACTCATTAGGTAATCTTTCAAAGTCCCATGTCTCCCTATGATTTTAATGGACTAATTCATATCAAGTAGCTATAGGTTACATTATAAAAATATAATTAGTTTGGTTTCATGGCAAAAGTTGGATTATATTTAGGGCCTTCACACATAAACAGTAAAAACCATATAATAAAAGTTCTATTAAATCTTTAATCATTGAGATGTTGGAATGTCATGCAAAGATTATTGTGTTAAATTATGATACATAGAAATAGATCAGAATAAGTATTGAGTAATTTACGTTATACATTGTAGATGTAATTGGGGAACACATTAAGCAGAAGTCAAGAGAATTTTAAACTTTATTCTTTAATGGGTTGGTGCCTCTGAAAAAATGAAAATCACACTAATTTAAAAATACAAATAAAAATAAAAAAGCATTTCCTAAAAAGCATAAAATATTATGTAAAGCTTTATGTAGATAGAAAGATACATGCAAGTACACTAGTTTCAGGAAGGCTGAACCAGACAATAAGGTGACATTGAGCTACTCCGGGGTAAGGTATACTTTTAAGCCAAGTTTTCCATAAACTCATAAGAAAGAGATGAAAAGGCAAAAAGGGAGGTGAAATGCATGTCATACTAAAAAGTACACGTGTAAAGATGGTCATGAGCACAAATGAGCGGCATGCTGGTAACAGTAATAAGACTTACCTTACCTGAGACGGGGAGAATGAGTTGAGAATATTGCTTGGAGAAAAGTTGGAGAAAAACAAAAGGCTGAAAGGCCTTGAGTTTAGTGATAATAAGAAGTTGATTCAAGACTGTGATACAGTTACAGCAGTCCTTAAGCCTCCACTGCTAAGTACTAATGTTTTCCTAGTTACATCTGGAATGTATTTTGCAGTCTACAAACCACACTGTTGCTACAATAATCAGGTAATCACCAAAGTCCAATTAAAAGGAATTTCTGTATAAGGAGCAGAGGAGAGAAGGAGGTTAATCTGTTTGGCATTAAAAACAAAAAAACAAAGAATTTGCTTGAAGGTAAGGATTCTCCAGAGATACATCTGGAAAAAGGAGAAGAAAGAATGTTTCCATGTTTCCACCATAGGGGGAACTGTGAGGTTGTTGATACAAATGACAATAAAAAGGGGAATTCTGTATGGAGGAAGAAATGTTAAATCTGAATTTGCAATCTCCGGCTCGCTTATATCTATTGCAGCAATGTTCAGGAAACACGAATGGATTTAATTTTTTAACCTGGGAAATGGATACCAATTTCAAAAACTAAACAAAGGAATTTGCTGCCACCCTGTGGCAAATGTGAAAATTACATCATTTTAGTGTTTTCAGATTCTTCAAGATTTTTAAACACATTCCTGTGAGTCCAGTCTAAAGGGTCTAGTCTAGAGGATTTCTTTAAAGGATTCTCACAAAGCCATTCTATTTGTTTTACCAAAAAACAATATGTTTTATATATCTACAAAATTTAAATTCCAACACCATGGGTACTCAAGTAGAAAAATATTCAGGGAATATATATTACAATGTATTGTGTGGTTTTTAAAAAATATTTACCCATAAATGAAATAAACAAAATAAAAATTCATCTAATGACACACTTTTTTGTAATATACTTCATAATGTTGGGACATAATGAAAGATCATGCTTTGAAAATTTACATAGTGATACTAAAAGCACTGATTTCTAGCTTTACCTAACAAGTCTACTGGTCCCTTAAGATGATAATTCCTTTGTGAAACTGTCTTCACAATGTCTAAAAAGACCAATTCTTTTGCATCCTTATGCGTGGTAATGCCTCTAAAAATATATATAAAGCCAATTCTAAGAATTTGAAAAACATGTTAATCAATAGGTAACAAAATGTTAAACTGGGCATTTTGACCAAAATGATAAGAAAACAGATATATAACACCAAAATGAGGTGTATCATCAGGGTTCAAATATGCAAAAAAGAAAAGGAGCCTCTGTGGAGCTGTAGAAACTCTTTCCTGAAATATTCGAGGTAGGATACTGGCAGGGTTCTCCAGGGAAGTAGAACAAACAGGCTACAGAGAGGAAGAGAGGGTAGATTATTTAATATACACAATTGGTCATGCAGTTGTGGAAGTTGAGAAATCCTTTGATCTGAGGTCTGCAACCTGGTCCTTTTGTCCCATGCCTCATGCATAACTCTTCTACAATGGAATTCTACAGCACTCTGTTAGGAGTTGTGGACGCATCTGGGCTTAGTTCTGGCTGTGACCGTGAGCAAGATACATGCATTGTCAGTGTATTAGCTTTTTTATTGATAAAATGGGGGTAAGTGTGTTTGCTTATTTGAGAGTGTTATTTTGAAAGTAAAAAATACTGTAGCAAAATACTACCTTGGATGTTACTTTATTTTTCCCATGTTATTTTAGTTTTGCACTTCTTTATATATGAATATTTATTTCCCCAATAGGTAAAAGGCTTCATCATTACGTTAGGAAGAATGATTGCTGTAATAAAAGAGAGGGAGGGGAAAGGGATCAAGATATACTCAATGTTTGGTTTGTCTTGTTTTTTAAATTCAGATCAAGCTTCTTAGAATAGAGAAGGGGAAGAAAAGGAGCTTTTCACGACGTAGTAAATTGGGAGAGACCATAAGAACTATCATTCTACCCATTCCTCCCTGACCTGAACTCACGGGGGAGGGAGAGAGGGCACGGTGGCAGTCAAAGAAGGGAGTAGAAAGAGCTGCATCTGAAAGGCGCGGGTGGGGAGCAGGGGGCCAGCCCACGGACACCCGGACACTGTCGGGGCCTCACGGCACAGCCGCGGAAGCGAACCGGCTCTCGGGGAGCGCTCGGGGACAGAGAGGCCGCACGAATCGTTCCTGTCCTCACCGCAGGGTGGGGCCCAGGCAGCAGGTGCCTGAGGCTGGCTGAGCTGCACGCGGGCTGCCTCTGTGTTCGGGAGCACTCTCTTTTAAAGGTCCAAACTACCCCAAGGTTCCCAACGTTTAAAGAGGAGGTTCTCAACACCCCAAAGATTGGGTGTGTTATAGAAGAGAAAACCAGAGCACTGAGCAGGACCAGGGTAACGTGGCCGGGGAAAGTCCGTTCCTCTCTAGTGATGATCATCATTATGAAAACAGCCAACAGTTTATAGAGCATTGACCCTGTGACGAGCTACTACACGACTAAACACGTTATGATGTTGCTTCAGTTACCAGGATGCTTTAATTTTTATTACACCTATTAGGGTGACATTCGGTAGTAAAATGACATAGGTTTCAAGTGTACGATTCTATAACACATCGTCTATGTGTTGCATTGTGTGTGCATCACCCAGTCAGTTCTCCTTCCTTCATCACGTCTTTGACTCCCTTTACCCTCTTCTACCAGCTTGCTTTCCCCCTTTACCCTCTGGTAATTGTTGTCTGTCTATGAGTTTTTGTCTCTTTGTTTTTTTGTTGTAGGATCTTAATCTCTACACTATACGACCCATAACATCTGGGCTCCATATCCCCCGAAATAAAATGAGGTTGCACGTAAGGTATTTAACACTGTGCCTGGTGTATACATTGCTTGCTTATAATTATGACTTCAATGTTGTGAGAGGGGATGGGGGAAAATAGGGGACAGGTTGGCGATCTGCTGTAATCCTAAAAGAATAAAGACTGTACCTGACACTTCTAAGGTTAGGATATGAAAGCTCGAAAAAGTATATTTCATTTTTCCATATGATGCATTTTCATAAAATCCCCAAATAGTTTTTAGTCTTTTCACTTCATGCCTTAACCTAAGGAGACAGAACAGGGACCTAAAGTGTCTTGCTCAATGGTCCTTGCTGTTTGGTCTCTAGGTGAGAAGACAACAAATGACTGCTGAGGCTTAATGCTCTCACCCTAGTTACTTCCTCTGTCTGCAAGATCTCTTGAGACGTCTTTAAACTCTTTCCCAGCATTTTCCCTTTGGGGTGCTTCCCATTTCTCAGGTGTCCTTTGATGGAAGGAAATTTTTACTCCACTTCGCTCCCAAGTAGGAACCTGACTGTGACTGGTGGGTAAGGTTGAAATGAGTGAAGGTGACAATTACTAACAGCACTAACAGCACCGTGGCCACATCTTTAAGCCACGTCCTACATTCCGTGTCAGACTTCTGAGAGACAATTCACCTCTCAACTGGTTACACAGTAGGAGGGAGAGGGTGTTATATTTATTGGTGTGCCAAAACACATATAATATGCACAGAGCAGTAGTAATGTTTTAAGAACATGTCATAATGATAACTAAATGTCACACCATTATATAAATAATATAAAGCAGGGCTGTATAACGCGCATTCATTGGACAACCATTTACGGAGTTTTGACCCCATGCTAGGCGCCAAGGTTATAAGGATGAGGAAAACAGACACAATCTCTATAGTTACAGAACTTGGAATGTAGTGGGCAAGACAAGTATGTATCAAAATAACCAAAAATAAATGTGAAGCTGCAACGGTGACCCTCATTAAAAAGGAGTGTTACAGGGTGCTTTGGAAACACAGTAGCGGCACTTGAGTTGATAAGAAAGGTCAGCTGAGGCTTCCCTAAAGAAATGCAAATAGAGTTTAAATCTAAAAGAAAAATGTTCCCATTAAGGGAGTAGCAAAGATTCAGTACCTACAGTGTAGGTCCCATTTATATCATTTCAAAGCTATAATCTCTCTCCTTCCGTATGAATTTGTTTAAAATGAAAGCAAAACCACAGCTCTATGTGTGTAGATCACATTGGACTTACATGGCCCCTTCCCAAAGCAGCTCGCAGGGCAGAACAACCTGCTCCAACTATCCCCACCAGCGAATGAAAGAAAACGTCAGGATGGGCCAGCTGCCTGGAAATGTCGGCATTAGAGTATGTATTAGGAAAGCAACTAGTACATTGTAGCATGTGACAGGAATACATTAAACATTGGAAAGGTACATGGTTTGACTAAATTTTAACCTCTATGACACATGTGTGTTTTTTTGAATTCCAACTATTCCTTGGTTTGGGCATAGCCTTCATTAACTTCCACGACTTACCTTGACACATAAATATAAAAAAACCATGGTTATTGCCCAGGACGAAACAGTTTCTGCGTCTATACATGCAGCTGTCTCCAGCAAATCACTGAACCCTAAAGCAAACTGAAAAAAAAAAAGCCATGAGCTATGCAAAACAAAGCTGAATCTTTCCCCAAAGAAGTTATGGGGTGGGCACCATGGTTCAATTGTTGTATTCATTTGTTCCTTTAAGGTATTGTTAATTTTCCTATTTTTGAAGTCCCTATATAGTTTTAAAGTGCAAGATGATTTTGATTATGTAATAATGTATAAATGCAATAAAATGCTATTTTGAATGTCTTGTGGTCTCTTGCCTGTTACTGTTCCCCAAAGGATCTAAGTAAACTTTGTCAGTGAGCATTTCTTCCAATTGCTAATTACCAAGTGAGAAACTTGAGCTAAAAAAGATAGTCTAATAAAACCAAATTTAAAATTTCTGTGCTTTATGCTATGCAAACATGGCATTTAAATTAATAACACCTATCTCCATCCCTGAGGACCTAGAGGATAATTTTTTTGAATTACAGATAGTGTTCATTTATTTCTGCCTTTCTTTTTCTGATTCAAACACATTGTTATTGGGGCTATTTAAACAGTGTCCTTGCAATTGTTCTACTTCATCACCACCATGTTGAATTTAAAAATGAACGTGCATTTAGGAAAGCCCGTTACATCTTTAAGGGACCATCAAGAAAATAAACAGGTGATATATTACCTTTACTTCAGGAGCAAATAATACCCTTGATGCTTTTCTTGTCTAAAGCAGTTCTGATGATGAAAAGGAAAACATGTGTAAAGTGTGTTTCACCTGTGTCAAAAACTACCTCAGCTTCTGAGACATTTTATAAACTTTATAAGAAAGAGAAATATTAATACTGCACATAAAGGATATCATATCCTACGTTTTAGCTAGTAATGCCGAAATCCTTTGTTGATTATAGACCATAACTTCAGGCAGACAAAAGAAAAATAATCCCGATCATGTTGAATGCCAGACTGTGATGTTTATGAGCACCTCCCGCTGTGTTAAATGACTCAAACATCTGTCAGGTGTGCTGCAGTATAGCCACAGGAAAATCTCAGTACAGGTTGTGTACCAGGCCAAATGCTTTGTCTAAGACCTTGTCAATTCTGCTGACAGATGAGCTCAGTAGTCTAATGAGTAAGATTCTAAATACATTTTTACTTTGCCAGATCTCCAGATCACATCAGGAGGCACAAAGCTCAGGCAACTGGAAAGAGGAAGATCATTTCTGAAGGACAGTACTTCTCCTGACTCATATAAATGTGTGGGTTTTAAGCTATCCTGGTGCGATCGTCTCCTGCCCCTTTGTAATCCTTTTTTATAAGCTTCATTTAACAGACTAATTTTCGTTTACTCAAAACAAATTAATTCCAAACAATTTGGCAAGACTACTATACTTCTGAAGAGCATTAGTTACTGTTAGCTTTACATTTTGCATGAACAGTGTCTGCAACCAGTGGGTTTGCAGACACATCACTTAGTGAATTACTTTGTAAACTGTACTAACAGTGACTAAATCAGATGAAATTGTTTTAGATAGAATGGTATACATGTGTTCCATTTAGATTACTTACAAGTAAAAAATCCAACCACTTTTTCATGACCTTCTTATTCTAATGTTAAAAACCAAGTGTTTTAATTGACTTTAGGAGAAACATTATAGTAAACATAGTGTCTATTATATATCAACTACATGCTTAAAATTGTATAATATTTATATTATACTCTACATAAAGGTATAAGTCCTGCTTTTAATAATAATGTTATAAAGGAGTTTCATATTTTGTAAAATGACATTTAAAGTTTACTATTTTTAAATTCTACATAACATCTAACACAAATTCTAGTAAATTCTATTCCAAATAAGGCAAAAATATACCTTTAATAGGGAAATATATACTGAGATCACAAAGATAATTTTAAAAAGCCATCACTTAGAACTTACAAATCAAATTCTTCTCTATTCAAAATGTTATACAACTTAATATCTAAGAATATTATTTCTTTCCAAGAAGACAACTATCATTTCAGTTAATACCCTCAAACATTATATACCTATACAAGGGCTGTCCAGAAAGTATCCAGCTATGTAATATAAAAAATAGAGGCATTTATGGCTGGTTTTTTTCCCCAAACATCCCTAGTATACTAGCCTTTATAATTAAGCCAACAATTTTTGAGACTAATGATTTAGCTGTGAAACAACAATAAAAAGTTTTATAGCTCTTATGGGTAGTAAGTATAGAGATTATTCATTCATCACAAAAGAGTTTTCTGGGTCATCTATTTGCCCATTCATTTATTCATATTACATAAATACTGTAAAAAGTATACTGAATAAAATATATAGTTCTTCTTCTTGCCATTTTAAAAATTCTAAATCTCTAGCCAAATATTACCATTTTGCTGATTGGGTCAATTAATGGATCAAAATTATAGTGTATAGACCAATACATATCAGCAAATAATGTCATGATAAGACAATATTTAGTTTTCAAACCATTTTACTGATTACAATTTTATATATACACATATATGTCTTATGTTTGTGTATATGTACATATTCATTATAGAACATTTAGAAAAAATAAACAAGGAAGATAGGAATTAAAATAAAATCATCCATAATCCTACCACATTTATTAATCTTTGTATTCTGTACCATTCATAGAAATGTGAACAAAATATGAGTTGGGGAAATATGAATAAAGAATTTGATCAGGCATTTCAAAAAAAAAACAAAAAACAGGCTAACCAAATGGCCAACATGTAAAAAGGTAGCCAACTTCATTAGTCATGAGGGAAATAAAAATTAAAAGAGCTTAATATTCTACAGAGTAACTACATGAAAAAGAGAGAAAATTCCAAGTGCTGGAACGGATTTGGAGAAAAACTTGCTTATATTCCTAGTGGGAATGTATACTGGTATAATGACTTTGAAAATTGTTAAGCAGGGTGTCCTAAACCTAATTATATGCATATCATATGATTCAGCACTCTATCTATAAATATAAACGAGTACTCAACAGAAAATATATATTTTTAACCATAGCTCATGTACAAGAATACATATAGCAGCTCTATTCATGACAGACCCAAACTTGAAACATTTCAAATATCCAATAACAGTAGAATGAACAAATAAATAGCATATTGATAAACAATATTCTCTTCAGCAATAATAATGAACTGAATATACCCAAAACAACATGGAAACATTTCAAATAATTGTTGAGTAAAAAAGGACAGTTATAAAAGTTTGAAACAAACAAAGCATGACGCTTTGCCCATATTCTTCTCCCCTACCTTCCTTATGGAACAAAAGTCATTAACTACTGGGTAAAGGGTAGCAAATCCTGTTGCTCTTCAGAGCACTAGTTAAAGACGTTCTCTTTATCACATGGGTGTATCCGAAGGAAGAAAAAAGAAAACTCCCTCTATCCCCAAGGGAGGAGAAAACTAAATTCTGGGCTGCAACCTACAACTGGGGCAAGAATTCCTGAGGATCACTGAGAAAGCCCTCCCCCTAACCGGATCCAGGGACATAGTCCCTAAGACTGATACTGAACCGGAACATCCTCTTCCTACCCTCACCACCACTAATAGTATCAAGTGACGGCAGTCTGCTGCTTAGAAAGGATAGAAGAAAGAAGGTAAAGAAAGACCCTCTCGGATATGCAAGTTCAAAGGGAAAACCAGAAGAGGAGAAAAGGCTAATACTGAGATAAACCCTGTGGCAAACCAGTCCCCACCTTAAACACAAGATAATTTCAAGCCTGTGGTGCACAGAGGTTAATCATACCAACAGCATAGACCAAACCCACTTTAGTTATTGAATAATTGACTCAGTCCTCCACAAAAAGACCTAGCAAAAGAAAATGTGTACCAATTTCTAGGTATAAAATCTAGTTACCTCAGTCTCTATTATTCTACACAATCTCAGCTTTCAACAACAACAAAAAAATTAAATCCATAATAACAGGAAGCAAAGAAACCCTTTCAAAAGGCAAAAATATCAATAAAACAAGACTACCTAAATATAAGAACTATAACACAGGAAATATAAAACAACTGATTAATATGTAATAGGCTCCAGGGAGAAAGGTAGAAAACATTTATAAATTAATGGGAAATTTCACCAGAAAGAGGAAAATGGAGAAAGAATTAAATGGACATATTTGAAATGAAAACTTTGAACATCAATGAAGAATGCCTTTGATACATTCACCACTAGACTCAAATCAGAAGAAAGAATCACCAAAATTGAAAACAGATTAATAAAAATAACCAGCATCCAAGAGTTGTGAGACCATAGCAACAGTCTAACATATATATTATTAGAATCCTAAAAGAATATAGAAAGGGAACTAAGAAAAATAAATACTGTAGACTCTCCATTAACCAGAACTGAAACAACTGGCAAAAATTGAAAGTGGAAAAAGTATCCTGGCAGAGAGTTACTTGCAGCATTTAAAACTGTAACAGCTTTTGCAAAACAGCAAAGCTCATTCAGTACTCAGCTTGTTATGCAGCTGCACATCATGCAAAACCTCACTTTGTGTGAGAGGCACAGGGCCTCAAAGCAAGCTGATATTCATTCATTTTTCAAGAAAGCTGAATGCAAGTTTGCCAATATGACATCATCCACTGACATAGATCCAAAACCATCCATAGCCACTTCTGATCCTGTCTTAGCTACATTATCAGATCATGATGATCCTGATGTAATGTCTACCCAGTAAACTCTCTAGCCCTACTGTAACAGTTTTAAAGGTGTATGTGTTTTTATGTGAATGTATGTTTTACTTGAACTTAGAATTCAAGTAAATTCTAAGTTACTTGAAGTTTTAAAAGGTATGTTAATGAAGTTCATTAAGTTGAAAAGTTTATTGATTGCCATTTAACTATAATTGTACACTGCATTCACAAAGCTATTTTGATAATAAAACTGTTATATTAAGTTTGTCTTTGTCTTAATTTGCTTTGAATTACTGTATTTCAATATTAATATCAAGGCAATACAGAGTATATGATATGGTATAGTATGGTATGGTATGGTATGGTATAGAGTATAGTATTAGTTAGGCCTATTGTTAATAGTAACTCTCAAGCCACCAGAAACTACATTTATCCAGCATCTACCAATCTCCATGAGTCCCAATTAACTGAGAGTCTACTGTATTTGAATAGTTAATGGCCGATAATTTTTTAAAACAGGTAAAAAATCTCAATATACATTAGGCAGGATAAATATAACACACACACACACACACACACACACACACACATATTCAAATTCTTCAAATGGGAAGAAAAGAATATATTGAAAAAGCCAGGGATCAAAGGCACATAGATAGAGAAATAAAGATGAAAAATATAGCAAACGTCTCATAAACAATGCAAGCCAGAAAACAATATAGTGACATCTTTAAAGTGCTAAAAGAAAAAAAAATACTGTTAACTAAGTATTCTATATTCTGAAAATATATTTGAAAATAAAAGACTTTATCAGAGAAAGAAAAACTTATGAGAATTTATTGCCAGATAATCTGCATTATGACAAAAGTTAAAGAAAATGTTTCAGGCAGAAGAAGTATAATACCAGAAAAAAATTGGATCTATATCAAGAAATAAAGAATACTGGAAATGTCATATATGAAGATAAATATAAAATTCACTTTTTCTTATATTTAATTGTTCTAAGGGATAAATTACTAACCAAAGCAAAAATAGGAGCAGTATGTTATACATTATACCTTAAGTAGAAGGTCCTATACTAATAGCACATAGAAGAGGAAGGAATTTAAGAGTAGCCCCTTCTGTGTCCTTATATTATGTATGAACTGGTTTAATACTATTTGAAGATAGAATCTGATTAATTGAAGATGCATATTATTAATTTGAAGTCAACCTTTGGAAAATACAAAGGTGAATGAAAAGGAGACAATAATGTAGTAAAAATGGAATAAAAAAATAATCCAAAATAAGCCAAAAATAGGAAAAAAGAAACAAATATTAGATAAAATTAAATAAAAAACTGTTAGAAGGATTTTAATCCAATTACATCAATAATAAATTAAAATAAAAGTAGGTGGAAAGATACATTGCATAAATGCATCAAAATAAAGATAGTGTGGTTATATTTACTTAAGATAAAGCCAAATATCCAAGAAGATATAATAGTGTATGGACTACCAACAAAGCTTTACAATTCATGAGGCAAAACTGATAAATCTGAAAGGAGAAGTAGGAAATCTACAGTGACATTTGGAGATTTTGACAATCCTCTCCCAGTAATTGATAAAGCAAGTAGCAGAAATTCAGTAACTACACAGAAACCCTGAACAATATCATTAATCAACTCGACTCATATGCCACTAAATAACACCACTAAATAACAAACAGCAGAATATATATTCTATTCAAATGCATAGAGAACACTTTTTCAGATGAAGCACAGTCTAGGCCAAAAACCATACCTCAACAAAATTAAAGAATTGATTTATGCTATGTATGCTATCTAGCAGCAGTAGATTAAATTTAGAAATCAATAGCAAAAAATAGGTGGAAAATACCCTAAATATTTTTAAATTAATACAATTCCTATGTGTCATGAGGGTCAAAGAGGACATAATAAGGAAGTATAAAATATTCTGAATTGAATAAAAAATGAAAACACAACATTAAAATTTTGATGATACAGTAAGTTAAAGCAGTGCTCAGAGGAAAATTTATACATTAAATTCTTATATTAGATGAGAGAAAATAACTTAAATCAGTACTGTAAAGATTCCACTTTAAGAAACATGAAAATAAAGAGAAAATTAAATCCAAAGCAAGTAGGAGAAAATAATAAAAATAAAAGTAGAAATCAATGAAGTTGAGAACAACAAAAATTGAAAATAAATAAAACCAAACACTTGTTCCTTGAAAAAGGGTCAGTAAAACTGGCACATCTTCAGCCAGGTGAATCCAGAAAAAAAGAGAAAACATACCAAGTACAAATGTCAGAAATCAAAGAGCAATATCATGATAGGTTAATAAGAGAAAACTATAAAAAAAAAAATCCAAACTCTCAAAGCTCACTGAAAAATAAACTAAGTATTTCTGCATCTATTAAAGCATTGAGTTTACACCTTAAAACTCTCCAAAAACACAAGCTGCAGGCCCAAATGGTTTTACTGGTGAATTTTCATTAAACGATCAATGACCTTGTTCTGTGTTTCTGTTTTAAGATACCTTATTTAATTTATATTGTTGATGCATGAACACTGGACTCAGTGGCCAAAAGCACTGTAAGTGATGCCTGAACAAAGCTCAACTAACATCTATATTTTTTCTATAAGTCAAAACACTTAGGAGCACTAGACAACACTTCAACAGTATGCTTGCCTAGTCAACACCATATTGGCTGTCTTAAGCAGTGCATTAACACAAGACAAAAATAAATAAATAAATAAATAAAGACATAGAGATCAGAAAGGGAGAAATGAAACTGCCCCTATTTTAAGAAAACAAGGATTTTTTACTGAGAAAATTCCAAAGACTCTAAAACAAACAAACAAAGAAAGCAACTAGAACTAAAAAGCAAGTCTATCAAGGTTGTGGGATACCAAGACCATGTGAAAATATCAATTTTGTTCTATATAGTAGCAATAAATAACTAGAAATTAAAATAAAAATTATAATTTACGATGGCACGACAAACTTTGTAACACAGGTATAAATACTACAAAATATGTGCAAGACCTTTATGCACAAAATTAAAAAATCCTAATGAAAAATTTTAAAATACCTAAATTAATGGAGCTATATATACACCTGTTCTTGATAAAAAAAAAACTCAGTATTGTGGTCAATTCTCCCCAAATTCATGTACAATGCAATTCTGATAAAACGTTCAACAGGTTGGATATTTTTTAAAGAAACATACAAGCTGTTTCTAAAATCCATATGTAAAGTCAAAGGAACTAGAATAGCCAAGACAATTCTGAAAAAGAACAAATTTGGATGACATATGGAGTCTGATTTCGATACATATCAAAAAGTAGATGAGACAGTGTAGTGTGTGGTTTTGGGGAAAAAACAGATTCATCAAGGAAACTCAATAAAAAAGTCCAGTAATAATTCCATGCACATACAGTAAAATTTCCATGAAGATTCAAAATCAATTAAGTACAGGAAGAGTTTTATTTTCACAAATGGTTCCAGCATATAGAAAAGACTGAACCTCTCTTCGTACCTCACATTCAGTATAAATTTTTTTTAAATCACCCCAAATGAATCATAGACCTAAATAAAAACCTAAAACTACAAAACTTTACGGTGCCTGATAGAGTAAGTCAAATAATTTCTATCCTTACTGATTCTTGGTTGTCAAGTTGTTCCCTCAATACCTGAGAGAGATGTGTTAAAACCACCAATAATTGTCCTTTTGTCTATTTCTCCATTGTCTGTCAGTTTTTGCTTCAGGCTTTTTGATGTTCTGTTATAGTGCACATACTTTTCTAAATTATTATAGTGTCTTAAAGTATTAACCTAATTATTATTAGAAAATGTCTCTATTTCTTATAACCCTTTTTGTTTTCAAGTCTTTTCTCACATTTATATAGCCACTCCCACTGTCCTAGTCTTACTATTTACATGGTATATTTTTTCCCACCTCTTTTGGATTCACCCTATTTGTGTCTTTGTGTCTAACTGTACCTCTTCTAGCCAACATGCAGTTGCTTCTGGTTCTTGTTTTTTACCCACTGTGAAAAACTGCTTTTTGATTGGAGTGTCCTGCCCATTTTATTTTGATGTGGTTGTATTTTGCACTATTTTGACATTTGCTTTATTTCTCATTTTTTTAATCTTTTCTTCCTCTTTTCCTTCTTTGTTCTATGTTAATTGAAATCTTTTTAGTATTCCATTTTAATTCCTCTCTTTGCTTCTAGATCTATCTTCATTTTATTTTAGTGTTTATCAGAGATTAAAAAATTCATCCCTAATCACTCTCCTTAGAGTTAATGTTTAATTATTTAGATACAGCATAATTCAGTAGAAGCAACAAGACTGCCCAGTACATAACATGTGGTCATCAAAACAATCTTTGAAAGAAAACATCTAATACATTCATTAGGGACTCCAAAAAGTGCATGTGGAGATAAGAGACTTTTGAAACAGGATTAGACCCTACATGAGCCAAGTGAAATCTTGATTATTGTCATTAATATAAGTCCACAGTAAGACCTGAAGAAATAGGTGACCCTGATGAACTTAGTGAGGAAAAACCAGGAGAAAAATTTCTCCCAACCCCTACCCACATTCCTAAGAAAAATATTTGTTCATTGAGCTTACTATTAACAAACAAGGAAAAGTAGCACCATTCACCAACCTCTTCCCTGGTACCAGGGCAGGAAGAGAATTGGTTTGGCAATAAAAAGTGACATCATGACTGACTCTTCTTGGGTCGTGGTAAAACATAGCTGGGCTGTCATCTCCACTTCTTGTCCAGCGGAAGCTAAGGACTTGAATAAAGCCCCATAGAAGAACCTGAAACAGTGGGATGGACACCAGACAAAGTAGGTCTTCCAGTGACCTTGACAACCTTTTGATGTTGTTTTCTCTTATTCCTGTCTTCACAAATGAAAGCCTGTGCTTCACTAATCCATCTCTCATAAATCAGCACTTGGGCTCAATGTCCCAAGGGCAACTACATTTTTAGTGTGACAAAAGAGAGTGACGTCAAGAATTATCACATTTATTTTCAGTCATTAGGCAGCATTTCTAAATGGGAATCAATATATTTTTGCTTTTGTAAAACATTAGGAATATATAATTCTGTTGACATTTGATCTTCTCTCTTCACCTACCAGTGGGAGTTGAAACTCCCCTAAGCAACTATAACACTACAAGATAAGCTCCCCGAAGGCAGGGATTTTTGTCTGCTTTGTTCACTGCCGTAACACTAGAGCCTAAAATTGTGTTTAACACAAGTTAGGCTTTTTTTATTTTTAATGAAGCAACACAAGTGACAAATCTCAAGACAAAATGTAGTAAGTGCCACTGAGTTTTAGAATAAGACCAGATTATTTCAAATATCTGTGGAGAGTAGCAGTGAGTATTGCAGGCTTAAGGAGACAGTTTTATTTAAAATAAAGAAGACTTGGGTTATTAAGAAATGAAAAGAATGAAGAGCCTAGGTCAATGCCAACAAATTAATCCAAGTCCCTGGAGCTGAAGAATTCACTGTGTATGTGGGGCAGTGAGTTCCTGCAAGGGCACGTGAAAGAGAGAAGGAAGGCAGGTTATGGTTAAGGTTCATGCAAGGCGAGTATAGGGCCCTAAATGGCAAGCCACAGGGTATAGATTTTCTTCTCTCAGTATGGAAAAGCTGTTCTCTGTTCCTGAGCATGAAAATAAAAAATCACCATCTGAGTCTTAGAAATATTAATCTAGCAGCAGTCCAGATTGATGAGGATAGAACTGGAGACAAAAAGTACAATAGAAGGGCACATCATACCTTCCATGGATGACTTAAAAACAAAATCTGATAGCAAGGGTGATTCCTCCCAATTGAATCCATCTGATTTTAAAGAACCTGAATTTGTATAACTCACTTCAAATTGGCAGGAAAAGATTAAAGGCAAACTGCTAAAAAGCCAGGGATTGTGGTTTTTCTTAGATCATCTATCACAACTTGATTCTTTCTTATTCGTAAAGGCCTTCAGACATCACTGTGAAATAGTAAAACCAAAGAGTAAAACTAGCTTTTTCAGAGCAGAAGACAGGAACACAAAGAGAAAGGAAGAATCCAATGGCAATAGATCACAATAATATGAGAGAAGGGTGTTTGATAGAAAGCTAAACACTAGGTGAGAGAACAGTGCAGTGCAATAGCTAGGAGAATACTTTGCAAGAAATAGTCTATAATATACTGCATAATCCATAGGATGCATATATTATGGAAAAACAGTTCAGGATAAAAGTGAAAATCAGTTATAAGAATTTATACACAAGACAGTATAAAGGTAATGTATTACAGAATTGTATACTTTAAACCTGTATAATTTTATTAATTAATGTCACCTCAATAAAGTGAAAACAAAAAAAAATATTGTACAAAGGCGAGTACAACTTTAGTAATTGTTTATCTAAATCTCAAGCAATGTGAAGATTAGCTTGTCATTCTTCTAATCCTCAGGAAGAAACAAAGGGACCAAAATATAGAAGATACAAGAGCAGAAATAAAATTTCGACCCAGCAACATCTGGATAGAAAACTGTTAACAAAACTCAACTGAAGTGGGATTAGATGGCCAAACTAAAGTCACTTTTATAAGGTACACACACTAGTTCATAATGTCTAACCTAAATACTAAATAATTCTGAGCATCATTTAATCTCATACTACTCATTTTTGTCTGAAATAGCAATTATATTGGTTTATTATTTTCTAAGAATCAGCACTATTTAAAGAAATGTTTGAATCTGGCTATGATCCACCAAATATCTTTTTACCTGGACTGATGCTCAGGTATATTGGACATACATGACTGAGTCTCTAGCCTTTACAGAAAAAAAAGAATGGGAGAAGGGTGACTACCTGATTGGCTTTCTGAGAAAAGATGGCAATGTTATATGTTGGTCTCTTTGTATACATTTCCAATTTTCATATGTGAAAAGGACAGGATGATTCTATCCCTTCCTCACTAAGCACATGCCAAGAGTTTGACCGTATCTCTAGTCCATTACCTAGTAGTACTCACACATGGCTATACTTACTTTTAAGATTTGCCTAAGAAGCAGCATGTCATCTATGCATGTCATATACTACAATGACCTTAAAATTCTTTCTATTAGGAACCAAGGTGCTATGGTTGGAGGGGAGTAAGGGAAATCACAATTTCTTGGCCATGAAAAGAGAGCAGAACATGAGTTAAACCAGGCACAGACAGGTGAGCACGGACTTTTACCTAAGACTGAGCAGAATACATAATGCAGGAGAGACTATAAGAACCAGGGGTGGCGGGGGTGGGGTGGGGGGGCGGAACGTTCTCCAGGGAGAACTAGGAAAAGAACAATACCCAATAGGCTATTTACTGAAGAAAAAAAAATTATTAACCTAAAAGAGACTGCATTTTAAGCCACTAAATAACTTGGATGGATAAGTTGAACTCTTTCACACCTCTGAGAAAAACGAACTATTAATAACATAAACTACTGGGTTGTCAAATCAAATCCACAGTAGCATGCTTTACTAAATAATTTCAAATATACATGAAATTAGGGGTTCACATAAAGCAAATAGAAGTCTGAATCATGAAAAGCAGCTTCCCAGGTTTTTCCTTCCTGTTGAAAACATGCATCATTGGCTCAAAATGGATTCAGGAAGTTCCTCATACAGAAGAAAGTATTTGATTATAAATAACATCCATTTTATACTCCAAAGTGTTGAAAAGCCTCTGTGACATTCTCCAGGAAGTCACCCTGCCTTAGCCCCTGGGTCCTACTTACTCTAGCTAATTGAGATTAGATCTGGTTGCCTGATTCTTTTCTCTTCCCTAAAACATATCCCTCTCTACAGCCATGCAGTATCAATTGCAGGTCAGCTGTTTTAACTCACTCCCACGCAGTCAGTGAAACTGTTCAGAAGAGAAAAAAGAAGTTTTATTCCTGCATTTTGTGAATTTGATTCCTATTCTATGTGTTTACTAGTTCAATCTTGGCCATGATCTATCTTCTAGTTTAAATGCTATTTTTGTTATTTATTTCATAAGACAGAAGGCTCCTCTACATTAGCCTTCTTTCCATTAAAATTTTCCTTATTTCCTATCCCTTTAGTTTGAGTACGTATTTTGGAAGTCCTCACACATGGAAGAAAGATTTAAACTGACTTGAAGATAGGAAGAGCTTTTTTTGTGTTCACTAAAGAAAATACAATTAATCTCAGTGATTAAGATAGAGGTCCACCTTTTCTTTTTTGAAAGATTAATAAAATAACCTTGCTACTGTTTTAATTCATAGTGAACATTATTTTAGGTGCTTTTTTTCTTTTTTAGAAAGAGCATATTTAAGTACATAAAACTTCAGTAACTACTTTTTCAAGTTAAAACCATTGTGAAGTATATTCTATTAAGGATAGAAAAGTCACCCTAAATTATGCTATGAAAACATTTTCAATGCAAGATAAAGTGGGCAGCTCCTACTGTCTACGTACATTGGGTATGTTTAAGACTATGATGATTCTAAAAGTGCTACAAGTTAGAGTTGCTAAAATTAGATAAGGAGCGTTTCTAAGCAAGCACATAGGTGTATGACCCAAGAAGTAGATGCTAAAATTAAAATTTAAAGTAGTTAAAGTCTCATTAGTTAAAATTTACTAATAGTATTGTATTTTTTTGGCAACAGTTGGAATGGATGTTATTTCTTGCCTTGAAAGAGTTTGTTGTTTCTTTAGCAGTGTCCCTTCCATAATTTTGCATTGTAACATGATAAATAAAATTTCAGTATTGCCTACGTGGTTATTTCCTACATTTCAAAAGAACCTCTTAGTTCTGTACTGTTCTTTTCTTTACCAATTTTTGGCTTTTTAATTTATTTTATGGGTTCAAGTGACTAATAATAATACAATAATTTTGTTTAGTTTAAACCCTATGTGGAAATACATTTGAATTCATTGTATTTTATCTGAATATTTGCATTCTGAATGAAATAATGTCACATAGGGATTTTCTTCAAAATAGTCTGGAATGATGACATAAGCCCAAGATGTGAAAGGAGTAGATAATTATTGAAGCTGGCTTATAGGTTCCCTGAAGTTCATTATATTTCTCCTCTACTTGAAAATGTTATGCTTGACATTTTTTCATCACAAAAGTATTCAAAATTTTAAAATGGACTATGAAATCAGGCTACTCTCTTGGTATTTGGTACCTTCATTCTAGTTACTGTGAGAAATACCTTTACCATTTATTGCCACGAATTTTCTTTTTCGGCGCTGATTTAACACTATGAGTTAAAAATATTTGATGAACTATTAATCTTGTTATTTGTGATGATTTGGTTTTCTGGCCCATTTTTTGAGTCTCTAAACGCTGTTTTAAAACATTAGTTCCCATAACACCTTAGGAGAGAGCTTCGGATATAATTTTGCTGTTACTACATTAAAAGTAAAGAGACAAAACGCGTTCGAGATGACAAAGCAATTTACTGTAAATATCAGCCCAGGAAACCAAAACTTTACAGTCTTGGAAAGGAGTTCTAAAAATTGGAGGTTGCCTTGATCAAGACTAAACTCGAACTGTTGTTTAGGTTATAGACAGGTCTGTATTTTTCCATTCCAGCATTGTCTTCTCTGGTAGTTATGCACTAATTCAAATGAATCACCTCCAGATTTAAATCAAATGTGTGTGGCGATAGCTACAGGATTTATGGATTTGTGCAGAAACTTTCTGGCCATCAGTCATAGCTTTATGACTCATATCAGTCATAATGAGAAATGACTGTGAACGCTACCAGCATACACCCTGGCTGAATAATCAATGTTATGCACCTGAGTGAGGCAAATTGCAGCCTAGTTAATGAAATTGATGTTATCATATCCATAAACATAGGAAAATTCTTACAATAATTTTTAGAGCAGATAGGAAAAGTATTTCCTGTTCTGATAGCCACCCACCTTCTCTAAAAGTAAATAATCAAATATGTCCATACACTAAGCTCTGACTAAAATATATATACATATATTTCAGAATTGATGCCAAGATTATTTATTAAAATATTTCTCAGCAGAACAAAATGCCAATGCCAGTGTACTGCCCTGAAGAAAATGTTGAGGTATAAAATGAGTTTATATTTCCCCATTTTCCTTTAATTAATAAACTATAGTATAGAACATTTTCATTTAAAATTTCATGAAGCCTCATAAATCTCATGAAATTATTTCATACCTGGCCCCGAAAGGGGGAAATGAATGATAATTGTTATTTCCAATTAAATTATATTACTTTTTATTGCTATGTAATAAATCACCACAAACTTAAAGGCTGATAGCCGTACCCACTTACTAACTTACAATTCTGTAGATCAGGAGTCCAGGACAGTGTGGCTAGATTCTCTGCTCAGAATATCCATGGCTGACAGAAGATATACACATAGGCCCAGCTGAGTTGTTTTGTGGGACATCTAGGAAAAAGCCAAACTCCACACTCCTTCTTGGACTAGGCAGAATTCACCTTCTTGCTATGGTAGAACTGAGGTCCTGTTTCCTTGCTTACAGTCAGCCGGGACCACTCTTAGCTCCTATGTTTCTTGCCATACAGCCTTTTTCATCTTCAATTCAAAAACAGTTTGTTTTATCTTTCCCATGCTTTGTATCTCTGACCTCACCGTTTGTGATCAGCTAGAGGAAAATCTCGGCTTTTAAAGAGCTCATTTGATTAAATCTGGCCCACCTGAATTCTCTTTCTATCCCAGGGTCAACTGATTTGGGACCTTAATGCATTGGAAAATCCCTTCACAGAAGTGCCTGTATTACCATTTGATTGACTAACTGGGAATAGGTGTGTGTACACCAGGGACCAGACTCTTAAGGGGCCATTTTTAAAATTCTCCTTATCATAAATGGTATTATTATTATATAAAATAAAATTTTACTATATCTTCTGCATCAAAGTATTTATAGCAAATTATCCAAATGATAATCTTTAAATTCCCTATATGCCTTGTGTCTTAGTCCATTTGGATTACTATAACAGAATACCGTAACCTGGGCAATTTATAAACAACAGAAATTTATTTCTCACAGTTCTGAAGGCTGTAAGTCCAAGATCAAGACAGATGTAGTGTATAGTGAGAGCCTACTTTTGCTGTGTTCTCACAAAGCGGAAGGGGCAAGGGAGCTCTGTGGCGTTTTCCTTTAACTACTTTTACTTTTGCTCATAATTTGTTAATTTCAGAAATATAAAAAGTAAAAAAGAAAATCTCCTTCCTTCTATGTACATATGCATGTATTGACATAGATGATATCACAGCACACATCTTTTTTTTTTCATGTAGATGCTAGACAATTTTTTAATGTCCAAACATATGCGCCTAGAGCAGGGGCCCATTCCCTATCATATGGGTGGGCTACAAGGGATGGGAAGGTCTGAAATAATAGGAAGAGTTCACATAACATTACTCATGGTACGCACACAGGAACTCTAACCTCCAGAAGACCCAGAACTCTGTCTTAAATCTCTGCATTTCCAATATCCACATGCACACAAGTCACCTGGGCCTTGTTAGAATGCAGGTTCTGGTTCACTGGGTCTGAGGTGGGGCCTGAGAGTCTGCATTCTACCAAGCCCCAGTGCTACTGCTAGACCCTAGACCTCCATCTAAAGGGCAGGGCTGGCAACAATGGTCCTTGGACCACGTAAGAATGACCTGGGGGCTTTAAGAGTCATGCTTGGGCTCCGCACCCCCAATAAAGGTTCTGCTTTAATAGTCTGGACTGGGACCTGGGCATTAATGTTTTTTTAAAAGCTCCCCAGGTGATCCTAATATTTAACTAAGGCATTCCATTCTAGGGCAGCGGACTTGTCAAACAAACTTTTATTTTCTCTTTCTGGATAAATCTAAAACACGTGGGATGAGTATGTGTAGAACACACCTAGAATAATGTATGTTCGACACACAGCCACTCAAGAAGCACTGGCCATGATTAATACCAAGGGTGATAGTAAAAACAGCAACTATATAGTACAAAAAGTGAGCCTTAATGTAAATGATGGAACTTCAGTTAAAAAATAAGGTATTGATGTTTTAATACTGGTTCATCAACTGCATCAAATGTACCGCACTAATTAAAGATGTTAATAGTAGGAGAAACAGGGTTACATGGAGCTGTGGGCATGTGAGAGCTTCGTATTTTCTGCTCAATTCTATATATCTAAAACTGCTTTAGAAAATAAACCCTGGCACCATACATTGGCCAATCAGATGAGAGTAGAGTCCCACAGGGACAGGCAGAAGGTCTTTCATTGCTAAATCATGAAAGGAGAGTGAGTCCAGGGAGGGGATGGGTAGCTATCAGAGAGGGCTCTGAGGTATGGAATTATTTCAATGTTTAAACAACTGGCACGGCCCAGCACCCAAATATCAACTCTGTCTAATACTCACTAGTATTATCATCATTATTTTTTGAGTTAAAGGCAGTAACGAAGGAAACAAAGAAATGACACTCCTACAAGATAGATATTCTCCCCATTTCACATATGAAGAAACTGAGGCCCAGAGAAGCTGTGATTTATCCCAGGTCATACAAGTGTTCAACAAGGAAGCTGGGATCTGAACTCAAGCATGTCTGCCTCAAAACCTAAACTATTCTCAGAGGAGAAAGGTTCTTTCTGGCCAAGATCATTAGATATTAGTTCAGCTGTTACTGGTTTACTTCGTGAAGGTGGGTCATGAAGCTGGCATTTGCAAAGCGCCAAAAATACAAAAGCTGAACAAACTACAGCACCTGTCCAACTTGGCCACTCACCCCTCTGGGCAAATCCTTTTCCTCTCTTTGCTTCCTTTTAGATCTGGATGAATTCAGCATTATTAGGACTCTTAGAGTTCATCAGATCAGTTATCCCACCCTCCCCCTTTATAAATGGGAAAAGTGAGGTTTAAAGTAGGGAAACAATTTAGCTAAAGCCAGGGCTAGTAAAGAGGCCTCTGACCCCCAATACAAGGCGCTGCTCCCCTAAGGGCTGAGAGGCACAAAAGTTGCCGCCGTCATCGGTGCAGGTCAGGGCACTGCGATCCTCATTCCTCAGGCCTAAGGGCACAGGTTCCATTAAGCCACAAGAAGCTGTCTCCCTCAGTGGTCAGCACGCCCAAGGCCGCTCTGCCAGCTGCATTCAGTTGTCCCCGTGGGACTTCACGGAGGTGTGACGGTGTTGCATGCACTTCCTCTGGGCTTCAAATCTGCAGCTCAGCATCTTTCTGGATCTTTTATGCAGGCCAGTTTGTGCCTCACGAAAATTAATGGGTAGATGAGAGCCCATTTAGTGTAATAAGTGGTTTTGTTTTGTGATCAGGAAGAATTGCCTTTGCCCAGCAGCATGAAAAAGTGGTTTTAAAGTTAAAATTATGTCATGGGGTGATTCTCAGACTCTGGTAATTTATGACACCTAACTGGAGAGTTACAGGGCTGTTTTCTTCCGAAGTATAGGGTCCTTTCCTCCCAAGTACAAGGGCACTAAGCCTATTTAAGAGTGCTCTACCCTATAACTAAACTCCCAAAGGCCCCACCTCCAAATACCATCATACGGGGTGTTAGGAGTTAACATATAAATGAGGGGGCACAAATATTCAGTTTATAGCTATATATAGATATCTATAGATATCTCCACCTTACAAATCTTGGATATTAGAATTTTGATTTGTTTTGTTTTTATTTATTCTTGTTGTTTTTTTAATTATTTATTTTCAGTTGGTCATATATAACGGTTTTTACCTCTGTAATATTAACCCCGATTTAGCAATGTATTGTTTTGCCCCGTGTACTGATACAAGTGGGTTAAAGAGTGCACTTAACTTGCTAGCCAATGACCTTTTAATCAATTGTGCAGATTATCCCTAGGACTGTTTGACAAATGGTGCTGTATATGGATGCATAATAGAACAAATTTAATGTGATTACTCTACTACTGCATTGGGTACTATCTATAGATAAATTTCTTCTGAAGTGATTTAATTTAGAAATTAGGGACTTGCACTACCATAAGAGCTAGAGCAGCAAGTGTCAAGGGAGCGTCATTAAAGGACGGGGGGCTGACACCAAAGCATGGCACACTGATGTTCTCAAGAATCTTTGATTGCTATGAACAAAATACACTTAATATTTTAATATTGATCTTGCATCCTGAGACCATGTTAAACATGTGAATTAGTTCTAGGAGTTATTCTGCAATTTTTTTCTATACAGCTTCATATCATCTGACAGTAATAAAGACAGTTTTATTTCTTCATTTCCATTGTGTATGCATGCCTCTAGCCAACCCCCTACCAGTGTTTTGTTTGTTTGTCAGCCAACTTTTTCTAGAAAGGACCAGGTAGTAAATATTTTAAGTTTAGCTAGTTATACATTCTCTGCTACAACTACTCAACTTTGGTATATTGAAAAAGCAGCTCTAGATAATATGTAAACAAGAGTTCAACTAAGATATAAAAAACAAAACAAAACAAAACAAAAACATTACAAGCTCAGTGGCTTACCATATTGGGTTCATGGAATATAGTTAGCTGACCCCTAACTTACTGCACTGACTAGAAAACCTCTTTAAATATTGAATAAACATAGAAAGAGTGAACATTCTTGTGCCTGATCTTAGAAAAAAAAATTATTCTTTCACCATTAAGTACGATGTTAGTTGTAGGGTTTCTTTTGCCGATGCCCTACATCTTGTTCCTCTACCTTTTTCCTTGTTATGTTCAAGATTATCTCTTTGTCTTTCAAAAGTTTTATTTTGAAACATGTATTTGTTTATATTTTTCCTTCTTGGGGATTGTTGAGCTGCTTAGAACTCCATGTTAATATTTGTCAACAAATTTTAGAACTTTTTGGCCATTTTTAATCTAATATTTTTCTACTCATTTTCTTCCTCTTCTGTATTTTCATTGAAGAAATGCTGATATACTTAACAGTGTCCCACGGTTCCCCTAGACACTGTTCATTTTACTTCAATCTTTTATTTTCTTTTAGTCTTTAGATTGGATCATTTCTACTTATCTATCTGCAAGTTCATTGATTCTTACTCTGGCCATCTCAAATTTGCTGTGAGCCCTTTAAGTAAAATTTTCATTTTAGTTATTGTTCTCTTCAAATCCAGAATTTTCTTCTGTTTTTAATATTTTTATCAGTCTCTATTTATTGAGCAAGTGTCATCTTGCTGTCCTTTCATTCTTTTCACTTCTTTTCCTTTAATTCTTTGAACATAATTATAACATCTCCTTTGGAATCTTTTTCTTCTAAATTCAACATCTGGGCCAACTCACAGTTCCTAATTGCTTCTTTTTTCTTGATTATGGGTTATACTTTCTCATAACATTTGATTGAAACTGAACATTTTAAATAATATATTGTAGACTCTCCAAATTCTATTTCCCTCCTGAGGGTTGTAGTTGTTGCTAGTTTGTTTGTTTGTTTGTTTGCATAGTTACTTGCCTGGATTAAATTCATAGACTGTCTCACTTTTGGTCTGTCACTCCCAATGTCTATACTCCAGGAGATTTTTAAAAAGTTGTTTTAATGGCTTCCTAGGTACCGTCTTTCTACTGCATGGATTATGGTCAGCCAGTTACTACTGGTCATAGATTATGCTCAAAAACCTTATTCCAAGCAAGGCTTCCACCATCCACCTAAGGGTCTGTGTGCAGGTTGAGAAGCCATTGAACATTAAGCACCTTTCAGATATGCCCCAGGTTTTACTCTCCATAGGATCCTCTTATGTCTTACCTGTGCATAAACATAGCTTCCCAGACCACCTATGATATGTGAAAAGTTCAGATTCTCTTCAGTCTCCTGTGCATATTTACGCAGACTTCCAGTTAGGATATGTAGAAAGCTCATCAAGCCCTCCTAGGGCTACTTCATTTCCTTGTTAATGTCCTTGTTAAATTTCTGTCTAGATCATTTTCTGCTGCTTACTGAGGTCAGAATGACTTCAGGCTTGCCGAGCTGTTGGCCTTCCCTGGTGGCTTGTCATCAAGTTTACTGTTTGTTGACAGTATTGCTAAGAAGTTTTTTTACCTCTACTTCAAATCAAGAAAGACTTCTCCCAAAGTAAAGCTGCTGGTTCTCCTAGTCTTCCCTATTCTGGTAGAATAACTGCACCATCCAAACTGATTCTCAATGACCTTTCTAGGAGTTTAGTAATTTTTCATGAATTAATGCTTCTCATTTTCTTGCATCCCTTTGGTAGGTTTCCAGACTTCTCAAATGGTTGTTTTTGACAATGTCCAATTCTTTAGTTGCTTTTTGAGGAAAGAATTAGCTGACCTTCTTGAGTTGCCATACCAGAAGTTTCATCTCAGGCATAACTTTTTGATCTAATGTCAAGTGCTATCTTATCTCCATGTTACTTATAAGCAAAGTACTGCCACATTTATGGTTTGTCTTCATTTAAATGATAATCTGAGAGGAAGCAATTTCCAGTTTCATAACCCAGTTGAATGAAAAATATTCAGTGGCAAAAATAAGTACCAATTAGCTAAATGAAAAGTTCAACTGTGAATTTATCCTCAAGGCAAACTGCAATGATTTGAAGGGCAGTAATAAGGGCAAAATATAGGAGGAAAGCAAAATAGATACTCTGGAGGTTGGACCTGCCTATGTTGCTTATTATAAATTATGGATTGATTGATTGATTGGGTATATAGATAATATATATTATATACATGAGTATTTATAATACACAATTATATAATTTATTAAGACTAGCTTAGACTGAATGCAGATCATTAACTTAATTTTAATAAGTTAACCTAAACAGATATGGCAGTTTTATTTATGAAATAGTTATCAAGTTTATTCTTATTACTTGAGAGTATAACATGTTTAAGAATAGTTGTTGTTTTTTTTATTTTATCATATCTGATAGCTATCTACCATAATAAGAATGCTGACTGGTATAAGGTAGACTAAGTTATATGGTTTCCAAGAACATTAAAGATACTCATTAATTCAATTTTAAAAATTGAAAACAATTAAAAGTTAAAGGAAAACAGCAATTTTTAAAATCTATTATTATCAAATATTGTCAAAGATGTGTAAAATCATGGGAACTCTTTACATTCTGGTGAGAGAATTAATTACTACTGCCACTTTGGAAAGCAATTTAGTATTATCTAATGAGGTTTTAAAAAGCCCAATTGTACAACCCAGTAATTCCATTTCTTTCAGGAAGAGATATATAATGAAAGGTCAATTGAAATGAATGCATAGATCAAAATGTATTAAAACAGATAGATTTAAAATATAAAAACAAATGGGGGATAAGTTATAGAAAGGTGTCTGGTATGTTACCATTTATATAATTTTAAAAATGTATTTGGAAGAAAGTATTTCAAATTAATAATAGTGGTTGACTCTGGGGAAGGCATAAGGAGAATATAGCAATGGGAAGAAGTAAAAAGGAGACTTTATATCTCTCAGTAAAGATTTATGCATTTAGAGAAAACATGGAAATATCAACCTCTGTTACTCCTCATTGATAGTACATGGGTGTAGGTTATATTTTTCCCTGTGATTTCTATTGTATATGTAACTTTTTAAAATATGGTTAAGATAATATCTAAAACAAATGGGTCTATAGCACAGGGCTGTTTGGTGTACCCAACCAAAGAAACAGCCAACAGTACCAACTAATACATTTCCAAAGTATTGCCTTGAGGAATATGGGTTAGTGATGAAATATTCAATAAGTTTATCTATACCAACAATTACATAGCACTTAGGTTAATACATTATTTACATTTAGCATATAATTATTTGAGGTACTCTAGATGGTACTAAAGCATTTTCGTAGACAGCCAATTAAAGCCAAACGAGGTATTATTTGATCTTTTAAGAAAATATGCTTTCATAAGGATCTAGTAACAGATTTCTTTTATTTCTCTAATATTTGAAAAATGAAATGCTGAACTGGAGTCAGAATCTTTTTGTCCTGACAATTTGCTTCAAGTGTTCACCCCTCATGAAAGCCTGCTACCCTATCCTATCTGATCTCTATTCCACAGCAGTACTGTAATCCAGAAAACAATTTTTTTGTGTATTTAAGGAACTGAAAGAGCAATTTAAATATTTTGGACAGATTAAATAATAGCTGTTTGGCTCTAAAGCATGACTTTTTAAACGTGATTTTAGTGTCAGGAGACTTATGTCATAGCTCTGGATTTCTATTTTGGAAACCTAAACAAATTTGGGCTGTATCAATAAAGGGGAGGGTGGGGGTGTAAACAGGTAAATTTAATTCTCTTCCAGACATGAAATATGCATTAAGTTCCCTGGGAAAGCTATTTAACAAAGCTGTGCCTAAATTTCCTTATTTTTAAAATATTGACTAACCCATCCAGAAGGATTAATGTAAAATTAAAAGAGATAGTACTTATAAACATGAAACAGTGTCAGTAAGAGTTTTAATAACCCAAAAGCCTATTTTTATAAAAATCATTTGAAACATTAACTTATTTATTGCATCTTTCAACAAATTGTTTTATTTTAAACTTTTTATGTTTTCATGTAGATCAATGATGCACAGCCAATAAATTAAAATTTTAAGATAGCAATTACAATTAAGCTATCCCAATTCCTCTGTGAAAAAATAAGCAGGAAACAAATATACAAGTGCACTGAGTATGAAATGATAGTATTTTACTGGTATATGTTTCTAACACAGAAAGTATCTAAAGTTATAAGTAAATACACAATGAAATTTATGAGACTTAACCCTTACTTAAGTAATTTGTTTTCTAACTACTTATTCCGCTTCCATTACTGGAACTTTTCTCATGTTATTTCTTGTATAAGAACAAATTGCTTTCCCAAATTCACAATCTTTCTTTTCCTGAATAACAACTAGATGAAGGGATGATATTCTTATAGGAACACTCCATCTGACCAAGTATAAGAGCTAGAATCTTTCAACATAATTAACAAAAGACTATAATCTATTTCCATATTGTACAGTATAGGCTGATTATAATCTGTATTAATTGTGCTGTTTTATTTAAGCTCATTTAGTTGTGTGACAGAAGCAGTTACTACACACTGTCTAACCATGTGCTCACCCACATTTCAGAACCCTCCTGCAGTTTGGCAATGTCCTTGGACTAGTTCTAGCCAACAGACGGTACATAAAAATAATGTGTCCATTTCAGACCGAGGCATTTAAAAGCCATTCTATCAACTTCATGCTGTCCCTTCACCTGCTGTGGCAACAGTAGAATTCACCTATCAATTTGGCAAAGCCACAAGATTAAAACAGCCTAGGTTTTTATTTCTAAGGCTACACTTAGAAGGGAGCCATCCATACAACTAACTGTAGACTTTATATGAGAGAGAAATTTAACTTGTATGTGTTAAACCACAAAAATTTCAGTTTCATTTTCTTAGCAGAGCACAGTCACAGGTAAAGAGACTAACTCAAGCTAGCAGAAGCACACAAAGAGATTTATGGTAAAGACAAGGATAGATTAAAATTACAACTGAAAAGTCACCAGTCATAGAAGCAAGATATCAAAATAATTTCCAAATCAGTTATTTTTCTCACACTTGTTTCAAGGTTCATACAGGAAGCTTTGAAGTGCTGTAAGTGGCCCATTTCTATAAGCCTTGCAGCTATTGGCATATAATTGACGTTCATCAACATGTAGTTGTCATAAACAAGTAGTGTTCCTTGATTACTCTGGATCAATCACATCAATTATGGTGGCACTTTGCTAAAGAAAAGGAAAAAGAGAGGAAGATATTGGCAATTTCAGAAAGCAGAAAAGTTTATCTAAAGATAATAGCCACTCACTTCACATAATTCTTATTTTCCTGAAAAAATTTAGTAAAATCTCAGATTTATAATGAAGATAACCACTTTTCTAAATATTGAGCTTTCCTCTTAGACCCCCAGATAGAAATTTAAAATTCCAAACTTGAATTCAAGAAATACCCTTTCCTATATATCCCTTTTCCACATTTACATGTGGATTGGGAATTAGTAGCATTAAATTGGTTCAGAAGTAACCTGGGAAAACTAAATGGAAAAAAAACGATTAGCAGATTCTATAACTATATATTTTTTAATCTATAACTATGAGTTTCCTTATTTATTATATTTCCTACCAAACTACTAAAGGATTTGTAAGTGTTTGAGTATTTCCTATAGAGCACTTAAACACTACAATTAACAACAAGTGTGTGTTGGCATCAGCAATTAATTATTCTATCCTAAAATAGCTATTCAACAATTATCCTTTATAACAGATTTCCTGTTATAAGTTTTCATGTTAAATTGTTTTATGATGCAAGGAAAACTTTCCTTTAAATTTCCAAATGGGTATTTGTTGTGATAGTAATATTTTGGTTACATTCCATACTTGACTTGGATCACAATTTTCCAAATAAAATTACATTGATTTGTTTTTCTAATTTGAAATTTTAATGTATTTTGGATAAGGAAAGAGAGAGAAGATTATATCCTGAAGATACAGCATTTTCATTTACTAACAGGATTTATGTTATGATGAAAGAGGTCCTCTGTCAATTTGCAAATAAGTTGTAGGACAATCAAATGACAAAGATCATGTTTTCTACAAATTTTGACCATTCCGCATGATGATATTTTATTGATTTCAATATTATGATGTCATAAATATTTGGGGAATTCCAATTTCAAGTTTTTGTGAAAAAGGTATTTCTTGAATGGAAAAAAAAACTTCTGAAGCCTTCATTTCTATCCTTTTCAAAATTATATAACATCAAAAGATTTGGGGCTCTAACAAACACCTAGTTTTCTGCCACAATTAGTTCTACAATCTGCAATGACAATTTTCTCCGTATATAAAGAAGGTAGTACAAAATCACAATTTGTCTAATTAACATTATTTCCCAGTTTGGCTTTCAATACCACCGCTATTAATTAGCAATGTGCTACCAATCACCAACTCCTACCACTTCTACAGGCTCTAATTATGCCAAGCCAGGTCCTACTCCCACTGGTTTTTTGAGGACCCTGCTCTACAATGGCTACCTCACCACTACCATCACTTCTAAGACTGGGTGTTTACCACAGGACCACAATTACTCCCATCTCCCAAAGAGGAGATACTTCTTTTTATGGAGAATGGGGCTTTCAATACATTAAAATATATTACAACCATTTTATTTGACACCAAAAATAATAGCATTATCCTTTCACAGTGTATTTCCCTCAGGTAATAGTTTCATCACATCCACGAGGTACTAGACAAGGAATAATATGCATGCCACTATTTTGTCAAGTGTTCTACTTTTCTCAACAATACCAACACCCAGAAGAAATCTCACACCGTCCAAGAGCGCTCTTGTTAAATGATGAAGGAAAAAGTTTTCATGTAATTTATTTATTTATTTATTTATTTTTTAAGTTTAATGATCTTTTTTTTTTTTTTTTTTTGCTTTTTGGTATGTGGGTGGTTCCCTGACTGGGAATCGAACCCAGGCCGCAGCGCTGACAGCGCCAGTGCCGAAGCCTTAAGCCACTATACCACCAGGGAACTCCCTTTCATGTAATTTATTGCCTTCATGTGTAAGCAACTAGGTCCAACCCAAACTTTCTTCAAAATAAAATCACTTCGTTATTTTCTTCCAGAGATTAAAACTCCACGCAATCAGTTGGTCTACCATAGTGATAAAAAAGTCTTTACTAAGCTGTTGTTACCCATTCAACAAAATTTCAATTTAAGGTATTTACCAATTATCCCAAATTTGATCTGCTTGCCAATGTCATTACTATTTTCCAACAGAAGGAAGTCTCATGAGCTCTTTTGGGCTCACTATTATGTACCCTGTGGTTTTTGTGAGGATTGCATGAGAAAGTACATTTTAAGAAATGTTTGCTAAGCTTGTAGTAAACACTAAATATTAGCATCATTGTCACTAGTTAATACCTGAATTCTTTCTCACATTAGTAGTGGGACTCTACATATTATAATTCATATCTAAATGAACATCTAATTCCCCTAACTTATTCATGTTTGAAAAACAATAAAAAATTTACCTTTATTCATTTCATTTCAAACTTTATTTTAAATATCAAATCTTAAAGGAACTAAGAAAATTATTTATAAAACATTTGTCTGTATGCCTGAAACCTATGTAATCCTTGCTAACAGATGTCACCCCAATAAGTCTAACAATAAAAATGAATTAAAAAATATATATATATATAAAAAAAAATTTGTCAAATTATCCTTAACTTTTCATTAAATTATATTATTTCTTTACTGTAATGGGTTGAGAGGTGGCCTCCCAAAAGATATGTCCTCCTGAAACCTGTAAAAGTGATCTTACTTCCAAAAAGCATCTTGCAGAAGTAATTAAGTTGGGAGTTCCCAACTTAATGGTGTAGTGGCTTAAGGCTTCGGTGCTGGCACTGTCAGCGCTGCGGCCTGGGTTCGATTACTAGTTAGGGAGCTGCCCACATACAAAAAGCAAAAAAAAAAAAAAAAAAAAAAGTAATTAAGTTGAAGATCTTGAGATGAGATCATCCTGGATCAGCTAAGGAAAATAAGTCAGCCATAAAAAGATAAATGTCTTACAATCTCAATTATACAGCATGGTAACTATAGTTAATAATACTGTATCAAATATTTAAAAGTAGCTCGGAGAGTGGATCTTGAAATTTCTCATCACAAAAGGAACAGTTTTTGTAACTATATGATGACCAATGTCAACTGGACTATTGCAATGATCATTTTGCCATATATACAAATAGTGAATCATTATGTTATACATAATGAAACTAATATAAGGTGATATGTCAATGATATCTCAATTTAAAAAATAACCATTTTTAATAAAATAAATAATAAAAATATAAATGGATGATGTCTTGATGTAGGTAATATATAACTCCCAGCTAATGAATGTTCGACTTTTGAATTACTTATAAATATAAACAGTAGCACACTGTTACACCAGGTTTTTCAACTCATCTCATATTTGTTCCCCTCATGTAGCAACCTACCTACAAGAGGAAACTAACTCAAAAATCACTTTAACATCCTTTGATTCCTTGCTAAAAGCCACCTTAGTTTTAGTTAATTCCACACATTTACTCTTTATTTCTTACTATTTTTCTATTCTCAGTCAATTAACTCAAAAATATCCTCCTTCTCAAGGTTCTTCCAACCTTACTTTTTTTCTTAATACCTTGTTCTCTGTCCCTTAATTAACAATTCAACTGGAGCTAAAGGAATTCTAGCAATCCAAATTAACCATAATCCTACTAGGGCTAGTTAATGGGCTGAATTTTATATTCCCCCCCCTCCAAATTCATATGCTGGTGTCTTTATAAAAGAGGATATCTGGACACATGGAGAGACATGTGTAAGAAGCATCAATCTGCAAGCCAAAAAGAAAGGCCTCAGAAGAAATCAAGCCTTGAACTTGGATTGCTAGGCTGTAGAGCTGTGAGAAAATTAATTTCTATTGCTTAAACCACTTAATCTGTAATATTTTGTTATGGTAGCCCTAGCCTATTACTTAGTACAAGATAGAAGAGTTATAGCAATCCACATGTTTTAAGAAATATGGTAATTATAAGTTAGAATATGACATAATATATTGTTTAAAAAAATCAACCAAGTAAATCTGGAGCTCTAATGGCTTTATTAAGTAATTCAAGAATCAGATAGCGTTCCATCTACCAACTGAAAGAGGGCTCCAAGGGGTTGTACTAAATGGAAGGTTGTTACAGGAAAAAGGGTGGAGCAAGGGCTATTAACAAAAGAAAAGAAAGAATTATTTTTAGATCAGGACATTTTCTTTTGCTGTCAAAGAGAATGGCAAGGGTTTTTACCACACAGATTGACTGCATGTTCTTTCTTGGGGATGGGGGAGACAGACCGATTACTTAATTGGTGTTGACCAGAAAATTTCAGACTGGTTGATTATGTTTATATTTCTGGAAGGGATTGAAACAGCAATATGTCAGGTATTAAATCTAGGTTTGGTATCATAGGCCATTTTGGGACTGTGGCTTTCTCTTTAACTATATTCATAAAGAAACCATAACTGTCTTTAATATATAAAGTCTATAAAAATGCCCAGAAATTCCTTTCAGAAACTTTACAGATTTCTCCACTTAATTCTATAAACAAATTTCTTCTCCTTAAGCACTAAAATGCAAAGTAAAGAAGAAATGATTCCTTATTAGAGCTTAATTTTCAGTTTTATTTTATACTTCTGCAACTGAATTATTTTCTATTTGACCATATTTAAGCTACATGATGAACTAAATTATTTTCAGATTTGGGCTGGAAAACTATCTCATTATAACATTGGTTATTTGAAAAGTCTATTGTAAGTTTCAAAAAAACCCATTTAACAACAGATTTTCACAATATAACCAAATGTAATTTGGGAACTATCTTATACCTTAGTGTGCATAAGACATGTGTTAATATATCAACTTACTAAATCTCCTAGTATACCTTCAAAGTATATTAATCCTGTGTGACACCTGACCAAAATTTTTTATTAGAAGGATCCTAGATGTCCATTATATTGATCCACACCTTAAATCGGTACTTTTAAAAATACAATTCAGTTGGAAGCTATATTTAGATGAATTATACTTTGCTATTAGTTTTTACTACTATCCTTTGTTTTATAGTGATATTGTTCTCTGATTTCTCACTCTTCCATCACCTACCACAACCTCTGAATTGATCAGTGGGATTTGTTGATAAGATAACGACAGTTATCATCTAAGGGCTGAATTTACTTCTTCCTATTTAATGTCTGGATATGTGTTTTGTTTTGTGGTTCATCTGTGGCATCATTAAATACCTGAATGTTCTGAAAAGGAAGTTGTTATCATCGGCACTAGGTATTGAGCACTAAATTAACCTAGGTGCCATGTGAATGTGTATCACTCCAGTTGCTCAGAAATTTATAAGGTAAAACCAACTCCACTCAAATAATGGAGAAAAATTACTATCTATAAGTTCTTAAAATCTGTCCTTATTCATACAGTTTACAAAAGCCTCCTCTTTACTCGAGTTATTAATCCTGAGAAATTAAAGGGTAGAACATCAAGCAATCAAAATATGGAAAGGATATGTTCTTATTTCTTCTACCTGTGATTGTTATTTTTATGGACTCCTACTACTTTTGTCTCTTTCCTAGAATGCAGTCAGATTTCACTTCTCTGCTGTCACCGTGTTGTGTTTCCTGAAAGCCACATATTGATTTAATTTCCATGCACTACACTTTTCAATAGTAGTGGAATGCTTCATTTATCCTCCATATTTTACATTAATACATTTACATCTATAGAAAATGGAAATGCTGCAATGGTAATAACTGTCTCTGCATTATCTCAAAAAACATACTTGTGTAACTAAGAACAGGAGAAAATTTATGTTCAGATTATTGACAGGTATACAGAATGTAAGATTGCCGTTATTTACAAGTGCTTTATTACTTTCTTTCCTGAACAAATGTAGAGAAGTTTGTTAATTATATAGTGCAAATGTGGAAAAGAGATTCTTATACCTTTGAATGAAACTTTTTTTCACATAATTACCTTTAAAGTAAGACAAGCATTTTGTACTTCTTCCGCTATAATAAATGTATATGATCACATATTTTATATATCCTAAATACATTCATTAAATGTTTAAACTTTATCATCAGAAATTCATTTTCCTATTCTAAGACATACAAATAAAGAGGCTCAAAAGTCGCAAAGTTTCACTATAACTTTTTTCTCAGACTATGCCTCAAATACAACAAATAGTCATTAAGAGCCTACAATATGCAAGGCACTTTTCTAAGGACTTTAAAGCACTTAAGATAATTAAAATATCATTCCTGTTCTCTGTGGCAGTAATACTGACACTTTACCTTGCTGCCTCTAGAAATAAGTATGTATAATGCATCTAAATCCGAAATTGAATTCCAAAGTAATCTTCCTATATACAGAATTGTTGACAGTCCCAAGTATGCCAGAAACTCAGAATATTATTCCCTGTATAACATTGTAACGTAGTAATGTGCTAATGGAACCATGTAGTAAATACACATGAAATTGAGAGAATGACCTTCAAGATTTTAATTAATAAAAACAAATACTACTGATAAATTAACTTAGTACTAAACACAAAAGTCCTGAAAAATAGAATAAGCCAAGAGGAAAAACTTGATGAAATTTTAAAATATATACTAAAGTAATTAGAATGTAATAAAGCAATAGAACTGGAAAATAAGAATGAGGATCTTAATTTTTTCCAGAGATCAATAAAAGAGATGAACATCTGTCAAATCCGATGAAGAAGGATGAGGGAGAAGATGAATGCACCATTACAGAAATGGAGGTGTTTTTTAAGTCATAATAATGATAATGTAATAAATCCTAATTATGTGTATATGCCCATATTTGAAAATAGATGCTTTTTTTAAATTCATATTTATTGTTAGACTTATTGGGGTGACATGTTAGCAAGGATTACATAGGTTTCAGGCATACAGTTCTACAGTGCATTGTCAACTTGATGTATAATAAGTTCACCACCTAATGTGACTTCTCTTTCCATCACCTTATATTTAGCTTCCCCCCCATCCTCTCCCACCCCCTCCCCTTTCTCCCCTCCCTAACCCACTCGTCCCCAAATAAACATTAAACTATTAATTGTGTCCATGGGTTATTTGTTTGTTTATTTCTTTTTTTCTTTGCTTTCAGTTTTATATTCTGCATATGAGTGAAATCATGCAGTTCTTTGTTTTTTCTGTCTGGCTTATTTCACTTAGCATAATGATCTCCAGGTCTTTTAAGAAAAACATCAAATGACTAAAATATCAAAAGAGAGAAAAAATTACAAGAGTGATTGGATTTGTAAAATATGCAGCCCATTAAAGTGAACCAGGTACAGGTGACTTTACAGGCAAATAGCATGAGTTCATCAAGGAAAGGACAGGAGTTACGTGAAGAGACTCCAAAAGTAAAGCTACACAGTTATGAATATAGATGCTGAAAATACATTTTACAAACATGAAGAGGTAGTATTACTATTTAAAGGGTCCTTAATAAATCAGGGGTAGAATTAAATTGCCTGAATATTTTAAAAGTATATGAAAAGTAAGGAATAAACATGTCTTAAAACACACAGGGCCTTTCTGTCTAAAGAACCATCATCAGGAGGCCATTATCATCAATACTATTCAAAAGTTTTCTTGAGAACCTAGTTGATGTAGAAATAAAAGCAAAATAAGAAGTATTTCATTTTATTTTATTTTTTTATTGTTAAATTTGTTTGGATGACATTGGTTAGTAAAAATTACATAGGTTCTATGTGTACAATTCTACAGTACATCATCTATGTGCTGTGTTATGCATTCATCACCCAGAGCCAGTTCTCTTTCTAGCACCATATATTTGAGACCCTGTACCTTCTCTCTCACCCCCTCCCCCCATACTCTAATATAACCACTAATCACTAAACTATTGATTGTGTCCATGAGTTTTTGTTTCTTTGTTGCTTGCAGCTTTGTGTTCCACATATGAATGAAATCATATGGTTCTTGGTTCTTTCTATCTAGCTTATTTCACTTTGCATGATGGTCTCAAGGTCCATCCATGTTGTCATAAATGGCCCTATTTCATCTTTTCTTATGGCTGAGTAATATTCCATTGTATATATGTACCACAGCTTCTTTATCCAGTTGTCTATCAAAGAATGGTTCAACATACACAAATTAATCAATGTGATACACCACATAAACAAACTAAAAGATAAAAATTATATGACCATATCAATTGATGCAAAAAAAAAAGCATTTGACAAGCTACAACATCCATTTATGATCAAAACACTGAATAAAATGGGTATAGAAGGAAAGTGCCTCAACATAATAAAGGCCATTTATGACAAATCTTCAGCTAATATCATACTGAACAGGGAAAAACTGAAGCCTATTCTCCTAAAAACAGGAACAAGACAGGGATGTCCCCTGTCACCACTGCTATTCATTATAATACTGGAAGTTCTAGCTAGAACAATTAGGCAAGATAAAGGAATAAAAGATATCCAAATTGGAAGAGAAGGAAGGAATCAAACTGTCACTTTTTGCAGATGACAAGATCCTTTATATAGAAAATTCTAAAGACTCTATCAAAAAACTATTATAAATAAACAAATATAGTAAAGTTGCAGGACAAAAAATCATCTACAAAAATCAATTGCCTTGCTATATCCCAACAATGAAACTTCAGAAAAAGAAAGGAGAAAAACAATACCTTTTGCAATTGCAACAAAAAGAATAAAATAGGAATAAACTCAAGAAAAAAGTATTTTTATAGTATAGAAAAGAAAGTTTCAATAATTATTATTTGTCAGTTTTTTAGTTTCTACCAAAAATTCTAAAAGAATCAAGCAGGAAAGTAGTCATTTATGAGAGAAATATAAACAAATAACTTTAGTATATCTTATAAATACTAAAAAAAAATCATTTATAGAATAGAATTATTGTAGATAACTGTTAGTGCCCCTCTCATATTTCAACGAGATTTACTGTTGCAGTACATGCTAGTGACTTCCAAATGCCCATCTATAATACAGCCTGAAAGGTCAAGAAAGTAATACTCTTGAAACTCAGTAAAGGATGGCTGGCATTTGGAATATAAATAACCTAGCTTCCTCTAGTGGGATAGCTCTGAGGTATGTTATGTACCATTTCCCAGGATTCTCAGCAGGATTGATTCTGATTTGCCCACAGTGGTAACCTGCTTAATAGCATACACTTTACTAGCTTCCTTTCCTTGTCTCTCACTTCCTCTCCTTGCTATCATTGCTTCCTGGGATCAATTCCCAAACAACCTACTTACATGCAAATTCCTATTTCTCATTTCTTGGTCTAATTTTAAGTCCAATCTAAGACACCTAATACAAGACAGTTGGACCCTGTGAATGGAATTCTGGAAAATAGATTCCAATTCCACTGTACTCGCCAGATGGTTATAAGGATTCCATTGCTGATAGAAAGCAGGGTGGTGGTAACTCATGGTAAGTTACAGAATGAGTATTCCTAGAATTTACACCTCTGTTGATTTTGAATGAAATACAGAATGAGAGCAATGGTATTTATAAGGATTATGAAATAGACTAGCTGTTGTTAACTGTAATTGAAATGCAGGAAGAAGAAAATAAAAAGCTTAGATCAGCTATTCATCAATTCAGGACATAGTATTAAAGTCAAAAGGACCTCATGCCAGCTCTTAAAGAAATTCTTATCTTCTATATCCAGAAACCTGACTTTGCTGAAAATCCAATCTAAGAATTAACTGTAGTTACAAAAAATTCAGAGCTAAGCCAGTTTCCTAGGCTATAGTCAGGGCCCTAGCAGGAAAGGAGAGGAAAGAGCTAATATAGAAGGTGGAAATATTTCAGTGGATGTACTTGAGAACCTTGAGCACCTTGTCCTGAACTATGTAATCAAGAAGTGCCTCATCTTCTTGGCTAGAGGAAAGTAGCCTCTCCTTGGCTGAGGAGAGTGTCTGGAAAGATAATGCTCTCCTTTCTCAAAATATGCCCTACCTCCCCAACTTTGCTTCTGATCAATAACTATAGACATGTTTCAGCATGACCCAAAGATGAAGTACAGTCCCTGCTATGGGAAGAAGGGGATTATTTCCAAAAATTGGTAGAGCCTGGTTAATAAATATTAGTAGAAACTGAGATAGCATAGCTGGAAATGGATCTGAAGGGTCCTGGACAAAGTGAGGGGGAGGACATAAGTTAGAGTTTATTAATATGTTGGCACTCTCCTGTGACTCAGATATAATGTCCAGGTAAATACAGCTGAAGCAGATCCTAATACATAGCTGGGATAGCTTCTTGATGCTTGGGGAGTAGGGGGTATGACTTAACGATATATGAAGTTTAGATGCTAAAACTGTCTTAGCAAAATGCTGTAGATACTAAAAAGGCTCAGAGAGGTGGACATGTGAAAGTGAATGTTAATATATAAAACCAGATAATTCCCAGAAAGGCCCAAAAGACACTATTCACTAAAATGCTAAGAAACACACTAAAGAGGAGAAATTCTTGGGTAGCTGTCTTCTGTAATTCTTTATTAATTATAGGGGAGTCTGCTATGAAACTAGACTCTGTAGAGTCAAAAAGAATATAGGATTTTGGAAGAACAGAGGCAAGATAACAACATTTAATCATCTAAGCAAGGTAGCAAACAAATGTTTTGGAAGACATACACTGCCCAGTTCCAAGACTTACTTACAAAGCTGCAAAATCAAGACAATGTGGTATTGTAGAAAGGATATTCATTTAAATCAATGGAATAGAATACAGAGTCAGAAATAGACCCATGCATATATAGCCAACTTATTTTATTTTATTAAATTACAAAAGCAATCCTAGGAAGAAAGGATAATTTTTTGAACAAACAGTATAGGAAAAACTGGATAGTACATGACAAAGAATACACTTCAATTCCTACCTCACATGATATATAAAAATTACTGTTTCATAGTTGTAAATGTAAAATTTAAAACTATAAGACTTCTATAATAAATATAAGATAAAATATTTTACTTTGGGTTAGGCATATATTTCTTAGATATGATACTCAAAGCACTATCCTTAATAGAAAAAAATGTTACATTTAACTCATCAAAATTAAGAAATTAAGAACTTTTGTTCTATAAAGGATAAGTTTTTAAAAGAGAGAAAATATCTGTAAATCACTTATCTGATAAAAAATTTTATATCTAGGATAAACAAGGAATTATCAAAATTCAACAATATAACATAAACAAATCAGTATTTTAAAAATGAGCAAAAGATTTGAACAAACACAGACAGCAAACAACCACAAGAAAAATATTCAATATCATTAGTCATTAGGGAAATTCATATTAAAGCCTAACCTAACACCTATTGGAATAAGAACAAGAAAAAATATTAACAATACTAAGTGGTGGCAAAAGGTGGAACAACTGAAACTATTATGCATTACTGGTGGAAATGTAAAATTGAATAGTCACTCTGAAAAATTGCTTTTCAGTATCTATAAAGTTAAATATACTCTTGGCATATGAATCAGCAATCCCATGTCAGGATCTCTACCATAGAGATGTGAAAAAGAGTGCTCACATAACACCAGTACATGAATGTTTATAACACTTCTATATGAAATTGCCTCTAAACAACCAAATGTCACTCAAACAGGAAACAGATAAAGAAACTACAGTACATTTACACAATGAAACACTACTCAGCAACAAAAGGGAACAAATCAGTGATACTTGCAGCAATGTAGATCGATCTCAATGGCAGTATGCTAAGTGAAAGAAGTCAGAATCAAAAGACTGCATATCTTGATAACACATTTTAGAAAGAACGAAACTATAGAAACAGTAATTAGTCAGTAGTTGCCAGATGGGATTGGAGGTGAGGCTGATTTAAATAGGTTTGGGGGAATTTGTCCAAACAAAATCCTGAATGTGGATGTTTATAGCAGCTTCCTTCATAATTGCCAAAACTAGGAAACAACCAAGATGTCCTTCAGTAGGTGAATAGATAAACTGTGGCACATCCAGATAATAGAATTATTCAGTACTAAAAAAAAAAAAAAGAGCTATCAAGTTATGAAAACACATGGGGGAATCTTAGAATGCATATTACAAAGTAAGAAGGCAATATGAAAAGGCTACATACTGTGTGATTCCAACTAAATGACATCTTGGAAAAGGCAAAACTACGAAAACAGTAAAAGGATCAGTAATTATCAGAGGCCACAAAGGAGAGGGAGGAAGAGCACATAGGATTTTAGGGCAGTGAAACCATTTTGTACATGCCATTATATTTTTGTCAAAAACCACAGAATGTACAACACCAAGAGTGAAACTGAAGGTACACTAGGCATTTGGGTATTGGTGATGTGTCAGTATAGGTTCATTGATTATAACAAATGTACTACTCTGGTGTGAGATGTTAATAGTGGGGAGGCTATGAGTGTATAAGAGCATATGAGAACTCCCTATTTTTGCTCAATTTTGCTATGAATCTAAAACTGCTCTAAAAACTAAAGCCTATTTAATTTTTTTAAAGGGACAGCTAAATGAAACACATAACTTGGATTTACTCCTTTTGTTACTGGTATTGGAAAAAAATTAATTGGAACTACAAACTAGATGGTAGTGATGTTTCAATGTTAATATTCTGATTTTCATCATTATATTGTGGTTAGGTAGGAGAACATCAATGTAGAGAATACACATTAAAGCACTTGGAGATGAGGCATTATGTGATAATTCATTTTCATATGGATTATATAAAAAGTTATTCATACTGATCTTGCCAAATTTTTAAACATTTGAAATTATTTCAAAATAAAATTTATCTTTAGCATTGAGAAAAAGAAGAAAATAATTAAATATGTCTTAAGATAACACTAATAATATTGTATAGAGAGCAGTTCAGAAATTAATATAAGAAGGGGGACAAGAACTAAAAAAATCTCCAGAAAAAAATTATTTTTTCTTTAAATTATTCAAATAAAATAGTATTACCAATAGTCTAGTTTTTAAGTAGAATGTTACATTCTTGGTATTTTGGGGTTAATTTTTTTAATATAAAATATTTATTGTTAGATTTATTGGGGTGACATTAGTTAGCAAGAATTACATAGGTTCCAGGTGTACAATTCTACAGTGCATCGTCTGTTTGTTGCATTATATGTTCACCACCCAGTGTGAGTTCCTTTTCCATCACCATATATTTAATTCCCACTCCCTCCTCTCCCACACATTCCTTCTTCTCCCACCCTCTCCCCCTTGGTCCCCGCATAACCATTAAGCTATTGATTGTGTCCATGTGTTTTTTGTTTGTTTGTTTGTTTTTTCTTTGTTGCTTTCAGTTTTATATTCTGCATGTGAGTGAAGTCATATGGTTCTTGGGTTTTTTCTGTCTGGCTTATTTTGCTTAGTATGATGATCTCTAGGTCCACCCATTTTGTTGCAAATGGCAGTATTTCATCTTTTCTTATAGTTGAGTAATATTCCATTGTGTATATGTACCACAGCTTCTTTATCCAGTCATCTATTGAAGGGGACTTTGGTTCTTCCCATGTCTTGGCCACCATGAACAGTGCTGCAATGAACATTGGGGTACATAAACCTTTGTGGACTAAAGTTTTCAAGTGTTTGGGTAGATCCCCAGAAGGGGGCTTGCTGGGTCATATGATAAATCCATTTCCAATTTTCTGAGGAACCTCCATACCATTTTCTATAGCAGTTGTACCAATTGCATTCCCACCAGCGGTGTGCAAGAGTTCCTTATTCTCCACAGCCTCTCCAGCACTTATTATTCCTTGTCTTGTTGATAATAGCCATGCTAACTGGTGTGAGATGATATCTCATTATGGTTTTGTTTTGCATTTCCCTGATAGCTAATGGGGCTGAGCATTTTCTCATATGTCTGCTGGCCATTTGTATGTCTTTGTGGGAAAAGTGTCTGTTTAGGTCCTCTGCCCAATTTTTCATTGGGTTGTTTTTTTGTTGTTAAGCTGTATTAGTTCTTTATATATTTTAGATATTAGACCCTTATCAGATACATTGTTTGCAAATATTTTCTCTCATTCAGTTGTCTGCCTCTTTGCTTTGTTGATGGTTTCTTTTGCTGTGCAGAAGCTTTTTAACTTGATATAGTCCTATTCATTTACTTTTTCTTTTACTTCCCTTGCCTTTGAGGTCAGATTCATGAAGACCTCCTTGAGTCTGAAGTTTATAAATTTAGTACCAATGTTTTCTTCCATACAGTTTACTGTTTCAGGTCTTAAGCATAAAAAAGATTATACACCACAATCAGGTGGGATTCATTTGAGCAGCACAAGTATGGTTCAACATATGAAAATCAATCAATGTGATATACCACATAAACAAAATAAATGATAAAAAACATATAATCATATAAATTGATGCAGCAAAAGCATTTACCAAGAGAAAACATCCATTTATGATCAAAACACTGAATAGAATGGGTATAGAAGAAAAGTACCTCAACATAAAAAAGGACATAAATGACAAAACCTCAGCTGCAGTCCATTCCCCTAAAATCAAGGACAAGACAGGGATGTCCCCTGTCACTGCTTCTATTTGATATAGTACTGGAAGTTCTAGCCAGAGCAATCAGGCAAGAGAAAGAAATAAAAGGTATCCTAATTGGGAGAGAAGAAGTCAAACTGTCACTATTTGCAGATGACATGATCCTTTATATAGAAAATTCCAAACACTCCACCATAAAACTGTTATAAATAATAAATGAATACAGTAAAGTTGTACCAGACACAAAAATCAATATATAAAGATCAACTGCATTCCTATATACAAACAACAAAACTTCAGAAAAAGAAATGAGAGAAGCAATACCTTTCGTAATCACAACAAAAAGAATAAAATACCTGAGAATTAATTTAACAAAGAATGTGATGGACCTATACACTGAAAACTATAAGGCACTATTAAAAGAAATTGAAGAGGACACAAAGAAATGGAAAGATATTCCGTGTTCATGGATAGGAAGACTTAACGTTGTAATAATGGTCATATTACCCAAAGCAATTTACAGATTTAATGCAATTCCCATCAAAATCCCACAATCATACTTTCACAAAATAGATAAAAAATTATCATATTTGTATGGAGCCACAAAAGACCTCGAATTGCCAAAGCAATGCTACATAAAAATAATAATGTTGATGGTATTACACTCCCCAATTTAAATTTATACTACAAAGCATTAATAATCAAAACAGCTTGGTATTGGCAGAAAAACAGACACACAGACCAATGGAACAGAATTGAAAACCCTGAAATAAATCCAGAAATTTAATGGACAAGTTATTTTTGATAAACAAGCAAAAACTATGCAATGGTGAAAAGCCTCTTAAGTAAATGGTGCTAGGAAAGCTGGAAAAACATATGCAAAAGAATGAATCTGGGCTGTGAACTCTCACCATATACTAAAATTTAACTCAAAATAGATTAAAGACCTCCATATAAGACCTGAAAAAATAAACTGTATAGAAGAAAACATTGGTACTAAACTTATGGACCTAGGGCTCAAGGAAGACTTCACAAACCTAACCTCTTGTTATTTTTTTTATTGTTATGATTGATAATGTGACCATATATTACATAGATTATTTTGTATTATCAGATGTTTTATTGAAAAATTACCTAAGATCTGGTTCCCTATAGTATTACATGTACTATAGGTAAATAAAAGAATGCAGAATCTCAAACAAAATTAACAGCATTCTTGAAAAAAACACAATTAATGATTTCAACTTTAAAACCACGTCATTTTTCTAGTTTTTAATTAGTTCATTATTTTGGACCTTATAAAGTTGTAATTTCTTCACAAGAGGAAAACAGATATATTAGATAAAAAGTTTTCAAATACAATTTTTTAATAAGCTAATTACCAATGATTTCTGAGAAATGACAAAAGACACATTCAGCAAATAAATGTTATCAGTGTATAACAGTCAATGTGAAGTGTAAGTACATGCAGGAAAGAGCAGAGTTTTGAAAAGCATTTAATATTTCCCAAAGAAGCAGAATACAATTAGCCTAAAAGTAGAACTTTGTTGAATTGATCTATACTTGTTTTAAGGTGTAGCACTGATTTTAATCACCGGAATGTAAATGTAATGAGGACAATTCATTTAGTTTACTGTTCTGTCTACAGAACCTAGAACAATAACTGATAAGATATTCAAAAACTGTTTTTGATTAAAAAAATAAATGCATTACATCTGGAGATGATGCACTATAATGTTCTCAATGTTTAGTGTAACTAAATAGTTGTAATTCAGCCCCAGGCCCCCAAATATATTGTGCCATATTTCAAACCTCCATTTTAAAAAATGAAAAGGTCCTTTTTTACATTTATAAAATTAACAGCGTTTTGTTAGCAAAAAATAATTTTACTTTAATGGCCTCTATTCAAAGGCATTTCCATCTTTGTTAATTTAAAAGTTAAGCATTAGCATATGTAAAGAAAGGAAGCAGAAGAGTCTGAAGTTATGTTTCTTCTTGTGATGGATCAAACATAACATGACCCTCTTTGAGGAAAAGAAGTGAAGGTACAGGTGCTGCAGGAACAGTGGATTGTGGGAAGAGTAGAGAAGGACGAAGAGGCAGGAGATTTTTAATCATAGGCTTTAATTTAAATCAGAAATTTTGGCTAAGAATTCCTTTGATAATTGCTTCTAATTTCTCTATCATTTGTCTTTTATGTTTTCAGCTATGTTCATTACAGGGAAGATTTTAAATTTAAAATAATCGTGCATACTGAATTCTCTATTGCCTCAATTTTCATTTCATTACATTCCTTTAATATTATAATGAACAATGTATTCTGATGCATCCTGATATTAAGGAACATTTACAACTTTAGAACCTTGGATTCTATTAGTTTGGTGTTCTATTTTAATGCATTCTTACAGCTTTTATTGTTTTTATTATACCAGTTTTCAGATCTAATTAATTCCATGAGCACAATAGCTTGTTAAAAATGCCTTGAGACAGTAAACAGTGAAGACGTATGTTGTATATACTGAAGTACACAAATGGTTTGATTAGTTGTAGTAAAGTGATTGGATGTGAATTGCTCAAAACGATTAAATTAATTCAAAACAGTTAAATCTACTGTGTAAATAAAAAAACTACAATTTCAAAAATAATTGGGAGTTCCATATCATGCTACTCCTTCCTAAAAATATTCAGAAACAAGCAATGTACTTTATATTGTACATAGAAGGATTGTAATCCAGTTTCTAGTCTCAAGGAGTCACACTTAATTTCTAGATTGTTCATTGATTCTGGCTATCTACTGCTTTAGGATATAGATTCAGTCTAAATTTGAAATGGCTTATACAAGGTAGACATAAGTATCTAAGCTGATACATCAGATCTTCTGTTTAAAGTTACCAGCCATCTAGGCTTTTTCTTGTTGTTTCTACCTCCCAGAAAGTGTTACACTTTCCCTTTAAACTGGAAGTTGGACACAATCACTTCTACTCACATCCCAGGGGAAGATCTTGATTATATAGCTACAACTAACAATAAAGGAACTGTCAAGTAGTTTTTACTCTGACCAACCATGTCCCAATCGAAATTTGTGAGAATAAGTAGCTGTCTCTACCACAAGAAGTGAATAATATTAAAGCTCACAATTTTCTAAAATTACATTTGAAATTTTCATTTCGTAGCTGTATATTTAAGAACTGAGAATCTCTAGGTTAAGTGGTCATAACTGAATTCCAGAAAGGAAGTAATAGAAAGAGAACATTTGACTTTTTAAAATATGGCTTTGAATATTGTATGAGGTCAAATAATTTCTCGAACTCATCCTAGAAAAAGTGCTGCATACCTCAGTGCTGAATATCACTATGGTCACCTTCAAAGTACTCCCCTTGGGAAGCTAGGCATCGAAGCCAGTGCCTAGTCCATCCTTCAAAGCAATTTTGGAAATCTTTTTCTTCCCAAGGTTATGACACCTTACTGAGTTGTTTGTACAGTAATGCCAACATAAGTGCCCAGTGGAAAGTTCGCAAATATAATTGTCAGATTTTGGAAAGATCACAGCTCTGATGGCCATTCCAGAAAAAAAGTTCCACCATTGCTTTGAAGGGCAGATTAAGCGCTGGCGTGGGTGCACAGCTTCCCAAGGGGAGGATTTCAAAGGTGACCATAGTGATATTCAGCAATGAGGTATGTAGCACTTTTTCTAGCATGAGTTCACAAACTTAACTGTCAGAGCTCATACACTATTTTACTAGTCCAGTGGAGTAAGACTTTACTAGAACATGCCATACACAAAAATTTTCATTAAAATATAGTGATATGGTTCCATAATTTTACATTGCTTCTCTGTGCTGGACACTGATGTTCACCTAGCATCCTTTCTTCTTTTCTATTCACCTCTTTCATATATAATCCCTAAGTATTTACATAGAAACTCTCTCTCTCTCTCTCTCTCTCTCTCTCTCTCTCTCTCTCTCTCTCTCTCTCTCTCGTACACACACACACACACACACACACACACACACACACACACACACACGACAAGAACAAAAAAACTTTTAGCAGCCATCTCACAATCATGATGGAAACCAGCCTGCGTGAAGCTGATACTGCCAGCAACAGAGTAGAAAAGCTGTAAGAGCTTGAGTCCTCGGTGACAAGGGTGAGCTGCTGAATCAATCCACCTTGATGCCATCCCTTAAAGGTAATAAATTTGCTTACTTTTAAACTGGTTTAAGTCCATTTTTTCAATCACTTGTTTCACAAACTGTCCTAACTGATATGTATTCTTAAATAATGCTCTTCACTACTTACAAAAACATTGAGCAATGTGATTTCTAGAGTTCAGAAAAGCTATTTACAAATTTGCAAAGCAAAATTTCTACCAAAAATTATCAAATTTTTATGGAACAATTTCACATAAACTCTAAGTGAGTTTGGATAGGACTAAAATGATACAACTTAAGTTTCAGATTGATCAAATCAAAATATTTTCACTTTTAAAGCATTGATTTCCATAAGAATTCACTGGAATCTGGGTAATTTTCACCTACTATTGTATCAGTGTGACCCTCTGAGGTTCAACTGAATATAGAAATACAGCCAATAAACAAAGGACAGATGCTTATTTGTCCATTACTAGGAAATGCTTTTTCTGCTAAGATGTGTCTACTGATGTACTTTCTTAAGGCTTTGTTGATGTTGTTGTTGCTGTTTTGCATTATTAAGCTCATTGTTTTCACAAAAAGAATCATGAGGGTTTATCTCCTTCCTCAGACCAGAAGTGAGTGCTGCATTATTCAAACGGAAATTCAAATGTTCTCACTTTGCATTAGAAATTGTCTTAAAGGGTCTGAGAATAGTTAGCTTCTATTGCAAACAAACGTTTATTTCCCTGACTGAAAGAAGTATTAAAAAGTATTGTATACTTGTTAATTTTTTTTCTCAGACTTCTTTCTTTTATGTCATTACCATTCAGGACTTATTTATAATATATTACACTTCGTGTCACAAAACACAACATCATTTTAGTTGTGAGTTCCATTTAAGGTTTTGAAAAAGTGAAAGAGATGTATGTTTGAGACATCTGAACACAAAGTAAAGTAATATTAACATGTGATTGAACGTCAGCTGCTTGAGTAAAACAGATGACCCAATGATTTCTAAAATTGAGCACATTCTGTGCTGAGATAATGCTACCAGAACTAAATAACACCTCCTGAAAGAATGGAAAGAGACATATATAGGCTATTTATATCTTTTAGAGAACATAGTACTTCTCAGCTCATAATAATTCATAAGAAATTGATTCCATACACATAAAAAGCAAAAGATAGAAAGCATTGATATATTCTAGTTAGCACATTATATAAATAAATTGCAGTTTTGGATTAATATAAAATGTTGATATTATAGCTTTTTAGTTTTACAAAGCATAAAGAGAAATTGCAGATGTCAGTGAAAGAAAATATGATGCATTTTTTTAACACAAGGAAAGGTCAATTTTCTCTTTAGTAAATTTGTAAATAAGTTAGGATATATTAATAAATTTCACATAATTTAGTAGTGCTTTTCATAAATCATCATGATAAGATGCTGATATTATAGTTGGTTAAGAGCAGAAAACTAGAATGCTGGGTTTTAAATCTTGGCTCTACCACTTAATGACTGTGTGCCATTAGGCAAATTAATGAACTTCTCTGGTCTTCAATATCCTCACCTGCAAGATGGGGATGATGATAATAACACTAAATAGATCACAGGGTTGTTACAGGATTAAAGAGTAAATATAAGTATTTAAAACAGTGCATGTATTCAGAAAATATCAACTATTATTAATAACTTTAAATACATAATTGTCAATTAACTCTATATATGTAAGATTTATCAATTAAAAGCATACATTCTATGTTTTTCTATTTTAACTTTTAATGGTCATATAAATACTTAATGCTATATTATTTTATTTGATAGACTTGTTTAAAAAGACCTCATACCTACAGTCTCTTTGCTTACCTGTCTAAATATTGATTTCTACTACTATGTATTTTTAAAATAATAAATACACTGGTTATATTTATAAAATATAAACAGCTCAACTACCTAAAAAGCTTTTTAAAAATACATTCATTACATTTAATATACTCAAACAACCTATTTGACACTTTATCAAAAATAAAGATAATGTTTACTAGATATTTTCAATTTAGCATATGGGATACTTTGTTTTCACTTAGTCCAAATTGTTTTTTAGACAACTAGTTCTCTTTGACCTAAGTAAACAAGGAATTTATTGTCTTTGTGATTTACTCACATTGATTTTGCTCCCAAAATCATAAATGTTGAGATACCATAATATTTCCAAATAACAAGTGCTATTCCCCATTTGGAAGTCAAATATTTTTCAAAATCATCAAATATATATTAAATACCAGCCAGATTCAGGGTATCTCTTGGGCTCCCAGTAAAGTATCCAGAAAACTTTGGAACTGGAAGAACCTCAAATCATGTTGGATAATGCTCCCTTTTCTTTTCTTTTTTAAAAGACTTTTATTTAAAAAATACAGCTAATATACAGCATTATATCAGTTTCTGGTATACACCATAGTTGTTTAACATTTATACACCTAAAGAAGTGATCACCAGAGTCCAACAATCATCTGACACCGTACCACACTATCACAGCATTATTGACTATATTCCCTATGTTGTACATTATATCCCCATGACTTAATAGTTTTATATCTAGAAATTTGGACCACTGTTGTCCTTCACTTTTTCCCCCTTTTAAAAAATTTTTCAATTACTGAAATTCAGTGTTTATATTTATTTCAGGTGTGCAACATAGTGGTTGGACATTTATATAATTTAATAAGTGACCCCTGACTAGTCTAGTACCTATCTGGCACTGTACATATTTATTACCATATTATTGACTATCTGCCCTATGCTTTATTTTACATCCCCATGACTATTTTGTAACTACCAAGTTGTACTTCTTAATTCCTTCACCTTTTTCACCCTGTCCTCCAACTATCACCACAGTAAATCTAGTAGCCATCTAATACCATACATAGTTACTATAATATTATTGACTGTATACCTTATGCCATACTTTACATCCCTATGACTACTTGGTAACAATCAGTTTGTACTTCTTAACCCCTTCCCCTTTTTTACCCCCACCCCACCCCACCTCCCCTCTGGCATGTTTTCTGTATCTAGGAGTTTGTTTCTGTTTTGTTTGTTTGTTTGTTTATTTTTTTGTTCTTTATATTCCATATGTAAGTGAAATCACATTGCATCTGTCCTTCTCTAACATACTCCACTGGGCACAATACCCTCCAGATCCATCCATGTACCCACAGATTGCAAGAACCCACTGCCTTCCATGGTGGAGCAATATTCCATCATAAATATATACCATCTTCTTGTTAAACTCCATTCTTCCATTGATGGACACTCAGGCTTTCTCCACATCTTAGCTATCGTGAATAATATTGTAATGAACATATAGATGCACATGTCCCCTTGAAGTAGGGTTTTGGGTTCTTTTGAATAAACATCAAGAAGTGGAATTACTGAGTCCTTTTTGTCTCTTGTAATAGTCTTTGTCTTAAAGTCTACTTTGTCTTGTATATGAGACATATTTATTGCTACCCCAGCTTTCTTTTTTTGTTTGTTTGTTTCTACTTTTATAAAATATCCCTTCATCTCTTTACTTTCAGTCTGTGTGTGTCTTTCAAACTTAAGTGACTCTTTTGTAGGTAGTATACGTACGGATTTCGTGTTCATAACAAATCAGCCACCCTATGTTATTGATGAGAGCATTTTACTCATTTACATAGAAAATAATTGCTCATAGATATGTAGTTATTGCCATTTTATTATTCATTTCTTTTGGGGTTTTTTGGTCTTAAAGGAGTCCCTCCACCATTCCTTGTTTTGTAATGATGAACTCATTTAGCTTTTTTTTGTCTTGGTAGCTCTTTATCTTGCCTTTTATTTTAAATGATAGCTTTGCTAGGTAGAGTAATCTTGGTTTTAGGTCCTTGGTTTTCATCACTTTGAATATTTCATGCTAATCCCTTCTGGCCTGCAAAGTTTCTGTTGGTAAATCTGCTGACAATCTAATAGGAGCTCCCTTATAAGTTACTAGTTGCCTTTCTCTTGCTGTTTTTAGGATTCTCTGTCTTTAACCTTTGCAATTTTAATTATACTTTGTCTTAATGTGAGTCTGTTTGGGTTCATTTTATTTGGGACTCTGTGCTTCCTGGGCTTGTATGTCTATTTCCTTTGCCAGGTTAGAAAAATTTTCAGTCATTATTTCTTCAAATATGTTCTCAGTCACTTGCTTTCTCTCCTCCTCCTTCTGGTACCCCTATGATGTGAAATGTTGTTACGCTTGATGTACCAGAGGTCACAAACTATCCTCATTTCTTTTATTTTTTTTCTTCTTGCTGTTCTAATTGGGTGTTTTCTGCTACATTGTTTTTTAAATAATTGATTTAATCCTCTGCTTCCTCTAGTCAGCTAGTTCTTTTTTATGGTCTCTATGTATGTTTTTATGCTTGCTCTCTTTTTGTTAAAGTCCTCACTAAGTTCCTTGAGCATCATTATAAACAGTCTTTTGAACTCTGTCTCTAGTAGGTTGTTCACCTTCATTTTGTTTAGTGGTTGGTTGATACCTATGCTGAAGCTGGTATGAATCTGGGGTCTCTCGCCCCTCCAGATAAAACCTCTGTGGACAAGAGATCCTCCTGATTTTCAACCACTACATGGAGGTTTGGAGTCAGCCAATTTTGTGTCTCTGACCCTCCTACAGTCTCACCATGGCTGCTTCTTTATATCCTTAGTTATAAAACTTCTGTTCAGCTAGACTTCAGATGGTTCTCCAGGTTGACTGTTTTGCAATTTAGTTGTAATTTTAATGTGTTCACAGGATAAGGCAAGAACAGTGTTTATCTACTCTGCCATCTTGGATCTGTTCTTCAAACAAGTTTCTTTTAACCTCCTCTTTTTATAGGTGAAGAAACCGATACCCACCAAGTGACTCAAAAGCATAGAGAAGCCAAAATCACTGACTTTAGCCAAGCAGAAAATTCAGATTTCTGTTCACCACATCCCACTGCTTTGTGTTTGCAGGGTCCTTGTCCTCAAGTTATGGCAAATTTCCAAGAAAACTTGCTTCTCTGTAGAACAGCAAGTAAACTTGATTCTAAAGGCATTGTTGTGGCCTTTTAGAAACTTGTATTGAGACCTACTGAAAAGGTTCTGTCTTAAATTCCACTAAAGATATGGTGCTATTGATAGATAGAAACAAAAAAAACGGTGATATTCATATCCCTATCAAACTAAAGTTTATGATGAAATCATTATGTTAACCTGATTTTTAAAATGCTCTCTTTTGATCAATTTGCCCCAAGTATTATTTGAAAATATCTCATCAAAAAGTGTTGGATGACATGTTCTAACAAGAAAAGATACATTTGTGAGTTATTAGAAGATGTAGTTGATCCTTTATTTATAGTAGGAAAAAAACCAAACTGCAAAAAGATATTCTTGAATCCTGACATATTTATTGTAAGACTCATAATTTTAATCTTTTGATCATTCAGAATATTTGTATAATGTATCTTTAATTTACTTTATACACAGTGACAATTAGAGAAGAGAGTTAAGCATCTACATAATGAATCTTATCTGTATAGATACCAAACCCTAGAATTCTGTAAGAAATTTCACTTATTTTTTTATTGCTGTTTTTAAGTTGAACTTTCTGATTAATCATCTTAATACCCAATTCTCTTTGTTGATATAAATTCAACCACAGAAAGGTCAATAATTAAGGAGCACTTCAAATAGAATTTTCATACCGTCTTGACTCCAATTTGGGGGGAAATGTGTTTTCTTGCTATTTCTTAAAATCCATTTGTATCACTCTAATTATTGAAAATAAAATGCACACTTAAATACAGATTGGCAGAATATAGATGTTCAAATAATCTTAATATGGACACTTAATTGTTGTTTCTCTCCCCTTTCTTTGCCATATGGACAGGTGGAATAGAATCCCTTCCTCGTGAAATGTTTTAAAGATTAATGCCCTCTGCTTTAAGAAACAGTAAATAATAACTTTGTTGGTAATGATTCAGATTCTGGCTTTAACGGTAATCAATGTCAAATGTGAAAAAAGAGAGGGAAAGTAGAGTTTAAGACAGGTTGTGAAGTGGAGATTCCTCTAAATGTGAAATAAGAAAGGTCTGGGAATCCACAGGAGTGAGGAAACTCACCCATTATCTTTGGAAGATTTCCAGAGAGAAAGTCCATGAGACCTAAGAGAGAAATGGCTGTGTGATCCATCTAAGAAGTTTGGACCAAAAGCACACATCAGCCAATTGGAGCTAATAGCTGGGTTGACCAATATTCTATGGTGTTGCCTTACAACTGTCAACCCATCTATCCCCTCATGCATTCCCCATGACATCCTAAGGCAGGAGCTAAACATGGAAGCCACGGGGGCATAGAATACGTAGGAAATGGAACAGACCCTCTCTCGGGGGTGCTGTTCCTCCCTCCCTTGCATACCTCACATCACCCTGTATGGCCCCATAGGATGGTTAGTCAATGATGGGTAAGATTCCTCAAGGGAGGAACAACCTAAGACAGGCACAGTAGCATAGGGGTTGTCAGGAGAGAGCTTGGGCTCAACAGAGGTGAGGCATAGACCCTCACCCTCTCTGAGGTTAATCTCCTACCCCCTGGCTGCCTTGTGTTCCATGTTGCTCCAGTGATGACCTGATAGAACAATATCAGTCATGCTTTCCTAGAAATGACTTAGGTACTGAGTCAACCCTCTGGGGTGGTTTTGGTACACTGAGTCCTTGGGGCTATATCTCATAGAGACACAATGCATGTTGGAATACAATGGGGACTTTCAAATGGGAAAAACCAGTTTCACTTCCTTGTATGTCTATCAATAAAAGCTATGCTTTGGCCCAATTCGGCGCTCAGTCCATGAGGCTGAAGCCCCTTGGCCCCGCTTATAATATATTTTTGGCTACTGTCTTTCATCACTTTGCACAACCCTTCCTGTTTTCCCACTGCCCATGTCGTGCGGGACGCAACACTATGGCCCAAGAATCACACAGAGGTATCAACAAGCTGATAGACTTAAAGTAGCCATTCTCAATAGAAATCAATATTGATGGATGATTAATGGTTTGTCATTCTCCTCACACCTCAAGACAATGGCATGATCTTCACTGAAGTGAAGGAGAAACTTTGTTTCACTATTCACTGGGTGGTTAGGCTGTGTCACAGAGTACAATACGACATGAGTACAGTCAAGTTTATGTGCCAGATAAGTGACACCCAGCAAACTAGTGGAATAGTCAAGGTTGCTGAGAACAGATAATATGCACACCAGATTCAAGTGGTACAGCCTTTACTTAAAGAAAGATTGGGGAGACAGAGTGTACACAAGATCCAGTACCTTGCAATGCATGGGAACTCATGGCCAGCAGATCCTTTCTGCAACCATTACAGGCAGTATGGCTTCATGCACCCCACTTCTTGCTGCAGTATAAGGGCTCCAACCCCTCCCCTGTGGAGGCTGAAATACAGAAAGCTGGGGGCATGTCTGAGTGCCTTTGACACATGACCTTAAGCAGAACACATTGAGTCTTGACCAGAGAAAGATATTCCCCATGCAAGGCTGTGTGAGCTCCCTATCTTTTGGTAAGGGAAATATCCCAGGGCCAAGCAAGGCCCATTCTCATGTGGCCTGGCTGGGGTTGAAAGACTGTGCAACGGACTGCCTTTCCTTAACAAACTTCAAGAAGTATAGATAGATGATAACATCATCAACTTAACTGTCTTTTTAAATAAATAAATGTTATGTCTCCTGCTGCAATCAAAACCTCCTAAAACACACATTCAGAGATAACAATGCCAAAAACAAATGCTTTTCTCCTCTATCCTCTGGCATTTGCTCTTATTCCTTTTCCTCTATAAGTACCATTTCCCCAATTAAAATATTAAAAAGCAATCCCAGTCTATCAAATTCCATCAATCTTCTATCCAGTTTTTGCTCAATCTGCACAGATAACCTCTATTTAAATGGAATGACCATCTACCTGTATTTTATTTCTCTCACAAACTTCTTGACATCCTCACTACTTCTCACAACTTCTAAACTTCACTACTTCTACTAGTCAGTTTTATGTCTAACTATTTCTAGTCATTTTTACTTCGCACTAAATTTTCACCTCTTCTCCTTGACATCTTGCTTTATTGGAAAAGTGATGGTGAAAAACAGTAATTCAAAATAATTTTGTGTTTGTGCAAAAAAGCCACTGATTATGTATGCCCATATATCCTAATAGTTTATTTAGTAATAGTGACTCTTTTGTACTCTTCTTTTATTCTTTCTTCTTCATTCTATTTCTTCTAAATTACTGACATTCCAAATGTACCCCCCCCACACACACAGAGCTGTGTCCCTACTACACAGACATAAATGTGTGACTGTGCATGAATGCACATGCACATGTGCGGGTGCATGCACGCATGCATACACACACACACACACACACACACACACACACACACAGCCAGTTTGTCCATTTTGACTTAGTAATTTACAATGGCTATTTTTATGGAGAAAAAATATAAGGCAAGTTGTAAATAATAATATTGTCTCTGAATACACAATTAGGTTCACAGTGTTGCACAGCTATTTACCCAGTCTGCATGGATTGCTTATTTGATTGACTTCAAAAAAATAAATGGTTAAAATGTTGGTAGTATAAAAATGGTTTTTTGCTACTTCATTGCATGCTGTAATGATTACCTGGAGAGACTACTCATGCTGATGGTTGTTACTGGTCATCAATAATTAATTCCCTTTGGGCCAGAAGGAATTAACCACTTCTTAGTTTCCTCTTAATCACTTACCTTAAACTCTTTTGCTCTGCATTTCTTTCAGAAAAAAGAAAATCCTCTTTTTATCACAGAACAATGTTAATTACACAAGAATAGAATATCTTCTCATTAAATCCTTGGAGCTCATTAAGAAGTTTAAGTTATTCTAACACTTCACTGATATCGTTGTATCCCTGTAGCAGAGAGCGTTGACCTTCCTGCCAGTTAATTGTCTGATATGAGCTGACCTAAAGACTGAAGTGCATTTTCTATGCTGAGTGGAAAATATAGATGTAGCTGTTTTTACTACAGCAACTAATTAAACATTTCTCTGCCAAAACGTTATTTTTCCTTTAGTGGTATTACATTTCACTGATATGCTTCATTTCATACAACTGATAAGTTTCTGAAAAGTCAAAGATACATGGAAGCCATCCTGAGATGCAGAGAAGATTTCAGGCTAAAAGAAATCTATACAAAATAATTTATTAACTGAAACATTCTAAGGTATACAGCTACCTAATGGATAAATTTTCTTACAAAGTCACCGTGGGAGTATAAAAAAAATAATATTCTATAAAGCTGAAAGAATTGGCAAGACAGTTGGCAGAGTAAAAAAGGAACAGAAAAACTCAAAGAGTCAAAAGAAATAGGACAACAGATTTAGCAATGTAAGAATGGGGTCAGTGAAAGGAGAGAATCTCAGCTGCAGAAAACAAGACCACCTAAGACTGATTGTCAAGTAATTTTGGAAATCATCTGAAGCCATAGCAAACAACTAAGGAAGCTGTTTAAGAGAAAGAAAAAAAAAAAAAAGAACTCTTGTGTAGTCTACCCAAGTGGAAAGTATATAAATAAAAGATTACCTCTCTCACTTAGTTCACGCAGTAGAAAGGGCATTCATAAAGTTAACTAAAGTAACTATCAATTTTAAAGTTCTGACTTTTAAACTGGAGTAAATGGCAAAAAAGTGTTATAGATTGTCTTTTAGTTCCATGGTAACCACTGGATTAAACAAGCTAAACAAGTATAATTTTCCTACAAGATTTTACTTTTCAGAGTTTAAGTATATTAACATATATGGTAAATCTTCAACAGATAGAGTGCTTCCCAAATTTAGGCCATAGAAATATCACACCACCATAAATTTTATATATATACAAAAAATATTACACCATAAATTACCAAAAGTTGTACTAAAATACCAATAAAAACTATCAAAAAGAGTGATATTAGGAGACAGTGAAGAAGTAAGCATTTTATTAAATTTGATTTAAAATATCAAGATTTTGAGTGTTCATGTGGGACTGGACACATGTTTAATATAGAATAATGTCTGTTTTCTTCACACAGCTACGGAGAGAAGAAGGGCTTTATATGCCAACTAGAAAAGGTAATGGGCTTTACTACTGCAAAAGGTACCAAAGCATTAAAAAATATGTAATAATATGGAGGTTCCTCAAAAAACTAAGAATAGAGTTGCCATATGACCTGGCAATCCCACTTCTGGGGATCTACCCTCAAAGTTTGAAAACCTTAGTCTGCAAAGATGTATGCACCCCAATGTTAATCACAGTACTATTCACAGTGACCAAAACATGGAAACAGCCAAAGTGTCCTTTGCTAGACGACTGGATAAAGAAGCTGTGGTACATATACACAATGGAATATTACTGAGCTATAAGAAAAGATGAAATACTGCCATTTATGACAACATGAATGGACTTTGAGACCATCATGCAAAGTGAAATAAGCCAGAGAGAAAGAACCAAGAACCACATGATTTCACTCATGTGGAACACAAAGCTGAAAACAACAAAGTAACAAAAACTCATGGACACAATCAATAGTTTAGTGATTACCTGAGGGTATGGGGGGAGGTGGGAAAGAGAAGGGACAGGGTCTCAAATATATGGTGATGGAAAGAGAACTGGCTCTGAGTGATGAATACATAACACATAGACGATGCACTATAGAACTGTACACCTGGAATCGATGTATTTTTAATAATTGATGTAACCTCAATAAACTTAACAGTAAAAAAAGAAAAACAAAATATGTAGATAAATGAAATCTAAGAGGGGGGACCCCAATAAAACAGAATTATCTTCTGGAGGGTGAGTCCCTTGTAGTACTGGTTTCCCCCACTAGGTGAGTGTTCCAGGAGCACATCTGCATCAGTGCACCAGCTGGCATTGTGAGAGGCTGTGTTCAGCCTCAGTAATTATTTTTTTGGAGACACTGTCAACACATTTGCCCATTTCATAATGGGTGATTTACACAACATGTGGCATGACAATGCACCTGCCCACATTGTACTGTTTTTGACCAAAAATGGCATGACCTCTGTGTCCCACTCTCCCTTTTCACCCCATCTCACCCCAAGGGACTTTTTTTTTGTTTTCCCAGATGAAAAAAGTCATCAAAGGGAAATGTTTTACTGATATGGAAGAGGTGAAACAAAACACAGCAGAAGCATTAAAAGGCATCAAAATTAGCAAGCTTACAAACTGTGTTAAGCAGTGGAAAAGCATCTCAATAGGTGTATTGCATCAAATGAAGAGTACTTTGAAGGTGACTGAAGTGTAAACTTGTAAGAATAAGTACAGAAATTTTTACAAATAATTTCTGTTTTGGGGGGGTCCCCCCTTGTATATGGCTTCTTAACCTCCTGCAGATTAAAATTTGGATGACTATATATATATATATATATATATATATATATGTATATATATATGTATATATTTATATTTATATATAGTTACAAGCTTCAGTAGACTTGAGCAGGAAAAACAAACAAAAGATAGAATAAACAAAAGGTCTAAATCCCAAGAGTTGCTAAACTATTGTAGTTTTCTTAGCATATTTCAAATATCAGATATTTTCTGCTACCTTGTCTTCTAAATTGCTGATTTCTATCCTTTGCTTCATCTAGTCTGCTGATAATTCTGTCTAATGCATTCTTCATTTCAGTTATTGTACTTTTCACTTGTTTTTGTTGTTGTATCAGATATGTTTCTTGTTTTATTGTTAAAGATATTGGGGTGACATTGGTTAGTAAGAATGACATAGGTTTCAGGTGTATAATTCCACAGTATATTGTCTGTGTGTGCATTATCTGCTTACCACCCAGAGTCAGTTCTCTATCACCGTGTTTTTGACACCTGCCTTCACCCCAAACCCCTCCCTCTTACCCTCAGGTAACCACTAAACTATTAACTGTGTCCATGAGTTTTTGTTTCTTTTTCGCTTTCAGTTTTATATTCCACATATGAGTGAAGTTACATGGTTCTTGGTTTTTCTGACTGGTTTATTTCATTTAGCATGATGGTCTCAAGGTCCAATCATGTTAGAATGACATTATCAGCAAAACAAAGAATAACAAGTGTTGGAAAAGTTATGGAGAAAAAGGAACCCTCATACACTGCTGGTGGGAATGTAAATTGGTACAACCACTATGGAGGACAGTGTGGAGTTTTTTCAAAAAATTAAGAATAGAGCTACCATATGACCCCACAATCCCCCTTCTGGGTACCTACACAAAATTTTTGGAAACCTTAGTCTGCAAAGATATATGTACCCCAATGTTCATCACAGCACTAATCATAGAGGCCAAGTGTCCTTTGATAGATGACTGGATAAAGAAGCTGTGGTACATATACACAGTGGAATATTACTCAGCCATAAGAAAAGATGGAATATTGCAATTTGCAACATGTATTCTTCACTTCTGACTTGTTCTTTTTTATGGTTTCTATGTTCTTTTTTATGCTTGCTATCTCTTTGACAGTTCTATTTTTATATTTACTGTCTAACAGTTCTTAAAAAGATGTATTCTGACCTATATCTTTATAAACCCTATATTGTACACAGCCTTTTATTTATAATTTTCATTTCATTATTGGCCTTAATATGTTTGCTAAATATTGCCACAGTTAATCTAAGAGTCAACTTTATTATGATAAGTGTAATGAAAAAGAGGTTTAAAATTATTAAATACTATAGCTGAAGGTTAAAAACTAAATTGACTCTTTTGCTTCTAGATTAGTTATGACTCTTAATCATCTGGAATATATTAAATGGTGGGCATTTAAGTCTCTTAGCTACTATACTTAGGCCATCAAAATTAGCTATTTAAATTACAGTTTTTCACAATGATCTCCAGATCTCCTGAATTTATTATTTTTTTCACACTGAAATTTTTCTTCTTTTATAATTTGGTAGAACTGGGCGTCACCCCAGGAAACTATTATCTTAATGAACAGGGGCATTCCTTATTGCGTAGAAAATTAGACAAAAGTAGAAGTAGACCAGATTTTAATTATGAGCTGACATATTTTAGCAATTGAAAGATTATCATTCCATTATTTTCTAGATTCCACTGTTTCTTTCAAGAAGATAGCTAACACTCTTGCTTTGCCTTTATTAGCTCTTTTGAGCATAATACACTTTTTTCTTTGTCCGTCTGCTTTTAAGGTTTTATTTTTATCTTTGGTTTCAGGAGTGTTGTCATGATTTGCCTAGTGGTTTTCTTTACATTTACCCTATTTGGGGTTTTGAATACTTCTTGCCTTGATAGTCTTAATCAATTTTGGAAATTTCTTCTGTACTATCTCTTTATTATTTCTGCCTCATCTTTACTCTGATCTTTCTGCTTTAGATCAGATCTTCATTACCAATATGGACTGTTCAATCAACTTTCCTCCCTGCCTCTAGTCTTTAAATATATCTACCTTACACAATCATACTACTTTTATGATTAAAACACTCAATGTCTATAAGATAAAGTCTAAAATTTTTAGTAGAGTATAACTACAAGGTCCTCATATGTTACCTAGCAATTATTTCAGTCATGTGTCTGACTATTCTTAGTTTAATTCTTCAACCTTAAACACCTGTTACTGCTCATAGTTCCCCCACAAAGTCATACTAGGCCCTAGTGCCATAACTTTACTTTTTATCTCACCTGAGATTCCATCAAAATAAAAACAATAATTCATAGAAATAGAATTAATGCCTAACTGAGAAAAATGTAGGAGAGAAATGATTAGCAAATGAGAGATATCAACAGATTGCTAGAGGCTGGGAAGTGTCTAAGATATGCAATTAACTCAGTACGTAGAATTAAAAAATAGAAGCCTAGGAAATAAAGTCAAGGCACTCTCCTAGAGTGTAAAGCAGAAATGCAAAGAGTCAGAAAGCAGAGGAAAATGGTAAGAGTCACAGGGGTGCAATTTAGAGCTCTCACATCTGAAAATGAGAAATTAAAAAAGGAATGAATGCAGAAAATAGAGAAGAATTAACAGAGAGATAATAGACCAAATTTCTCAGATTTGAAATATATAAATGTTTAAAGTGCAAATTGGCAAGTGGAGTGATTGTAATTAGGAGCCACACCTAGAGATGATCATAAAAGCTTCCAAGATTAAAAACGGGTTATGTAAAAAAGAATGAGAATGGATTGACTTAGATTTATCACTAACAGTAAATACTAAAAAAGTAGATTGATGCCTTCCAGCTAGTGGAGAAATTTTTTTTTGACTCTAGAATGATATACCCAGTCCCATCACACACACACACACACACACACACACACACACACGCACACATGCACACACACGTAGAGCAGAAAAAAGGGATTTGCTAATATGATATGTATTGCTAACTAGCAAAATAAGGGATGGAGAAAAGAGGAGATGAAAGTTAGAAAATGGGGATTCCCCCCACCCCAGGAATGCAATAAAGACAATCCCTCAAGGGGGTTTGCAGTAGTCCTAGAAAGCAATTGATTCAGATTACAGTAAGAGGATCAATGGTATCAAGAAGTAGGCATTTGGGAAAAGATCTGTTTGAGAATATATAGGGAAAATACATTAAAATGTAAAATGCATGTTATTTTTTTAAGACAAAAGAGAAAAGCCAATTGCTAGCACAATGGTGGGGTGGGGGGGCAGGAAATGAAGTTGTATAAAAATGCCATGGTTCAAGTGTAGAGAAAATAAATCTTTGGCATAATTTTAAGCAATTGATAGTAAAAAAAGGGAATTCATTCTATCCATAGCACAGTACCTGACCCAGAATAGTCAATTTATGAAGAAGGTGCTATTTCATATCAAATTACAAATGATAACAATCTAAGTGAAATAAAAATAATAGAGTAGCTGATAAATGGTAGAGAGCAGTGAAGGTAAAAAGGTGCAGGAAACAGTAAAGGTGATAATGTCATCTCTGAATAATGTAGCAGAATATTATTTATTATCACAAAAGTAAGCTGAGAAGAAAATGATAAATAACTGTAACACACACATAGGAGGTACAATGATATAATTTAGTATTATGGAGGAATCACCAAAAGAAATGCAAGCAAAAACATTTAAAAAGAACTTACCTCTAAAAAGCCAAATAGCTGATGAATAGAAATAGTTCTGTTACTTTGATCACAAACTCTTCCAAATTATTTCATTATTGTCACATGTCCATGTATTCTCCATTTATTTTATTTTATTTTTAATTTTTGAAACGAGAGTTTAGGTGGCATTACTTCTAGAAAGTCCTTCATAAACCTGAAGATTCAAGTGAGTTTCCTCTGTGCTTCCATGATACCCAATGCATATTTCCAATGTGGCACTAATTTTATTGTATACATACAAATATGTGTTCATCTCATCTACTGGAATCTGTGTTATTTTGGAGTTGGAAATAAATTTTTTTCATCACTCTACCCTTATCATTTGGTACATTATCTGGTGCAGGGTAGGTAATGATTATATGTTCACTTAATAAATAAACAATCAACCATATTGGGTAATCTATATTAAAGACAATATCTCAATCTATGAAAATAGAGACATTCATAAGATATTTTATTGTTTTTCTTACCTCATTGCATATTTTAACCTTCTAATGACAATTGGGGGTAGATAATGTAATGCTACATGTTTCCAAACCACCAGTATTTAGCAGACACTGCAAAAAAATACTAACCATAATGTAATATTTAAAATTCTGTATACCTAGAATTTAAACATAAATCAAAAGTGTATCTGGTTTTAAATCAACTTACCAAGCTCAAAATGTTAATATTCCTCACTGACTCACAGCATGCCACTATCAGCCTTAATTTGGTATTATTTCATAGAAATGTTGCAATTACAATTTAATCCACATTGATCAGCAAAAGTTAAAGGGCAACATTAATTAATGGAAATAGTAAAGGGCAAAAAATTAATATGATGACACATCTAAAATGCTTAGAGGGTAGATAGGCACTGTTATTTTGAGATTATCCACATTGATTTGTAAAAGAACAGAAGGAGAAGTCTGTGAATAAAGCTGAATTTCAGCACACTCAATTTTATGTCATTTTAAAAAATAATAACTAAAAATAACCACTTTATACATTTAAATTTTCTGACTAACAATGACTAATGACATTACAAATAAGCTGTGAAGCAAATATACAGCAGCTGCACTAAAACTATTCCTTCCAAGTTGATGTGTGGATTTATATCAAAAGCTCATGTAACAAAAAACATAGGACTCATTTTTCATCAAAATTCATTAAAAATTTTAGGTACCATATCAAGTATATAAAGTTTTTAATGCAAAGATTTTCTCGTGATATTTATTTTAAATATTTAACCATTTTGCTGCAAAATTCGGATATATCCAAACACAGCTTTCCATCTGCTGACTATGGTGTTTGAGTTTATCCTACACATTCCAAAAATTGTACTTTTTTTGTATTTTTGTGTTTTTCAAGAATGAATAACAATGGGAAATGCTTATACTTTAATGTAATCATTTATTTTAATAAAATGTACCACCTTAACTGTATTTACCTAAAATATAAATACTGTAATTATTATAAAGTTGTTATTCAGTGTGAAACTGTTTCAAGGACTTTTCTCCATTTATAAGACATTTAAATATGTTTTACTGTGACTTGCACTATCAATCAACAACAAAGGTGTTTTGTATGCCATTTGTGTAACATTATGGAATAAATTTTTTATGTCATCAATGCCGTTAGATTCTAATTTATCTATACTTAAATCTAATGATGCCACTTAGTATGTTTTGAGTATGTTTTGCTAAAATTCAATATAATGGTAAATTTATTACCATAAAACAAAATTTTTAAATACAAATGTCATTTATATACAATAATAAAATATTATTATTAAATGCATAAAATAGTCAAAATATCAACTTTTTGTGACTTTTTGAGACATTTTGAAAAAGAACTTGAATTAACACAGTGAAAGGGTTAAAGAACAGTAAAATATTCAAAGAATTCAACATATTTATAGAATATATGACAGTGAATCAAGGTAAATAGTGACCATGAATATTCCTTTTTTTACAATTTATTTTGGTGACATAGTTAGGAAAAATTACATAGGTTCCAGATGTACTATTCTACAAATACTTCATCCATGTGTCGCAATATGTGCTCACCACCCAGAATCAGTTCTGTATCCATCACCATATATTTGAGTCCCCCTACCCTCTTGCCCTCAGATAACCACTGAACTATTGACTGTGTTGACTCGTTTTTGTTTACCATAAATATTCTTATCCTTTGGAGGGTTTGTGTGACTTTCAGAGTCCCAACATAAACCAAATCCAGAAATAAAATCAGAATATTACATTTTGCTATTTATATACCTCCCTCACATCTCACATGCTCTTGAGAATAAATTTCAAATGTAGCCCTGCCAGGTGTTTTGAATATCACTTAGATAAAAGGCGCATGAGAGAGTAGAATGAGAAGCCCCGTGTCACACAGTTATTAAGTGGTAGAATGGAGTCTAGGATTTGAGTCTTCTGATATTCAACAGTCTTTTCATTAAATGCTGGTTTCCAGTCCTTTTCAGCTACTAAACACTCATATCCTACCAGGTCTCAATTATGAGTTATTTTGTAAAATACTGAAACCTGTGATGAGCCATTTTCAAACTAAGTAATTTTTAAAGCCTCTCCCACTCCTTCTTCCCAAGAAATGGCTCACCACAAGGAAATGGGAGAAACAATAGAAGCTTCATGTGAAACCTAGAGCAGTATTCTATACTTACTTGCCCAATAAAGCAGTTAGCAGTGACAGTGAATTCTAATAGGTTCTGAAAGAAGTTTAAGAAACACATATTTTAGAAGGCTATTATATCCTTATGTTTAAAATGATCTCGTTGAAAAATCTGAGCAAATATAAATGTAACAGTTATATAGATATTCTATACATATATATGTTGTATTTATTTGACAGGTGTAGTATATGTCTTTAAAAGAATATATTTTATTTTACTCTAAACATTTTTTTATCTAACTACATTCTAGAAATATTAGAAAAAGAAAAAACAGAATAAGTATTTCTGACTGAGTTGTATACTATCTAGCATCTTTCATCTAGAATTTCAGGTACCTGACAATCCATGTAATCCATGCCACCAAGCAGTCAGACCCTTAGACTGTATTTTCTCATCACTGGGGGCTCTAACGTCAGTACATCAGCTCTATTAAGGCATTCCAAAAACATAAATGCATAATCCATGCATCCTGAGCAGCGAAAACAGATGCTCTTCTGCACCTGGGGAATGATTTATAATAGAAAAATAGGAACCATGACAGAAAACGTTTACTCCTGTTTCCCAGGGTAAAGGTCTTGCTGGTAGCACTTTGAAAGAAAACCAAGACTTCTGACCCATAACAATAAAGCTTCTTAGTGGAAATAAGTAGCCTCTTCAATCACGTCAAAAGATAGTTTCAAAAGAACGAGATATGTAATAATTAAAAAGCAGACAGTGTGAATGCCTCAGTACAGACACTAGCTACACAGAGGTGTGAGTTCAAAAGCCATGGAAGCCAGGGTATACTGTTAAAGGTTTAGTACAGAAAGCAGAGGAGAGCAAAGGTGAAAGAAAGGGAGTGTTTCTCAACACACAGAATCCAGAAACTACAATGTAAATATGGTGTTCCAGAAAAAACATGGGAGGCTAAACTGAGCATCAAGATTTAGGAGTAATCATGTAACATCTCAGTCCCAGAGTACAAGAGCAGTTTGACACTGGTTTCACCACCTTGGAGCTGTGCGATTTTCCTCAGATTAGGTGACAATGTAATCTCAGTTTTCTCACCTGTCATCTGGCACATGAAAGATAAAAAAAGAAGTAACAACAGTATTTACTTGATGGGTGCCACAGGTTTTAAAAGAGAGAGTAGAAATAGTTAATGAGTGTAGTGTATTCAATAAAAGGCAGCTGTTAACATTATTAATATAGCAGGAAATCATCAAGTCCCTCACAGTTTAATAAGAAAGCTAGGACATATGACACAAAAGACCCAGGAAAAGGACAAAACACTAACTTAGCCCCACCCTACCCCCAAGTAGTGGTAGTAGCCGTGTGGTAGTGGCTAACAGCATGAATTTGAGAACGGAACTGTTTGACACATTTCCTTGCCGGGGCAAATTACTTAATCTCTGTGCCTCAGTTTTTTCAGCTGTAGAATTAAAAACTGTAAAACGATAACATGAAATTATTTTCAGAATAGAGTGTATTGCTTTTGAAGCTTTTAGAACAGTGACTGGTACTTATTGTTTTTAATTAACAAATAAGTAAGAGTATCAGTATATTGGAGAAGTTAGTGATCAAAATTAGTGATTATGTTCTTAATTGTTATTCTTATTTAACATACTTCATACATTTATTTTTAAAGATTAGACAGTGTGACATAGTAACTAGTATCATTATTTATGTATTTAACATAAGTAAATATATTTATTCTTTGGTATCTTTTCCATTATTTTGGTAGAACTGGGACGATAATCTATTTCTCCTAAGTCTACCAGGCTATCTCATTAACATATTACCTAAGACCATTTTCTTGCCTTACCATAAATATGGTATAATTTAAGAAGAACCAATAGGCCTTTCTTTTAAAAAATGCCCCCTGCTGAAACACCCCATAATCTTCTCCATGATTATAACCTACCGGCCTTATGAGCATCAAAAGCTCCTCTTATTGTCAAGTTGCAGTTCATCAACCCATCAGTAGTTGGTATATCATTAAGAGGATCCCAACCGGTAAGTTTTTAAATAGAATAAAATACAATAGAAGAGAATAGAAAATTATCAGAGTCCATCATGAGTAATAAGGATATAATTTCATAAACCTTTCATTTTAGTTCTGTGTGTGTGTGTGTGCATGTAAATTTATGTTATTTTGTGACCTGGTTCATGATGGGAACTATGTTTCTTAACTATAGGTTGAAGGAAGTATTCTGAGAAACCATCACTTTAAACGTAGTAATAACATTGAGAACTTAACCCAAGTTGGAATTAGTTTACCAAAGCAGTTACTAGGTGACTTAGGAGGAATGAACACCTCACATTCAGTTTTAAATGAAGGAAGCCTCGGAGAAGAGGACATTATGGCAACGCGGTGCTGCCTGTGAACTCGGGAAGGAGGTGCCCTGGGGAACGTACAACCAGCACGAGGCAGCGTAGGCTGCTGAGCTGAACAGAGGAAGCTAAAAGTCACACAAAGAAATAGTGGAGCAAACAATAAATTTCAATTTTGTTTTACAACTTTGTCATGGACCCTCCTTCTACACCTACCCCTGCATTTCTAGATGTAAAATAAAGATATTCCTGCCCTTCCTTCCTTCATAGGTGTACCAGAGGATAAGAACTGTGAACGAGCTTACCGTTTATCAAAATAAATCGTTGTCTGAGAGTCACCTTCAGCCCAAGGAGCTAAGTTGACCTCTCCCCAACCTTTTATACCATTATAGCCTTGGGGTCATCAAAATGTCAGTTGTAAAGAAAAGCTTGTATCAACTTATTCTAAGAATTTATCACAGTACATGGCTGGTCTTAAATACTGGTTTTTCACTTTTCTCACCTCCCTCATATGCGCATTTCCCTTCTTACCCGTTTAAATTCTATGACCAATTATTACAATCACGACTTTTTACATCCCCTTTCCTCTCTCATTTCATATTCATTTTGGGTAAATCACAATATTGGTTATACAGTAGACTCTCCATTAACCAGCAACGGGCACTATCAAGCATTGAGATTTTGCCAGTTGCTTGAGAGTACCTGTTGCTTGAGTTCTGGTTAACAGAGAGTCTACTTACATTTATCCAGCATCTACCAATCCCCATGGGTGCCTGGTTAACTGAGAGTTTACTGTATATGCTTTACTGTCTTGCCAGTTCTGGAACCTCTGCAACTAACATGGTTGGAGAAGATATACAACATGTAAACTAGGTGCATTTAACTTCATGAACATGAAAATTAAGTAGGTCTCTAATGCTGTTTAGCAATCATGTTACGTGTGCCAAGGCCAGCTCTGGCTGGGACATTGAATATAGACCACCAAGCTTACTTGGAAGTGAGGTTATGAAACCATCTAAGCTTCAACTCAACTAGGAGAGTTACAAACTGCTTTTCTGATAAGGTACAGGTAATCTGTGCCTGGACTCTTGACCTGACCCACAGAAAAAGTAAAATAATAAATTTGTGTTACTTTAAGTCTCTAATTTTAGGATAATTTCTTTGACAGCAGTAGAAAACTAATACAATCAATGGTCTCTCCTAAGTAAGATACTAAGAATTATAACCACTTTATTTGCACTCCTATCCCCTTTATTTTCTTCCATTATATTTTTCATGTCACTAATCAATTTTGTTTATTGTCTCTTCCCAAATGAAATGTAAGTTCCACAAGAGCAAATATTTTTATCTGTCTTGTTCACTGTTTGTTTGACTACAGTTTCTGGCATGTAGTAGTAGTTCAATAAATATCTATTAAATGAATAAAATTATTAGATACTTGAAGAAAAAGACATAATAGCATTTTCCCAAGAATAATCAAATTAATCATTTATTTAATTTATAAGACTATGTATTCAAAATCTTAACAAAATTTGCAATTTAGTTAATGTTAGTATTTATCTCTAGATATTTAAAGTATTATTTTTATTATTAAAAGCAATGAAAAAAATTTTAATTTGTAAAGTTTAAATCACTTTATCCTCATGAAAACATTATGAGATAGTGACCATTATTATCTCCATTTTAAAATTTAGTAAAACTAAAGCACAGAGAGTTACACAGCCAGAAGATGATAGAATCAGATTCAAACCCAGGTACAATGAAAAAGTGTCAAAGGTATTTGAGCCAGATGACAAAGGGTTAATAGACAAGCCCTTAAAAATTAGGAAGAAAAGCACAATATTCTACTTAAAAATGGTAAAAGACACAACAAATGGATCACAGAAGAAATTAGAAATGTGAATAATACTTGAAAAATTTATTCAATCTTGCAAGTAAAGAAGCATACATTAAAGTAAGTTTTAGATATTAGTTTTTTCCTCTTACATTAGCAAAACAAAATTTAGTATTTGGTGAGGGTTTAATTAAGTACCTTCATAGATTGCCAATGTAAGCATCTATTAGTACAATCTTAATGAAATATGATTCAACAACATGTGGCAACTGTGTTTTAAAAATTCATAGTAACATACCCCAAAAATTCTTATCCTAAAAACATCTGTTCAAAGGAAATAGTCAGAGTTAGGGATATATATATATATATATATATATATATATATATACACACACACACACACACACACACACACACACACATATATATATATATATATATATATATATATATATATATATATATGTATTTAGAAACAACCTTAATGTGAAGCAATGGCTAATGGACAATGGCCTTATTGTTCATTGTTAAATCATAAATTAAAATAGATACTTGTAATAGTAATTTAATTAACATAGATACTTGTAGTAGTAATTTTCAAAAATCAAAAGAGTGGTGAGGAAATGTACATGGTAAAATGCTGAATGAAAAAAGGCAGAACACAAAGCATACTCACAGGATGATTTAAATTATCAAAAATGTACAATACAGCATGTTTATATTTATGCTTTAGGAAAAGTTCTGATTTTTTAAAATGTTAACTGAAGTTTTCTTTCCATAGGTGATTTATGTTTGTTTCTTTTTTATAATATACTGAAAAAGTTTTTACAGGAAATCTGCATTAAGTTGCAAACAGAAGTAAGCAAAATTAAAGTTATTTTAAATGTATTAAGAAAACTATAACTTTTAACTCATGTATATGGACAGAGGGGTCTTCTAAACCTTACTTGCTGCCATGACCAACATGCTGCATTAAGATAGAGGCATGTCTGCCTAGTAAAAGGCCCTATCATAATACTTACCATAAAAACAAAACTAGAAAGTTCCACTCAGAAAAACCCTCCAAGGGAGAAATGAAGCTTTTTACCCAGCTATCCAAAATTAGTTTCATATTATGGAGCTCCTTCTAAAATATGTCCTATTTTTCTTCTAATACAAACATATTACTTGGAAACCCTGAGGTTTCTCAAAATTCCTATTAAAAATTAAAGCTTTTCCAGCAATTATTTTTAAAACATCTAAGAACACACTAAAATTGTTGTATTATTAGGATTTTTGCTGCTATAGTGTTTGGTTCTGTATGTTGCTGTAGTCAGTATGCATATATTGCTGGGTGTGTTTTCCCAAGAAGTTATACAATCCTTTTACCCACATCCATCTCAAAGCAGATAAATAAACACATTTCATGTGATTGTGAGATGAACATATCTTAACACCTGTGAAGTGTGGCTGCATCTCATAATTTATGGCATGTCACAGATAAATTCGCACATTTTTACTTTGTTCCTGGTCTATAAAATAATGGTGCACCTTACAATCGCTAATGTATTCAATTCAATTAAACATACTAACCTCTCACTTCTTCCATTTGATCAATAATGTTAAACTTTGATTTCCTAAACATCAACCTGTCAAAATCTAAAACTACAGAGTATTTCTAAGCTCAGAGTTCTCTCAAAACTAACAAATCACTTACCTTGACCAATCAGAATCGATTTCTGGATCAAAAGACAGGTCGTATAGAAATAGGTTGTTTCATAAAGTCTGTGCAAGGAAAGTAACCACGCAGCTCTATAAACATGCTACATTATCCTTTCAAGTTTGCCATGAATGATATGTAAATAAACTATTGATATGTATTGGCAAAGACACAGCACAAGTGTCAAGGCCAGCCCTGGCTGGGACACTGAATATAGATAGCTAAGCTTACTCAGAAACGAGGCTACGAAACCAACTCAACTTCAACTCAACTAGGAGAGTTACAAACTGCTTTTCTGACAAGTAGTTTAAACAGCTCTGGCAGATGGCTTGGAACCTGGATGAGGACTATCGCATTATTCCTGAGGAAGGACAGGCAGCTAGTTTCCTGATATCACACTCAAAAGAACTCTAACCAACATAGCATTAAAAAAAAAAAATTGTATCTCTACTTAATGCCAATACTACTTTGTTTTGTTTTCTTCCAAACCAATTTTATTTTACCTGGGATAAATATTCATTTCAAGCAGTTCTCGTAGATCAGAGAAGAACAGATTATATCAGTTTAGTTATAATTGGTAGTTCCGTCACATAGGAAAGAAAAAAGTGATTCCATTTGGCTACTGATATCTATTAGAACGTATCTGTAGGAAAAGCAAAAGACACAGAAAGAGAAATTTTTTTAAAAAAATAAAAGAGAAAGGGAAAGCCAGTAACAGAGCCCATCACCTAGGACAGCAATAGCAGGAACTTCCATGACAGCTCTTACAGGGGGTAATAAGGTGACCATCACCAGGAGAAAAGATTGGATAGAATCAAAAGATGAAACATCGGGGGAGGAGGACAAGATGGCGACTGGAGGACAAGCCTCTCCTAGAAAACACAATTGAACGGCCACCCAGGAGCCAAGAAAGAGGACCCTAGGTGACAAAAAACAGCAGCTGAGACATCCACACATTGCAAGTAAACACCTAAGGTTTGGAGAGAAAGGGGCGAGCGGGAGAGAGGGGAGGGAGCAAAGACGGATTGCAACAGGACCCGATTGCGGCTCATTGCAGTGCATGGGAGGGGAGAAGCCAAGAGGAGACAGGAGAAGCCCTAGCAAAGCGGCAGAACAGTGGGAGTCCGTTGGGGAGCTAGGCTGGGGAGCTGGAATTTGGAGCGGGGAATTGGGGACAGACCTTGGGAGCCAGCCTCTGGAACTCTTGAGTGGTAGCAGGGCTGAGCGAGGACTCTGAACTGCAGAGACGACATCTTGGCTCTAGGCTCCCTAGGGACCCACAGCGCAGGCGTGCGCAGCTCCTGCACAGGGCTGTGGTTCCTGGTCCCAGCCCACTGTGGGGGCGAGCCGGCTGCCGCGCAGCAGCGCACAGTCCCTCCACAGACGGGGCTGCAGCTCCCATTCTGGCCTGCTGCGCTGCGGAGATGGGCTGGCTGCCACGCAGGCAGCGCACAGCCCCTACACGGGGCTGCGGCTCCTGTTCTGGCCCACTGAGGAGGCAGGCCGGTTGCTGGTGCAGCGTGCGTGACTCCTGAGCAGGGCTGTGGCTCCCATTCCAGACCCGCTGCGGAGGCAGGCCGGCTGCCTTCCTACCGCGGCATCAGACCCACAGCTTTGGACTTGTGTGCATGCCTGCTTGCGCGCCCCTGGGTCCTAAAAGCAGTGTGAGCCTGCAGACTCTGCCCCAAAATTTGGCCACGGAAGCAGGCCCGGGAAGAAAGGCAGATTTGATAGCATTCGCCCAGTCAGCAGGAGCAGCCTTGGCCCGCATCACCCAGCTTACCCAGCATAGGGCAGAAGGTGGAGCTGCCCCAATGTGCCTTTTGTTGGCCTCTCCCCTTTCCTACAACCTACCCAACCAACTAACTAACTACAAGAAGCAAAAGGACCAAGATAGATGTGCACCACCTCCAAATGTAGCAGGAGACCAGAAATAAGAAATAAACAACCCCTCTCTCTCCCAAAACTTGCCCCCCCCCAGTACCACCTCGTGTCTGCCCTACAGCAAGACACCACAAAAGTACCAATCTGGGCTCCTGGGCACTACTAAACATAACACCCTAATGTCAAAGAGGAAGAACCCAGCAGACAGGATGAATTCCTTAAAAACTAAAATTCCTCAGAACAGGAAATTTATCAAGACAGCTTCTTAGACCTAGAAATTTCCTAATTAAGTGACAGAGAATTTAAAGTAGCCATTCTAAAGGCTGTGAGAGAAATGAAAACATACTGGCAGAGCACCATGGCTGACATAAACAACATAAAAAAGGACATGAATGACATAAAAAAGGAACTTCATGAACAAAAGGAACAATTTAACGAAGAAATTCAAAACATAAGGAAGATTGAGATGGAAATGCGAGAGATGAATAATACAATAAAAGAAATGAGAAACAAAATAACTGCCATAGGAAATGGGGCCAACCAGATTGAGGAAAGAATTAGTGATATCGAAGATCAGAACATGGAAATAGCTCAGAAAGAGGAAGAGAGGGAATATAGAACCAAAAGGATTGAAAGAACTCTACAAGAACTATCTGACTCCATGAGACAAAACATCAGGATAACAGGAATAGAAGAAGGGGTAGAGCATTCTACAGAGAACACACTCAAACAAATAGTAGATGAGAACTTTCCAAACCTATGGAAAGATCTGGAACCCCAAGTTCAAGAAGAAAACAGGTCCCCTAGATACGTGGACCCTAACAGATCTTCTCCAAGACACATGGTACTACAGATGTCCAAACTAAAGACAAAGAGACAATTCTCAAGGCAGCCAGGGAAAAAAGAACTATAACCTTTAGAGGAAAACCTATCAGACTGACATTAGATTTCTCAGCAGAAACTCTGCAAGGTCAGGAAGGAGTGGAATCCAATATTCAAAAATTTAAAAGAGAGGAACTTACAGCCAAGAATAACTTATCCAGCAAAATTATCTTTCAGATATGAAGGTGGAATAAAGAGCTTCTCAGACACACAGAAGCTGAAGGAATTTGCCAGCACAAGGCCAGCACTCCAAGAAATACTGAAGGAGGATCTTCGACCTGAAACAAAACATCAGGAAAAACGGAATAAAGTCGGGGCAACAAGAAAGAAACAAAAATAAAACAAAAACAAACAAAGAAATAAGTAATGGCCACAGGAAATCCTCACATATCGATCATCACTCTAAATGTTAATGGACACAGAATAGCAGACTGGATTAAAAAACAGAACCCATCCATATGTTGTCACCAAGAAACACACCTCAGCCATAAGGACAAACACAGACTCAGAGTGAAAGGGGAGGGAAACAATACTTCAAGCAAATGGTAACCAGAGAAAAGCAGGAGTTGCCTACTGATATCTAATGAAATAAACTTCAGGTTAAAAAAGATAGTAAAAGACAAGGATGGACATTACATAATGATAAAAGGCACAATACAACAACAACAAGAAGACTTGACACTAATTAATATATATGCTCCCAACTAGGATGCACCAAAATATACAAAGAAACTACTAACAGATTTGAAAGGAGAAACTGATGAACACACAATCATTGTGAGACTTAAACACCCCACTAACAGCCATGGACAGATCATCCAAACAGAAAATAAATAAGGAAACAACAGCTCTAAATGACACATTACAGCAATTCGACATAATTGACATTTACAGGACACTTCATCCAGCAAAAAGAGACTATTCCTTCTTTTCTAGTGTACATGGAACATTCTCAAGGATAGACCATATGCTGGGACACAAAAGTAGCCTCAGCAAATTCTAGAAGATTGAAATCATACCAAGTGTATTCTCAGACCACAAGGCTTTGAAATTGGAGATCAACTGTAAAAGAAAAGCAGAAAGAAACACATATACATGGAGATTAAACAACAGCTTATTAAAAAATGACTGGATAAAAGAACAAATAAAAGATGAGATTAAAAAATATATAGAAACTAATGACAATGAAAATACAACATATCAGAATTATTGGGACACAGCGAAAGCGGTAATAAGAGGGAAATTTATATCACTACAGGCCTATCTTAAGAAACAAGAAAAATCACAAGCAAACATCTTAACATCCCATCTTAAAGAACTAGAAAAAGAAGAGCAGGCAAAACCCAAAGTCAGCAGAAGGAAAGAAATTATAAAAATTAAAGCAGAGCTAAACCAATTAGAGAACAGAAGGACAATAGAAAAAATTAATATTACGAATATCTGGTTCTTTGAGAAAGTCAACAAAATTGACAAACCCCTGGCTAGACTAATCAAAGGACGAAAGGAAAGGACACAAATATCCAAAATTAGAAATGAAAGGGGAGAAATTACCACTGATACCACAGAAATACAAAGGATTATAAGAAAATATTATGAAGAACTTTATGCCACTCAATTTAACAACCGAGAAGAAATGGAAAAGTTTCTAGAAACTTGTAGCCTACCTAGAATGAACCAAGAAGAACTGGATAATCTAAATAGACCAATTGATAGTGAAGAGATTAAAATGACTATCCATAATCTCCCTAAAGGCAAAAGCCCTGAAACAGATGGTTTCACCAATGAGTTTTACCAAGGATTCCAAGAAGAATTAACACCTATCCTCCTCAGACTCTTCCAAAAAATTGAAGAGGAAGCAATACTTCCTAACTCGTTCTATGAGGCCAACATTACTCTAATACCAAAGCCTAGCAAAGACAACACAAAGAAAGAAAACTATAGACCAATATCTGTGATGAACACAGATGCAAAAATTCTAAACAAAATATCAGCAAACAGAATACAACAATGCATCAAAAAGATCATACATCAAGATCAAGTGGGATTCATCCCAGGAGCACAAGGATGGTTCAACATACGAAAATCAATCAATGTGATACACCACATAAACAAAATCAAAGATAAAGACCATATGGTCATTTCAATTGATGCAGAAAAAGCTTTGACAAGATACAGCATCCATTTATGATCAAAACACTAAATAAAATAGGTATAGAAGAAAAGTATCTCAACATAATAAAGGCCATATATGAAAAGCCCTCGGCTAACATCATGCTGAATGGGGAAAAGCTGAAGTCTATTCCCCTAAAATCAGGAACAAGACAAGGATGCCCCCTGTCACCACTGCTATTTAATATAGTACTGGAAGTTCTAGCCACAGCAATCAGGCAAGAGAAAGAAATCAAAGGTATCCAAACTGGGAAAGAAGAGGTCAAATTGTCACTATTTGCAAATGACATGATCCTTTATATAAAAAATTCCAAAGATTCCACCAGGAAACTATTAGAAACAATAAACGAATATAGTAAAGTCTCAGGATAGAAAATCAACGTAAAAAAAATCAACAGCATTCCTATATACAAACAACGAATCCACAGAAAAAGAAATGAGGGAGTCAATTCCCTTTGCTATCACAACAAAAAGAATGAAATACCTGGGCATTAAATTAAAGAAGAACGTGACAGACTTATACACAGAAAACTATAAGACACTTTTGAAAGAAATTGAAACAGACTTTAAGAGGTGGAAAAATATTCCCTGTTCATGGATAGGAAGACTTAACATTGTTAAAATGGCCATTCTGTCCAAAGCAATCTACAGATTTAATGCAATACCCATCAAAATCCCACAATCATACTTCCGTGAAATAGATAAAAGAATTAGTAAATTTATATGGAACCATAAAAGACCTTGAATTGCCAAAGCAATACTACATAAAAAGAATAAGGCTGGTGGCATTATATTCCCTGACTTTGATTTATATTACAAAGCATCAATAGTCAAAACAGCTTGGTACTGGCAGAAGAACAGAAATATAGACCAATGGAATAGAACTGAAAACCCAAAAATAAACCCACAAATTTATGGACAAATAATTTTCAATAAAGGAGCAAAAAACATACAATGGGGAAAAGACAGCCTCTTTAGTAAGTGGTGCTGGGAAAACTGGAAAAACATATGCAAAAGAATGAACCTGAGCTGTGAAGTCTCTCCATATACAAAAATTAACTCGAAATGGATTAAAGACCTTCATATCAGACCTGCAACAATAAACTGTATAGAAGAAAACATTGGTACTAAACTTATAGACCTAGGACTCAAGGAAGACTTCATGAACCTGACCTCAAAGGCAAGGGAAGTAAAAGCACAAATAAATGAATGGGATTATATCAAACTAAAAAGCTTCTGCACAGCAAAAGAAACCATCAACAAGGCAAAGAGGCAGCCAACTGAATGGGAGAAAATATTTGCCAATAACGCATCAGATAAGGGTCTAATATCTAAAATATATAAAGAACTAATAAGACTTAACAACAAAAAAAAACAAACAACCCAATTAAAAAGTGGGCAGAAGAACTAAACAGACACCTCTCCCATGAAGAAATACAAGTGGCCAGCAGACATATGAAAAAATGCTCATCCTCATTAGCTATCAGGGAAATGCAAATCAAAACCACAATGAGATACCACCTCACACCTGTGAGAATGGCTGTTATCAACAAGACAAGGAATAACAAGTGCTGGAGAGGATGTGGAGAGAAAGGAACTCTTGCACGGTGGGAGTGCAAACTGGTACAACCACTGTGGAAGGCAGTGTGGAGGTTCCTCAGAAAATTGGAAATGGAGTTACCATTTGACCCAGCAATCCCCCTTTTGGGGATCTACCCAAAAAACTTGAAAACCTTTGTCCGCAAAGACTTATGTACCCCAATGTTCACTGCAGCGCTGTTCATAGTGCCCAAAACATGAAACAACCAAAGGTCCCTGTGACAGATGACTGGATAAAGAAGCTGTGGTACATATACACAATGGAATATTACTCAGCTGTAAGAAAAGATGAAATATTGCCATTTGCAACAACATGGATGGACCTGGAGATCATCATGCTTAGTGAGATAAGCCAGACAGAAAAAACACAGAACTGTAGGACTTCACTCATATGCGGAATATAAAACTGAAAGCAACAAAGAGAAAAGAAATGAACAAACAAACAAATAACCCATGGACATAATCAATAGTTCAATGTTTATTTGGGGACGAGTGGGTTAGGGAGGGGAGGAAGGGGAGGGCGCGGGAGAGGAGGGAGGGAGGAGCTAAATATAAGGTGATGGAAAGAGAACTCACTGGGTGGTGAACTTATTATACAACAAGCTGACAGTGCACTGTAGAATTGTATGCCTGAAACCTATGTAATCCTTGCTAACAGATGTCACCCCAATAAGTCTAACAATAAAAATGAATTTAAAAAAAAAGATGAAACATCTTTGCAGCTGAGGGATTTATACATTCATCTCCATCAATTGCTTTCATAGACCCATAGTATGTTCACAATAAATTTATATGTGGATGAAAAACACACTGAATATTTGTAGTCCCCATCTAACCTCTGGTTATACCTCCCTTACCCGCAATACTGACATTCTTAAAAACCTGGAATCTCTACAGTGTATTTGTGGTACAAAATAGAAATGGTAATGTCATGTTCCCTTAAAGCACATTTTGTTTATTAATTTGTTGAATGTTTATCTTCCTCAACTAGGAAGCAAGCTCAATAAAAGTAGAGGGGTTTTTGTCTCCTTTATCAATACTGTATTCTCAGCACCAAGGATTGTTCTTGGCATATAACATGTCCATGATACATATTTATTGAATAAATGAAAAAGTATACGTATCATTTAGGGACTTCAGATGATTATAATTCACTAAATCTTTATAACATGAAAAATAAAATGTTTAATATTCCTTACAACTGAAGAAGTACATCAAGTTCATACATTTGTGGCCTAGAGTCATGTTGGCTGAAATGTGTTTTAATTGATAATTAAATAAAAATTTTACTTTTTCAAGTAAGTACTTCCAAATACTCAAGCACAAATACTTGAAAACAGTGCGTCTGTTACCCTCCTTCACAGTCTAACCACAGACTCATAGGAAGTGAGAACGTGGGGTATAAGTGAATATGTATTTTCCATGCTATAAAAACAATAGTGTGATAAATAATGTTCCCATCTCATTTAAAGCCTGGGATGCAGTGGGTTAGCACGAATGAGGAAGGCCAGCTGAATGGCGGCTGAATGTCCATTAGAGGGCAGCAGAGAGCTACGTGAGAAAAAACAGATTCGAGAGGAAGACAGCTCCCGGCTGAGCGTAGTAGGATCCGTAGCCAGACCTACCGTGTGCTGATGAAGAGGCAGCCCATTTGGTAAAGCAGCCCACAGGTTAGCCAGCAAAAATTGAGTTCCCAAATACATTAATGTATGAAGCAGACGCAAGGGACATAGGAAACAATGCCAGAATATTCAGAATAATCAGCACAGCTCCCAGGAGCCACTGATTCAGATAGTGATGTCTCTCTAGAGCTGCTGAATCAGAGGAATCTTATGTTCATTCCAACTCCAAAAATTTGAATCCCAAGATGAACAAACATGTTTTGAGTAAAATCTTTTTGCAAAGATTATCCTTCTTGTAGAAAGAACATAAAATTATTAGTATAAAGAGGAGAAAATTGTACGTAAATGAACCGTGGCAAGCACCAGCTCTACCATGTTATAACGGGTCCCTAGAACCCTTGAAAAGTTGAGACTTCTCCAATACGTGTGATGGAGTCTTGGTGAGAAGTCTAATGGGCAGCAGCAGTAGGGTCAGTCAGTAACCCAGGTGCCCAGTATGAGGGGCCCAACCCTGAAGACGACCAGGAGTTGCAGCCAATCCAAAAACAGGATTCATGCTCCTTTTCTATCTTCTTAGTGGTATGAGCTTGGGGGTAGTCATAGCCTAAGTCAATTTTCTCACTTCTAATATAAAATAATATCTATCTCTATTGGGTCTGAGAAGAATTCACAAGAGAAAATATGCCTTATTAATTTTATACAAACACAGGGGTGCCAAAAAATGTATACACGTTTTAAGAAAGGAAAAATTATATTAAAATTGTTAATACTCAACATATCCTGACAACAAAAGGTGAATACAAGTCATGTTTGACTTCTGCAATTACAAGAGCTGCTCAAAGTGGTTACCATCAGAGTCCAGGCACTTCTGATTACGGTGAACTACTGATTCAGCAAGGTTGACCGAAGTGTCCACTTGCATCGCTGCACGTGCCGTTTCAGTTTCTTCCTGAACTACCACCAGTGTAGCCAGTTTTCTACAGTACACCACATCCTTTAAGGTCCCCCATAGATAGAAGTCAAGGGGTGTTAAGTCAGGAGAACATGGGGGAAACTCAAAACAACATTCTTGAATTTCAAATACCACTTCAAAATGGTCTTGTGCTCCTCGAACAACAACCGTGCTTCTGCCATTTTTTTACTGTCCGGCCTGTCGTATGGAGACACTAGCATTCATTTGATTAATGCCATCTTTTGAGCAAAAGTCATACTACACATTGCTACTGTAATTCAATTCAACTTTGAAAAGTAATACATAGATAACATCTCTTAAAATGTGTACACATTTTTTGGCACCCCTGGTATAGTGTATTTTTATTACAAGTCTGAGAAGTAGGAAGAGCAGGAAGTTATCTAGAGAACAGTAGAAAATGATCTAAAAAAGAAGCTTTGTAATGGACCGAATTCATCTATCAATCCAGGTCAGTGTAATTCTGATTCTCCTTGCAGATGTCTTCAGCCTCATTGGGACCTGTATTAAATGATGAGCACATTTGCATCATTTACCTCCTGCAAACAGTCTTCTCCTTGCTAAATGTGTATAATGATGTTCCAAACCAGATAGAAGTGGAAGACGGGTTACTACCACCTCCTGAAGGAATTTATTCATAGGTCCACAGGGAGGAGATACGGACTGCTGGCCCCCAGAATACTTTGGCTCTGGTCAATAATAATAATGATAATAATTATAATTATTATCATTATTATTATTATTATTATCAATTCAATGAGGATATGGGAACATGTTAGAGAAATTCAAATACAGCTACCTCAGCTTTGTGTTCAGTTTAGTCCTGTTCCCACACTGTCAGATCTGTGGATGGACAGCAAGAGAGAGCTAAGTGCATACTGATGAATTTGTAAATGTGAACTGAAACGTTAAGATTTTTGTCATTTTTTTAAAATCAGACAATGGGGTAGAGGGGTGTGACATAAAGAAGGACTTGTCAATTCCCTCATTTCCTATTGCTGATGAAATGCTTAACTGAAGAATTCAGAAATTGACACTGAAGAGTCACAAACAACAACAGAGACACCAGAAAAGGGTCTTCCGAAACGGGGTTCATGATTTATAGATCTTTTGAGCTATAAGGGACAATGGAGAGTTCAACCTCCTGTTTTGTATATGAGGAAACTAAGAAAGAGGTGTGACTAGCTCAATTTCTCCCAGGTGTTAAAAATGAGTCCAGTTATCTTATTACTCTAGAACACTACCTGGCTAAACTAGCTAGTATCCCAATCAGTAGCTCAATCCATAGTAAAAGCACAAGAAGTATTAGTAAAGAATTAAAATAAAATGACAGAATTGCCTTCTTTAAATTTACAAAACATGGATCCTTATATTTCGGTAGTCATCAGCTGCTTTGCTAATAGGAAATGAAGCACACTTATGCTTCACCAAGTTCATGAACAAATTACACCCACGCACATGGCCAGCTTATCCTCACAGGAGATAAAATGAATTCTTCTTTACCTCTATAGTGTTAAATGCCAAGAAAATGCTAAAATGATTACTCTGAAAAGTCTTGCTAAGACTTCATCTGTACCCAGATATTCCATTGAATCTATGCTATATAAAGAAGAGGTAGAGTGCATCCAGGAATGAGAATCACATTTCTTTAAATTTCATGTATTTTGAGCAAAGGTGAGATAGACAGAGGGGTTATTTTTTGTATGTTCCCTGATATTGACTACACAGCAATCTCAAATCAACTAAATGTTTGGTCCAAAGAAAATCTCAGAAATTTCTCTTTTCTAATTTTAAGTGTTTATGAAATAATAATTTGGTTTTAATTAGAAAAATTAGTTAAATAAAGCACAATCCACAAAATGATTTTTAAGTCTCTTCACATGGGGTTTAAAATGTTAGAATGTTCTTATATTTTACTTGCTCTGTGTCCAGACTTGAGGTAGTCAAGAATATTTTTCTTTCTCTATATTTTTAACATAATATAAGTAAAATACCCCTTGATATCAAAACAGTACTGTTTGCCAGGCAAACAATCAAGATTTATTAGAAAAACTAAGATGTCTCTCTGAAAACCTGGGTAAACTATCCCACACCTTTATCGCTGCTGTTGACTGTTATGGTCACTAGATGCCGCTGCTGCCGTTGGAATGAAATTTTCTTTCTGCTCCCATAAAAAAAGATTCTTGTGGTTTGGAGAATTGTTTTTTATTATTGTTGGAATTTTGGTGAGTGAATGGTATTTCCTATATTAATGAGTGCAAATCACTTATTTTTCAGATGAAGAAAGGTGAAGTAACTGTCCTAAGGATCCATAGGAAAAAAGCTAGAGTTGGAATACTCCGTTCTCATGTTTATATTTTATAGGCTTTTAAAAAGGAAAAAAATGTTCCAGATGGAAGCAATGAAAGCAGTCATCTTTTAAAACCAAAACCCCTGAATAATACTAATTACATATTAAGTTAGTTTTATTTTGCTTTCTCCCTGATGGCTTTCTTGGAAACTGGATACATATGAATCATGAGGATGTGTCACTTTCCCAGGCCAGACTTTAAAGAGTTAGAGAATCTGATAAAAGGCAATCATGTAAGTTCAGGTGATTCCTTCCTCCACAGAGTCTCCTCCATGGTTGGGGTAGGGGATGGCAAGCCCAAGCAAGTCCCCTCTGTAAACTTATTAAAACTAGACAAACATACACAACACACAAACAATCCTAGGTAGAGAGCATCTCCAACCCAGCTTTCCCGCCAACAGAAAAGAAAGCCAGTGGAGGTTTCTTCACAAGGCTGGAGCTAAGAAGGATGCAGAGGAGGCTGTGAGAACAACCCTGAACTGCTTTGACAGGCTGAGGTGAGGAGAAAGGAAAGGGATGAAGGAAAGATGCAGGCAAGTTAACTGAGAGAGGCAGCCAAGTGCCACGCCTGAAGTTTCCAGATATTCTGCTCCCAAGAGAAAACCAAAAATTCACTTGGGTGGATGGGCAGGCAGGAGATAGAGGAGGGAGCTCTCACATACTCGCTCGAAGTGGTCGGACCCCTTTTCCAGCCCCCTCCTGAAGACAAAAAAGGGGGGAGGGAAGAACTGATGTGCCCTGAAAAGAAAGGGAAAAGGAGCCAACGTCGAGGCTAGCTAGCCTTGGGAAACTCCACAGATGAGCATTTTTGTTGCGTTAAGTGGCCCGCATTAGCAGCCTAAACACGTAGTGAAAGGCTAACATCGTCTGTTAATATAATGCGGAAGAGGCATGATAGACCTGGGAGTTGAGAGTGGAAGCGCTAGTTTTGCATAAAACAACGAAACGTTTCTGCGGAATTAAGTTCTTAGGGGTTTCGGTGGGGCGAGTTTAGGGTGTGCCTAGCTCCCGAGGGGAGACATCAGTTTTAGAGGCTTGATCTTACACACACACACACACACACACACACACACATTTATTTCCACCACGTTAAAAAAAATAATTTCTGCAGTATGGAAAGAGCTGCTTCGTCCATGGTTCGGAGGTTACCTCTGGGAGGAACACGGAGGAGTCGTCTCCGGAATGTCTTCCTTAAACTCCTGCGCTGGAACTGCGCACTGACAAATAGGTTTCGAATCTCAGCGTAAAAATGGTCACATTCACACTCCTCCTGCTGCTGCTTTTCTCTCACACTTAGGGAGAGATAAAGAGATAGGGGATAAAGATAGGGACGGAGATGGAGGACAGGGGAGCAGGAAAGAGGAGAGGGAAGAGGGAAGGGAAAGAGAAATTAAAGAAAGGAAGAGAGAAAGGAAGTGAAAGGGGAAGAGAAGAGAGGGAAGGGAAAACTGCAGGAATAAAACTCATTTGAAATCCAACGATTTATTGGGGGTTCCAACCCCCCCAAATTTAACTTGCTTGTACTTTCCTCGATTTTCTAGCAAACTTTCAGCTCGAACAGTGTTGTCAGCACACATTAGAGCAAACTTTGGACGGGTGGGGCGGGGAGCAACGCGTGGAGGACCGGCGCGCGGACGGGAACCGCCTGCTGTGTCATTCCCACCCGGGGATGGAGCCGACGCTGGGCGCACGGAGTGCCTCGTTACTTCTCTTTCCATTGCCTTTCCACCCCCTTTTCGCGTCTTTGTCACCAAGATTTGCTTGAGAGCGGCCAGGGAAGATCGGGGAGTGAGGGTAGCTTTTTGTGCAGAAGGAGCCGATGGGGAGACACGCGACTAAAATGCGAAAAGGCCACTAGTCCTTTCGGGCCCAGTCCCAACTCCCCCGTTACACTATGGAAGTTTCTGGAAATTTCGGGACTCGGTGTAAAGACCTGGGATTTTTTTCTGGGTCGGTCTCCAGGTGTGTAGGGGTGACCCGTCCAAACACGGCATCCCCCTTAATGCCTTCACCTCAGTACTTCAAGCAACCCATTTAGGAAAAGCAAAAGACCCGTTGGGTCTTCGAAAAATTGAGTAGCAAGGGCCAGGGCCACAAGTCGTCGTGTCCGGCGTGGGCGGGGGTGGGTGGGGGAGGAGTGTGGATTAGGAAAGAAAAGTCCAGAAAAGCCTCCGTGAGCCGAAGGATCTTGGCGGTGTTTTCTCTAAGAAAACCCTGGAAAGCCCTGGAATGTGGGGGTTCCGGAATCAGCCGTTGCTTCACAGACCCGGACTCAGGCTGCCCTAGAGAAGTTTGGGAGGAAAGAGGATTCTCTCTCCGGACCCAAACGTCCCCTGACCTGCTCCCCCAGCGCGCTCTGGCGCTTTGCTGCGAGAGCACCGCCTTGCCAGAGAGTCGGCACTTCCGTCAACCGCACAGAGCAATTACTAAGAAAATATTGTGACGATGTTGTAGGGCGGACGGGGACGTGAGGGGGTGGAGGAGGAGGGAGTTAGTTTGGAGAGCAATTTGCACAGGAATATTAACTTTGATTCCCGAGGTCACCGCCGGAAGCCGGGTTGGCGTGGCGTGAGCTGCGGAGCTCTTCCTCTAGGTGGCGGACGTTCGTACCAACCAACGTGAGGCGGGTGCTGACTCCAAACACAGGATTAAGCTTCTTGCCGGTTAAAAATAATAATAGTAATAATATAGAGGTGTGGGGCTGTTTTTTTCCCCTTTGGATATTTATTTATTTCAAGGGAAAAGTCAATGATTTTCCTAAGCAAACTGTGTTTCTCCTTCACTTGGAGGAAAATAAAAACTGTTTGAATAAATAAGTTATTTCTGAACATTTTGTTGTCAAAGTGTTAAATGTTCCCGTCATTTTTATTCAAACACTAACATGATTACAGCCAATTATATATTCAACAGTGTTCTTTATTTTAGAGTAATTGTACTTGTCACTAATAAAACAGAAGCATAATGGATCGCTACTGTTCTGGATTTTGAAGCAATTTTGTGTAATTTGATTGAATTATACATCTTATCTGCTACTTTTTTATTTTTATATTTGGGGATCCTATTTTCTCGAAAATTGCAGCTCTATTCTTGTTTTGTTGTTTCTCCAGTAACGTACACTTCGGTAACAGTGATAAATAGAAAGATTCCCTTAGAAATGTCGAAAATCAGCTGTTTTTTCCCCACTCCACCACTGCACTTCAGTGCGGGGAAGACCTGAACTCCGCGCTACCAGGCAGCCTGAGCCACCGGTGCGCTTACCGGGAAAGGCCAAGGCTCAGCCACACTCTCCATTCCCCCCAAAGGCAGCCGCCTCCCTGCTTGAGTCTTTAGGGTTGGGTCTCTTTCCTGTAATGATACTGTTGGGTGTCTGGGGCTTCAAACATGCCAAGACAAGCCCACCATGGGTTCCATGTGCAATATGTATCAAGGGAAAGAGTATACACAGCGCAGCCAAAGATAAACTGTGTATATTACTCCAATTACACAACCCCCAAACGTCCTACCTACCCACCCACCCCCGCAATTACAACAATTATCTGTCTACGCGCCCTGTTCTTTTTGGTTCCAGATACACATAGAAAACTGGGATCAATAGTTTCTCCCTTTTTTAAAAAAAAAGACAATTTCAACAAAAAGTTACCAAAAAAAAGTCACACATATCTACCCAGTGTTCACATATCTGAGCAAATTAAGAAATAAACGTGATAGCAGACAGACAGGATGTAGGATTTTGAAGGACCGTCTCGACAACCGAAGGAGCGAGATGGTGTAATTCTTTTCCCAATGAATCCCTCCAGTTCCTAGGACAAGATTCAAACACCCCGCTAGGAGCTGCAGCTGAGAGATGGAGCCAAAGGCTCTGACAAGTGGCTTGTGTATGACCCAATATTTATCAATAACAACAACAACAAAATCAAGTGGAACCAAGGCTGGGGATTTTGAACTGCTTCTAAAGCCCTAGCGTGGATACGCACATGGACGGGAAAAAAAAGTCGCTGGAGATGAGTTGGCTCCATTTGTCCGCCCTGGGGAACAATCTTGGGGTAAAATCCAGTGCTAATTGATCCCAACTAGCCACACTATCAGCTGAAAAGGTTGGAGGGGACAAAGAATGAGGAGTGTATGCTAAAGATACTCCACGCATTTTTACAAGTAAATCGGGGCATGTAATCAATAGCGTGTATATATATATATATGGAAAGAAGATTACTTCTAATTAATGAGGACAGTGTTTCATGTGTGATTCCAGATTTCTTTAAGATCTAGTGACACACGCACACACGCGCACACACGCACACACGCACACACACACACGCGCGCGCGCGCGCGCACACACACACACACACACACACACATACACACACGATTGTTTTGTAGTCGAGACTTCGAACTTCCTCCAGGAAAACTTGCGTTCCCCTATTAGTGTGTTCCCAGCTGGAGAGAAGATAGTCCAATTAGGGGCCGTTCTCGCGTCTTCTGGGGTGTTTACTCTCAGGCCAAAGGGTAGGCTGCCTGGGCAGCGATCCGAGCGCGGCATCTGTCCCCGCGGGCGGCTGCGGAGGCGTGAGTGGGAACAGCTCCCGAGCGAGTCCGGCGCCCCTCAGCTCCAAGACAGCGCTCAGCCGCGGCCTGCCGGCCTCACAGGCCGCTCTCCAAAGGAGCCAGGCTCTATCAGCGTTTCCATTTCCTCATGGCCTCGTCTATCTTATTTAACAAGTTCACGCTCCAGGAGAAAAGAAAAGGGTGAGAATAAAAGGAAACCCCTTCACCGTAGTGATTCATAGTTCACATGCACGGGAGCCAAACTCGCCGACAGTGCTTTCTTCTTGAACGTTACTTTCTCTCCTGTGTGCCTTCGTACAAACCCAGAAGGAAGCTACTAAAATCGGTAGACAAGAATCTATCTAGAATGGTCTTTGTTTTGATGTTGTTGTTGTTGGTGTTTTAATAAACTGACACTCCACTACCTCTGTTGTAGATTCTGTAACGGAGGAGTCCGGTTGTTTTGTTTTCACATCGTAACGGGAACTTGTTTCTGACGCCATTCTGCATCTAACTTACCCTGGTCGCTCCTCTCCTCCCTGCACGCGGCTCTTCCAAAGGGCAGGAGAGAAATAGGGATATAACTGCTCTCGCCCACTGGGTCCAACGCCCCGTATATGTAATTGAATATTCACATTAACTTCACCTGCATGCACCCAAGTCTATTATAAACTCTGAGCTGTGCTTCATACAAATAAGCTAAAAACCTCTCACTGGGCTCGTTTTTTTTTTCCCCCCGCGTTCACCGTGCCAGATGACCTCTTAGCCTAAAAATATTGATCTGTGTGCATGCTTCCAGTGTGATGTGCAAACAAGAGACTTCTTGGCTGAAAAGGTAACTTTAAGGGGGTGAAATCCGGAAATTAAACCTAAAAGTCAGTCCTCTAGCTTGATTGCGCTGGGCAGGCGCGGGGGACAAAGGAGCGCGGGGCAAGCGCGCGGAGATGCGCGGGGAGGAGCGGGAACTTCGCTCTTGGCTGGAAACCGGCGCGGTTAGTCTCGGGAGGTGAGCGGGGGCGGAAGATCAGGACCTTTTGGCAAATGCTGCCCCCACAGATTTTTCTACTGCTTCGATTTGGAGGGGGAGGGGAAGACCTCCAGGAACTGCAGTACAAGAGTGAGGAGGCAGGTGAGTGTGAGATAGGCACGAAGTAAAAACTGGCTCATGGGTTTGATCACCTATGATAGGTTTTTAGAAAGGCAGCAAATGTATTTAATTAGTACATGGTTTACTTTCTCTCATATGACTTTCCCCTCGCGACGGGGGACGTTGGGATGGATGGTTCTCTCCGTGCCTCCTGGCCTGCTCACTCCATGCCGCTTTCTCTCTTGTCATTCCATCACAAGCCCTCGGTGGGTGCGAGAATTTTCTAAAACATACTCATTCATCTTCTATACGGACCTTGGGCTGTTAGGTGCTCTTCCTGCACTCTTATTGAGAAGAAGGCTGGTTCAGAGCTGACCGCCTACTGTCACTGAGTCACACCGTTCCATCTTTCCTCAGGACAGGAGTTTGGGGGACCTTTTGGAAGGGTGCTTAAAAATAAGGGAAGCTCGATGCCCCATATTATCGGAAGAGTGGTATAACACTTCCTGAAGTAGATTGTTCAGGCTCCTACGGAAAATGAAATCGAAGCTCCAACTAATTAAGGAGAACCGTGATGGGATAGGTAGGAGTTCTGACTCTTAGGAACTCAGCACTTTGAGGCCTGTAAACTCTTCTTTCAACCTGATACATATTTATCAAACCTTTTTTTTCTCTTTTTTCGTGTGTCACTGATGGAAAATCCAAGGTAGCCATTGTGTTGTGTGTTGATTTTTGCCAAACCTCACTTCTTCCCTTTTCAGGAAGACTCTAGGATTAAAGCTAAGGACCTGAGCCCTAGCATCCTTCATTTTCCTTTACCATCACGCCTCTCTTTGTCTTTCTCTTTAGCATTTGTTGACCCTTTTGAAGAATGGTCTTTGCCATTTCCTTGGGCAACTAAAGAAATTGATCTCTCAGCATGTGCTTGCCCTAAAGGTGTGGGACCATTTTTCCCAATTGGAGTAGGTCAAGAAATGGAACAAGCCTATCCCCCTCACACATCAGGGACTCGTTTCTCAAATTGTCCGCCCTCGAAGCTTCCGAGCGGACTCGCAAATAACGGGAAACAAAAAGTTTGTGGGCATTTTACATTTATAAGAGAAATATGCAGATATTTGACTGGGAGGTTGTTCAGAGAGTCTTTGTAAAGCTCCTTCGGCCGTGGGGTGGTAATATTTCATCGTGGATCCCTTCGCACCTGGCTCTCCGCGGGGTAATATTGGGAAGAAGCTTGTCCAATTTTATTTAGCTGCGGGTCTCAGGATTGTTCCTCTGAATGAATACGTACTTGTCTCCAGACCTTGGAAGCTCTGGAAGCATCACAGAACCTGCCTGGGGAATGCCAGGGGTCTCTATCCAGGTCTTTCTTCTTTCTTTCTTCTTTTTCTTTTAACCTCGGACTTTCTTGCTTCCGAAATGGTTCCCTAGCTTATACAAGTTAAACATTTCGACTCTCAAATAACGAGGCTCTCCCATAGATTTTTTTTCCTTGAGGTTCTCAAGCAAAATTGCCGTTGCCACAATGTTATGATGGAAGGATGCTGAAATGACAGGCCTAGTAGATGCTTGTCTTAATCATTAGCTTCTTAATTTAGTTTTAGTGCAGTGTGTGTGTGTGTGTGTGTGTGTGTGTGTGTGCGCGCGTGTGTATGCGCGCGCATACACATACATACATGTGCGCGCCCCCGGGGATAGTGAGGGTGCGCGCGCAGGGAGCAGCCGCTCCACAACCTACAGCTCCCTAATGAGTGACGAGGCAGGGCTGCAGCAGGAAAGTAACACTTCCCTGGTGTGAAGACCTCTTACTGAGAAGTTTAGTTCACTACTGTTCTCGCAAACCTAATCGTATAACCTGTAACCAAAACTCACAGAACAAGGATATGACACGCTAAAGAGTAACTTACAATCATAAATGCTAGCACCATTACCTGCTGTTAGGAAGGGATTACAGACGAGGTGGCTCAAGCGAGGGCAGTCCTCGCTCCTTACAGGATCTCTGGAAATAACCGGGAAGCCGCTGCGAGAATCCCGCTGTCTCTCAAACGTCGCGGGGTCAGGGACTCCCTATGCATCCGCTGGTGGAGAGCTTTAGCCAGAGCTTGGCGCTGGACGCCGCTTCAAGGATACCTTGTCCAGGGAGCCGACTGCAGGATGGATTTTAGGTAGAAATGGCCCGCCCTCCTTTAACCAGCAGGTAACAAGGGGAAAAGAAGGGAAGTAGGCTTTAAGGAAGATAATGTAACACCGCCAAATGGAAAAAGTAAATGTGCTGCTTCCTAGTCGGATGCAATAGGCTGTGGAGCCTTGGTTATTAATTACAACTAAAGACGGAATAACCTATAATAATTCATTTCCCAGGCAATTCTTCCGTCGGAACTGCTCACTCTTTACAAGACCTGTCCTCTTTTGGGATGACGACACAGCAGACAGAGGAAGAAAGGTCACCATTATATATACCAGAAAATTATATTTGCTCTGACTTATGCTTTGATTTGTTAACAGTGTACAGTTATCCATGTATGAGAGATCAATATTAAGCTGCTGATGAGAAAATATTAAAATGATATGGAATTTGTTTCAGATCTGGGACTATTGGATGCTGCTTTCTGGAGGTAATCACTGGTACTGAGTGAGGTAAAAACACAGAGTTAGGGCTTCATGTGTTTAGGAAAGAGGCCTGAAGTGGACGTGGGCAGTCCTTCAAATCCAATTTGTACCCAAATTGGCCGTAGGATATACAAAGCTCCATCCAGGGACTTTCAACTTGCACAATACTCTGTCCAAGAATCCCCTCCCCCTCCATTTCATCTAGTAGCAGTTCTAAAAAGAAGCCATTGCTGAGACAAATGTGGGCTGCTGAGTAAACAGTGCCTGTTTTGTTGAACAAGCCTACCCCCACACCTATATATGGCACTCTGTCTCACCATAAAGTCCAATTAAAATTAACAGAAATTCAAACTCACTTCCCCCCAAAAGTGCAAATGACCTTTTTCATTAGGGAGAAAAGATCTTTAATATGATTATATTAAACTATAATCTATTTATTCCCACACAAATATCCTATTTTGGGAGACTTACATCCATGCAATCCTTAAAATAATATAACACATTCTTAATTTGCATGCAAAACATTTTTCCAGTCAATATAAGCTCCTGGCACATAAAATCAGATCATCACAGCTCTCATTAGCAGACCCCACTTTCTGCTATTTGAAAATAAACAAAAGAAAAACTTATTTTCACCTACTAAAATTTCATGCAGAATTACAAAACAATGCACACTCATCTTTGACCTAAGAAACACCTTAAAACATTAAAAATTCATTAGTCAGTGCTGGTGTTGTAGTCAAGGAACACTCCTCCAGTTTGCTGCTGAGCTTGGATTTGAATAAAATGCCCAATGTTAACAAACAATACCCACGTTTGGCACTTTGTGTATTAAATTGATCAAACAGATTTTAGGAGGCACAATGCACAATTTGTACAGACCTGATTGAGTTAATATAATATCAGCAAATTTTACATCGAAATGATTCTGTTTCTTTTCTTTGTGTTTAAAACCAGCACAGATTACAAATTTTAATGATCTGAAAATGTTTGGTATACAAAATCATGCTTATTTCAGTATTAGCAAAAACACAAGAAATTTTTCAACACAAACACCCAGCTGTGTCTATTTTAAAAGCAGTTCAATGACAGCTTGCACTTATGAGCATGCAATCAGCTAATTTCGCTTTTTTTTCTTCTGTGTTAATCAACACTTTCCTTCCTGCATATCAGAGTACAAATAGTATAGTTACTCCACATCAGTAAATGTTTACGTAACCTGTCCTTTCCCAAGAATCCGGTTACACCGAATCATTTCACGCTAGACCGACTACGAAAACGTACCGGGCCGTCCACCTCAGAGGGAGCCCTTGTGTGCCATTATAAGTGGCGATGAGAAGGGGGGCTGTGGGGGACAGAAATGGGGGGGGAGTAGGTGGAGGAATGGAGTGAGGGAGAGGAATAGAGGGAGGAGAAGGGGTGGGGGAGTGAGGAGGTGGTAGGAGGAAGAGGGGAGGAGGGAGGAAAGCGAGTTGAGGAAAAGTAGGAATAACAGGCCTGCAGAGGGGAGAAGAGTGGGAGGAGGAAAAGTGAGCAGGAAGAGGAAGGCCCATGGATCTCTCCAGCCTCCTCGGAAAAGCCCTTTAGCTCACCCTGCTCTGTAAGAAATCCGGAACTTAGAAGTCTATGTTGGGGGCCGTGTTACTAACAACGCTGACAGCTAAAACCTTTGAATTTTCCCACATGTAAATATAGTTTCTTTTAAAGTAAGAAAATATGTAGAAATAGGGCGGAGGATACATACAGTGGAAGGATAGTTGAGGTTGGGCCGATGTTACAAGCTCCTTTATGGCGTTCCTAATAGAAACATTTAAAAATCACTAGCTTTTGTAATTGCTTTTCTCTTCAGAGTTTATTCTCTCCCCAAATTTCAAGTTAGTGGTGGGGTGGGGACTGTGAATAACACCCTATTAACCCCCGTATTCCTCAGTTACATTCTTTCCATTAGAATTGAAATTTAACATCACACATGGGCACCGTTTTTTCTTCCTTCGTTTTCTTATAATCCCAATTCTGCCAGATAATTTAACGGAGAATTTATCAAAGGGAAGAAGTGTTTACATTTCATGATTATTTACCTTACAGAGGAGGAAAAAGGAGCTGTTCATTTATGCTTCTCCTCCACCTCCCTCTTCTTTTGGGGTACATCCTCCGTAAAATGTTGTATGTTTCGTGCCCATGTGGGATGAAACAGTCTTTGATCAGTGTGCTCTGCACAAATTCCAATCCCTGGGAAATGCTGGGCCTTAGCCCTGCCCCTGGCCACGGGATCCTTTTAAAGCCCCCGAATCACAGTCTCCCCACTCACTTCATCTCCCAACCGAACCTTCCCAGTGTTGAAGCCTAGGAAGCTGAGATAGTGGGACCCACGTTCCTGCAGCACTCAGGGAAAGGGCTGGCTTCAGTATACGGTTATTTCAGGATTAAGGCCCGCACCAATTAAAAGCATTTCAGAAACGGAAAGAAAAAAAAAACAACAGGGAGAATAGGAAGGCTTTAAAAAACGGGAAAGAAATAGACGCCCACCCTTATTTTCCCTCCAATGTCAACAAGCAAAATGAAAACACTTCCAGGGTGACCGCTCGCGGCTACTCGCTTCCAATTCAGGTTAGAAACCGAGGAGACGCCGGAGCGGCGAGGAGAAAAAAAAAAGAGTCACCTAGCGCGTGAGCGACGGTCTGGAGCAGGAGAGAAGGGGAAGGAAGAGACACACATATACAGCATGTGTTACCTGGTTTATTTCGAGATTGTTTGGTATTGTTTTCGATCTGAGCACCCCTCATTTCGGAAGGCCATCATAGGCGCCCACCACTGAGCCGCCCCCGCCCGCCGCCGCAGCGCCGCGAGCCCCAGGCCCGACGTCCCGGCGGCGCCCGAGCCCCGAGCTCGCCGCCGCCCAGGCCGCAGGAACTGAGTAAGTAACCCCTATTTGGCCCCGCGCTCGCCAGCCCACTTCCTCCTCCTCATCCCGTCGTTTCCAAACCTCTCCCACACCCTCCTCCCCCAAGCTATAGGGCACCCCCTCCCCACGCCAGGGGTGGGCCTTCCCTCCGTATCCAGCCAGAGCCTCGCTGTAGTTACCTACAAGGGGCACAATTTTCCTATGGGCTCAGAAATGCCGGACCGGCCGGCAGGGCCGACTGGGGAAAATAGTGCCTCTCCTCCTCCATTTCCTGCCCTCTTCTTGCATCTCTTTCCTTTACTCCCACTCTTCTCTCCTCCACTACCACCGCCGCCGCCTCCGCTTTTAAAAATGAAATTGGATACAAACTTTAATCAATAAGGACAAGTACTGACACTTAAAGGAAAATGACCCAGTACGGGCAGAAGGGAGGCAGAAATGTCAGATATTTGCCCTGAGAGGGGAATTTCGGTTGAGCAGCCCCGCGGGTTAGAGGGGACGCAGAGAAGGGTCGCGGCGCGGCGTGTTCCCGCCGACATATCCCTGCGCGGCTCCGCGCGGCCGCAAGGCCGAGACCCGTGGAGAGGGGGTGGCAAGAACCCGAGGAGGCGGGAGCCGGCGGTCGGGCGGGGCGGGGGTGGGTGGGCCCAGGCCCGCCGATTGGTCGACGGCACGGGAGACGCTCCCGCACGCCGCCGGCTCTGATTGGCCCAGCGGTAGGAAAGGTTAAACCAAAAATTTTTTTACAGCCCTAGTGTGCGCCTGTAGCTCGGAAAATTAATTGTGGCTATAGCCGCCTCGATCGCTGTCTCCCCAGCCTCGTCGCGGCCGCTCCGGGACGCGCCCGCCCGCCGCCCGGCTCTCCCCCCCTTTGGGCTGCTGCTGCTGCTGCTGTGACTGCTGCTGCGAGAGGAGGAGGAGGAGGAAGCAGCAAGGGGGGGGGAGCGGGGGGTGGGGGGGGAGACCAAGAAGTAGAGTTGGGAGCGAGGGAGCTTCACCCCCGGGGCGGTGGTTGTTTCTTTTTTCTCTTTCTTTCTTTTTTTCTTTTCCTTTTTTTTCCCTTCTAATTCCTGAGGGGTGGTTGCTGCTTTTGCTACATGACTTGCCAGCGCCGGAGCCTGCGGTCCAACTGCGCTGCTGTCGGAGCGCTCAGTGCCTCTGCCGCCGCCCGCGCCGCCCTCGTCCCGCTTGGCACCCACCGGTCGCCGCCGCCTGCCGCGCCACTGCCCGGCTCCCGCACCACTGCCACCGCTTCCCCTCGACGACTGGGTGATGCTGGACATGGGAGATAGGAAAGAGGTGAAAATGATCCCTAAGTCCTCTTTCAGCATTAACAGCCTGGTGCCAGAGGCGGTCCAGAACGACAACCACCACGCAAGTCACGGCCACCACAACAGCCATCACCCCCAGCACCACCACCACCACCACCACCATCACCACCATCCGCCGCCGCCCGCCCCGCAACCGCCGCCACCGCAACAGCAGCCGCCGCCGCCGCCGCCGCCGCCCCAGGCACCGCAGCCCCCCCAGGCTCGGGGTGCCCCGACCGCCGACGAAGACAAGGGCCCCCAGCAGCTGCTGCTCCCGCCGCCGCCACCGGCTGCCGCCCTGGACGGGGCCAAAGCGGACGGGTTGAGCGGCAAGGGCGAGCCGGGTGGCGGGGCGGGGGAGCTGGCGACCGTCGGGCCGGACGAGAAAGAGAAGGGCGCCGGGGGGGAGGAGAAGAAGGGGGCGGGCGAGGGCGGCAAGGACGGGGAGGGGGGCAAGGAGGGCGAGAAGAAGAACGGCAAGTACGAGAAGCCGCCGTTCAGCTACAACGCGCTCATCATGATGGCCATCCGGCAAAGCCCCGAGAAGCGGCTCACGCTCAACGGCATCTACGAGTTCATCATGAAGAACTTCCCGTACTACCGCGAGAACAAGCAGGGCTGGCAGAACTCCATCCGCCACAACCTGTCCCTCAACAAGTGCTTCGTGAAGGTGCCACGCCACTACGACGACCCGGGGAAGGGCAACTACTGGATGCTGGATCCGTCGAGCGACGACGTGTTCATCGGTGGCACTACGGGCAAGCTGCGGCGCCGCTCCACCACGTCGCGGGCCAAGCTGGCTTTCAAGCGCGGGGCGCGCCTCACCTCCACCGGCCTCACCTTTATGGACCGCGCCGGCTCCCTCTACTGGCCCATGTCGCCCTTCCTGTCCCTGCACCACCCCCGCGCCAGCAGCACTTTGAGTTACAACGGCACCACGTCGGCCTACCCCAGCCACCCCATGCCCTACAGCTCCGTTTTGACTCAGAACTCGCTGGGCAACAACCACTCCTTCTCCACGGCCAACGGCCTGAGCGTGGACCGGCTGGTCAACGGGGAGATCCCGTACGCCACGCACCACCTCACAGCTGCCGCGCTCGCCGCCTCGGTGCCCTGCGGCCTGTCGGTGCCCTGCTCTGGGACCTACTCTCTCAACCCCTGCTCGGTCAACCTGCTTGCGGGCCAGACCAGTTACTTTTTCCCCCACGTCCCGCACCCATCAATGACTTCGCAGAGCAGCACGTCCATGAGCGCCCGGGCCGCGTCCTCGTCCACGTCTCCGCAGGCCCCCTCGACCCTGCCCTGTGAGTCTTTAAGACCCTCTTTGCCAAGTTTCACGACGGGACTGTCCGGGGGCCTGTCTGATTATTTCACACATCAAAATCAGGGGTCTTCTTCCAACCCTTTAATACATTAACATCCCTGGGACCAGACTGTAAGTGAACGTTTTACACACATTTGCATTGTAAATGATAATTAAAAATAAGTCCAGGTATTTTTTATTAAGCCCCGTCCCCATTTCTGTATGTTTGTTCAGTCTTTAGGGTTGTTTATTATTCTAACAGGGTGTGGAGTGTCAGCGAGGTGCAATGTGGGGAGAATACATTGTAGAATATAAGGTTTGGAAGTCAAAATTATAGTAGAATGTGTATCTAAATAGTGACTGCTTTGCCATTTCATTCAAACCTGACAAGTCTATCTCTAAGAGCCGCCAGATTTCCATGTGTGCAGTATTATAAGTTATCATGGATCTATATGGTGGACGCAGACCTTGAAAACAACCTAAATTATGGGGAGAGTTTTTAAATGTTAAACTGTAATTTGTATTTAAGAAGCATTCGTAGTAAAAGTGCCCAAGAAATTATTTTGGCCGTTTATTGTTTTGTCCTTTTCTTTCAAAAACTGTTTTTTTTTCCCTTTTGTTTACTTTTAGACCAAAGATTGGGTTCTAGAAAATGCACTTGGTATACTAAGTATTAAAAAAAAAACAAAAAAAAAAAAAACAAAAAAAGGAAAGTTGTTTCAGTTGGCAGCACTGCCCGTTCAAATGAATTGGAAGGGGACAAAATTAATGATTGCCTTCAGTTTGTGTTGTGTATATTTTTGATGTATGTGGTCACTAACAGGTCACTTTTATTTTTTCTAAATGTAGTGAAATGTTAATACCTATTGTACTTATAGGTAAACCTTGCAAATATGTAACCTGTGTTGCGCAAATGCCGCATAAATTTGAGTGATTGTTAATGTTGTCTTAAAATTTCTTGATTGTGATACTGTGGTCATATGCCCGTGTTTGTCACTTACAAAAATGTTTACTATGAACACACAGAAATAAAAAAATAGGCTAAATTCATATATATCTTGATACTTTTGTCTCTTTTATTAAGTAGAGCTAATTTTTAAAAGACCATTAAGTTCTAGGGAATTCAAAGGCTTTTTCAGCCCATTAAAATTTAAACTGCTCCTTTCATTTGAACTGAGACTTTAAAAATGAAAATACTAGTTTTTTTCATTGTGGAATCAAATTTTATAAGGAGCAGGCTATTTAATAAACTCTAGCATTAAACAAAGTATAGACTTCTAAGCTGATATCTTTAACTTTCTGTAGATATACAGCAAAAAGTGATGATTTTATGTGCATAGCTATTTACCAGTTAATAGAATGCTTTATATATTTTGTTTCAGGTATCTTGCTTATAGCACTTGGAAAGTTATAAATAAATATATGTACATAGTTAGATAGAAGTGAATATAATACACACCTATGTAATATATATAGACACACAGAGCCCTTCAGTTCAGGTACAATTTGCGCTATGAATGCTGCAAATATTTTTGTTTAAATATTTGTATTTATACTTTCTAAGTTAGCATTTATTTTTGTGGCTGTTTACCCACAATGAAAGAGTTCTAATAAAGATGTGCTGAAGTTGCAATATAGATTTTGCTGAAGTGATCACCTGTTGTAATGACTTGCAGATCAATGTTTATATTTTTAAATTATAACAATTTAAAATTGTAGATGTTCAGAAGTAAAATGCCTCTCTCTCATTTTATTTCATTTTTACAATATAGAGGTATTTGATTCCCTTCTAAATATGTTTGTGTAATCTAGAGATTTCTTCATTTTACTTACAGTGATAATTTTAACTTGCAATATACATATGCATGCATATGATATGCATATATATAAATCTGAAACAAAATGAAAATGATTTTGAATTGTTTCAGCAGCCCAATTGCTATGACTCCAGAAAATAATTAGAAAACCTAAGTAAAAGGTTTAGTAACTAATTGGATCCTGTGGTGAGTCCAGGGAGGACAAGTTGTTCATTTGTTACAATTGTATAGTCTGAAATGTGTTCTGGAGTAATGCAATAAGCTGGCTACTTCTTACAATGGGCCCAATGAAAAATAATCTGTCCCTAAGATGTTATCGGCAAACACTTAGAGAGTTGCTCAGGGGAAAAAAAATGCCTGTAAAAGAAGCAAGGTGACTCAAATAGATTTGAAATATTAATAAAAATACAGAATATTTAATATTAGGACACCAGGGTGGGTGGGTTGTGAATGGAAAGATTAAGGAAGAGAGAGGGTGAGAAAAGAGAAATAGGACCTTTAAACTAAAACAAAACAAAACAAAAAACCCAATATTAAAAAAAGGGGGGGAGAGAGAGAGTGATGTAAGAAAGAGAGATAAGGGCCAGGAAAATTAAAAGACCTGGAACCAAATATACACAAATAGAGAATAGACTAAAATAGACTAAGATAGCTAGCTTAATTATCTCCTTTAAGCAGACTGGGCATGATTTTATTTTCTTCCTATGAGAGCAGTTTCACCAAAGGACCAAGTTTCTTGAAATTTAACAATTCTCCAGAATGAAACATGAAAGAAAATTCAACAAATAAAATAAATTGGTTTGGAAGCCAAATTTATGCTGATATTAAAAATAGTGGTACAGTCCAAGTGAATGAGGTTAGCCAAAGGAGATCCCCACTACACATTAGTGAACCAAAACAGCTCAAAGTAAAACATGTGTTTAGACTGAAAAAGGTGATGATGTATTGTTTGCTTTTACCATGGATTTTATTTGTGGAATGAGAATGTACTGGCACAGAAGAAGTACCGTCTTTTGCCTAGCAAAAGTTGAAAAGAAAGTTCAACTCACTGAAGTAAAGGGACATAGATATAGAAGAAAGACTCCCCCCTTGAGTATTTTTTCCTGGACGTATTAAATAGCTGTATTTATTTGTGATCACTTTATTTGCATGGTTGAGAAATGGAATTTCAATGACAAATGTCAAACTTTGACATCAAGAGTAAAATTTGCTATTTGAATTCATAGTAACTAAGGACTGGAGTAGAAATGCTACTTGGATACATGTCCAAACTACATATATAATGGATGTGATTAGAAATAATAATAGCTTATTTAATAGGCATACTGGATACAAAGGGGAGAGAGAGAGAAAGAGAGAGGGGGAGAGAGAGAGAGAGAAGGAGACAGAAACTTTGTGATGGCCTCCTGCAGCCTAATATGAACATTTCATTTATCTCAATCTGTCCTATCATCCCAAATGATCTTCAGAAACACAACAGTCTAACATGGCATTTAATAGATTTTTCTTTTTTGCAACAAATTGGTTGTAATGTTGTGTTGATACTTATTGTCATCAACCTTTGGTAGTTAAAATTAGCTTGTGCCAGGAAAACACTTCAAAACTTTTTGAAGCTTTTCTTCTTTCATACTTATAACTGTTTTTAATAAGATAAAGGTTGCTTTTTTTGAGGTTTTGGAACTGAAAGTGATCACAACTTAAAACTTGAAAACCCAAATTACAGTTTCTTTCCAGGTTTAAAGTATTTTACTTGAATTTGTCTGGTATAAAGTTACAAATTATTAATATATAAAACATTGAGTAAATGGTTCAGTTAAACTAGAGCAGTGAAAGTATTCTTTCAAATATGTTTCTTCAACTTGTTACAAAATTGGAAATCAGATGAACTAAAGTCCAGAAAAAAAAGATTTAATTCAAAAATCTTTATAATCATCTAAGATTTCATATGGTTTCTATGACGCATAAAGTCAAGGATAGAAAGGCAAAAAATGATTCTTGTAGTGTATTGATTAATTATTTATGTTTAATTTGGTGGATATTTCATCCAAATAGATGGATAAATGAAATATATTTAGAACTATAACTATATAAATGTGGTTTTTAAAAAGTGTTATCTGCAACATTGCTGAGGAATTTGAATGCATTGAAGTAATTTTGCTTTTGAGAAAATAATATTATGAATAGCTAAAGTGGCTGGTTGTGTTTGGGACTAACTGCCTGTTGGAGAAATAGGCTAACAAAGGGTGAAGGTGAAGATCATTAGAGGTTTTAGAGCTGGCTGAAACGGGTTGCTGGGGTTGTGTGACTGTGCCTAGAGGGCGGGGTTCCTGTACATTCCTACTTCACCAGATAACCTGCCCCCAACACCACTCCAGCTTCTGCCAGACAGATGAAACTCTCCAATATGAAAATCTGCACAGCCATTCCAACAAGCAGGGTAGGTGAAACTTGAATTAGAATTCTTCCCTCTTTTATTTATTTGTTTTTCTACTTGAAGCCAGATCCTGGAGATACGGCGAGAATAGGGGTCATCTAGATCCTTCTTTCGCGCATACACGCGTCCCGCATTCTCTCTTACAGCTACCTACCTGTAAGAGTTCAAAGGTGCTATCTTTGACAGTACTTCATTCTCGATTTTCTTTTACGTGTATTTTTTTTAAGGCTTTTCTTTTCTCAACCCAATCATTCCCCCTACCCCCCCCCCTCCAGAGCCTCTCCTCCCCCCAATCACCAGCGGTTAAAATAATCCACCTCTTACTTTTCGGCCCCCAAACCAGCCTTTTCCCCACGGTAGCGGTTCGTTCACCCGGACCTGTCTGGCGGATGTAGGCCAAGCTGGCTCCGGGGAATATGTGATGTAGTGTTATGTTTTGATTCTGTTTTCTCCCTTCCGATTTCTATCTGTTTTTTCCCTCCATCCGAGACTCTGGCCGGGGTTGTGCGAAGGATGCCGAGGAAAAAGGCTTAAGGACTGGGAGCGCTCTTACCTCAAGATCGGTAAGTGAAAGTGGTTTTCGGAGGGGAGGAGGGCCACGCCTGAATGCTTTGGATGAGGCTTAAACCGCGACTTTCAGGTCCGGGGCTAAAGTGCCCCTCTTTATTTTTTGAAAAATGTTCTTAGCGGGGCATGCCGTCAACTGCAGTAGCTGAAGGAGTGCATGCTTTTTCCGTGTCGGCAGAAAGTCACAGTGGATCCCTGAGTAAAGACGATGTGCACATGACCAAGTGGGACGGAATATATATGGAGAAGGGGTAGTGGGGGACTGAAGTAGGTCCCAAAGTGCCAAGTCATGTATTTTGTGGAAATAGTGATTTCTAAATTTTACCGCAGCAGCAAGAATATCCCAACTGGACTTTATTAACATTCAAACCCATAGGTATTTCTCTTCCTAGTTGAGCAAAAGCTCTTTGCTCCCGAGCCAAGAACATGCCTCATTCTAAAGGTTTTTTTTTTTTCTTCTTTTCTTTTCTTATTTTATTGGGGGGTGGGGGTGGGCGGCGGGAGGGCGGTCGAAATCCCTTCCTGCCCGCTTGCCAACCTCCCCCAGAGCTGGCCCTCCTTCCGGAGCTCCGCGGCCCGGGTCAGCAGAGGGCCCCGCCGGGTTTAGCGGAGCTGCTGCAGGTAGAGTGCGGCGCGGGCCGGCGTAGAAGCCTTCTCTTCTGCTTGTTCAGAGGACTAGGAAAATGAGCACCGTTCTGGGCTCGACTTTGTCCCTGCTGGGAATATCCCAGTTCCCGGCTTTGGGAATCTCAGGCCAATAATTGATTCTTAATGCACACTTAGGGGACATGGGCGTAAGCTCGAGAGCCTGGATGTCCCGAAAGTGGCTGCGAGAGCACCAGACACAGGCTGGCTCGGCCCAAAGCGAATTTGGGGCCTTCGCCACGGTTTCCTATTAGCCCTCCCGGCGCCTCAGAGACTCCTGGGTGAAGTAGGAGAGAGGCACGAAGGCGGGACCTGAAGTCCGGGCGGCAGGGGCCCGGCAGTGTGGTTTTATCGGGTTATGGAATCGTGTAGAACGGTGACTTGGCTGCGGAGCCCCGGCGGCGCGGGCGGCGCGGCAGCCGGGAGGAAGAGGCGCTCTCGGAGGTCTCGGTGGACGTTCTGGCGGAGGGGAAGCCGGGCGCTGCGCAGCGAGCAGCAAGGTGAGGGCGCTCTTGCCCAGGGCAAGCGGAGCTTCCACTTCGGTCGCTCTCACTGGCTGCTGCCAGGAACATTGACTACAGAATCTTTGCTGGCGTGCTTCCCCACCGCTTTCCTTTCTTCTTGTTTGTCTGGGTTCTCCTCCCCGCTTCCCTTTCCCCCCCGTAAAGTTGTTTCTTTTGTTCACTTGGTGCAGTTTCAGATCTCAGCACTTATCTGCTGGTTGATAAAACTGTTTTGTTTTTCTCATAGACGTATTTTCTCCTTTTCACTCGCTACTCCTCTTCCATTTCTCTTTCTACCCCATTTTCCTTTTCCGCCCAAGCCTGTCGTCCGAGGGGAAGGGTTCTTACAGGAAAAGAGATCGTCTTGGGGTAGAAACACCCTTAGCACCATTGGCCCTGGGGTGGGGAGAGGGAGGCCGGGCTTCGGTGGGGCAGCATCCTGCGTACCTGGGAGAGTGTTAGGCGGTGGTCCTTGGCCTTGGAAAGACAACAGGAAGGAAAGGACGATGCAGAATGGAGCTCACCCACTTCCGACTGTCCCCCACCACTTCTCCCGTAAGACCCAATTTCGTGGCTTCAATCATCTTCACGTGGTCCTCTATCACAACTTGAGGTAGGCAGAAATTTTGAAATCGTAGTCAGGAAAGGCATTTGACAAGCATTTAAAATCATAACAAATAACTCTCAAAATTATGTTTTTGGGGTGGGAGGAGAGACCAAATGCCCCACGTCCTTTGCATGGTTTGTTGCGTATCGCACAATCCTCTCCTCTGGTCTTTCGCCTTTCAGAAGAGCTTCAAGGAAGGAAAGCACATTGCACACTGACAGATTTGGAGATTTGTACTCCAGTGAAAAGTCTTTAGTTGCCACACACGTTTGGGTATTCATTTTTTGCTTTAAGTTTAAATTTTCTACCAAAGTAGCACTCCCTGAATTGGGGTCGTCGTCTTCGGTTTTATCCCCCCCCCCCCGCCCTCCATTGTCTCATTCTTTTATTCAGAAGGCGATGAAGGTGCAAATGTTACCTTCCTCCACGTCTGCACGGCCAGGCTTGTGGATTCCTTTGATTGAGCAGGAAGACTAGAAACTCTAGTGGGGTTCGGGAGAGCTGTCTCTCAGTTGTTTCATTTTCTCACTGCCCTGAAACAGTGACCTGATCATTGTTGTTTGAAGTTAAATTATCTGTTAAATTAGCCCTAAATAATAATGGATGATATTTTCCGTTTGGGTCTGCTTGCCCCTGAATTCTTTTGCCTCGAAGGGAAAGAGTCAAAAAGAATGCTTGATCACATAAAAATGTGAAGATCAAAATCAATATTTATATGCTGGTGATATTATGTAAGAGAAATCACTTTCAAAGAAGCTGAATTTCATAAATAACTTCTTTTAGAGGCCTGTGTTTCAGAGGGACCACACTAATTCAAGGATGAATGTAAATAAACATCTTTGTTGATTAAGAAAAAATATGAACACCATATTTTCATTACTCTACAAAATCTAAATACTCAAACTCATCATATACCGGTGCTTGCTAATCTAAATTAATTCTGTCCTCCAGGGATAAATATTCTCAAAAAGGAAATTTAACTTTAAGCAAAATCTGAAATGTTGTTTTAGATATGAATTTCTAGAAATCCAAAGTATATTTATTTCTTTCAGTCAGACTTGTTTGTTTTGCAGTCATTATATGAAACAGTTTTGGAATCGCGCAGATGCTCTCCCCGCCCCTTGTTTCAGATTGCTTGCATATGCAGGCATGGGCCTGAGAGCTTCCAGGGTATATTAAGGAAATGACATTTCTCTTATTTGTTTTAACAAAAGGCCCGAAGAATCTTTACACCCAAAGATACTAGGTAGTTGAAAAAATATTTAAAAATGAGCACTATTGTGTGTTTTGCCTATTAAAATGTGCTGAATGAGTAATTAGAGGCTATGATGAAGGCTGAAATTTTCAGAAGAATAAGGTGATAGTTTTATTATTTAATACTTTTATAATTTTTATAATTAGTGATGTAGTTTTAAAGTTGGCAAAGCTTTCTTAGGAAAAGTAGAGTACTCCTCCCACTCCATCCAAAGTACTTCAAATGGGACAGAGTAAAAATCAGGTAGAATTGGCAGCAGGGCTTGTTTATTATTTATTTATTTATTCCAGCAGCAGCAGCAGCAGCAGCAGCAGTAATATTAGCAGAGTTGAAAAATATACTTTTAATTATACATCTTGAGCTCTGATTGCAGGTTGGAAGCTAAAATCGATCATTCCTACATCAATAGTGTTGTCTATTACTGCATTGATTTGTGTTTATTTATGCAGAGGCTTTCAGTTATTTACTTACATATTTCGGCATCTGCCTCTTGATTATTATCACAGATTGGTTTTAATGAAAGCACTTTTATAGGAAACACACTTGACAGATCAATTTTAGGTAAACCTGATAGTGAATTATGGCAACCCAAAGAGTTGACAGAATTACTTATTCGTACATACTTTTTAGCAGTTTGGAAACGGTTTCTGATGAAAACCTCATGCTACTTGCAAACTTGCATCCTGCTCTTCACATATTGTGTTGAAGTGTTTCAATAAAATAGAAAAATAGGCAATTCTGCAATGTCCGATATGGTAGGATAATGGAACTGGTGAATAAGCCTTGTCGTCTTTTTCCACTGGCAGGATGACTAGGTTACCCTTGTAACAGTGCCTTGGCTGCTGAGCTCATAACGCTACAGATGAAAAATTAAGGAGCAACAAGATGTGAATATAGAAATGGCCTCGTTTTATAACATCTATTGACTCTAAATTATGCCAGGGGTACTTATGCTGAATAGCATATTCCAGAGTTCTTCAGTATATATTAAATACATACTCATCTATTAGTAGCGTATGTGTACCATTACACCTTATAAAAATAGGCATTTCTCTTGAACTGATAGCTCACAAGTGAATGTTACGCATCAGGGCTCATTTGAACAAATAAAACAACTAAAGCCCACGGGGTGTGTCCTATACCTCTGAGGCAATAGTGGGAGATTGCGATGCTTTCCAGTTTGTGCTGCTTTTATTGTCATTACAAAATATTGAAAGATGACTTTGAAATTGAAAAATAAAAGTAGCATAATTTATTGAGGGCTACGTACTCCTTATTTTACAGGACTTTTCATGATGTTTGTAAAGTGACTCTCTCTTTGCTGATTATTTGGAATACGTCTACTAAACACCATTTACAGTCCTATTCTTCGTATCTTGAGCTCCCCCACCCTTTCCAGTGTTTGGTAGGACTATAGGGAGGAAAATTAACCCAATTCTTTTTTGCGGATGAAAGTGTTTTGGAAGATGGAAAATGAATTAATCTCCTTACCCTGATGAGGTTTCTTGAAACTCCTTAACCTCAGCATCTGCGCTGTGAGAGGTAGAGCCTCACAGTCCCCAGCTGCAGTCAGACGGTGGTCAAGCCTGGGGACCTCAGCTTTGCAGAAGGTTGAAAGGAGCTAAGGGAGAGCTTTGAGTTTGTTTATTTTATTTTTCTATCCTGTGCCAAGCCCTTGAAGTTAACACAGGAACATGGCCCTTTAGGACCAAGCACTCTTGGCATTCTTTTGAGATTGAGATTGCAGAGCATGGGATGAACCGGACTTAAAGCGAGGGCTTGCTCACCCACCCCTCCCTCCGTCTTTCTACGCACGCACCAGCTCGTCCTCACGTGCAGCGCAGTAGTGGATAGTGTTGACTTGAATTGCTCTTGCTCGCTCCAAGCCTTTCCTATGAATGAACCCGAAAACACTCGACAGGTCGTGAATAATCGTTTTAATGAGTGTGCAAAGCGTGCGACGGGGTGCACCGAGCTGTCGGGTTAAACAAACAACTTGTACCCTAACCAAATCCGATTGTCACAGTGCAAAGTGATGTCAGTACCATTTTCATTGCCCTTCGGAAAAACACAGATCTGACACGTGAGAGTGCAGTTTTCCCCATTAAAGAAAAATAACAATATTTGCCAACCATAAATGTGATCTTCTTTAATATTAATCTGAGTCAAGCAAAACCTCATCTGAGAACCAGAAAAAGTAGTTGTGTCACTGCCTCAAAAACAAATCGAAAGAAAAGGAAAGCAAGGAAGAAATCAGAAAAAACAAAAAATCTGAGGATTAATTGTTGATAGTTCACACATCATTGAACAATATTGTAAAAATCTTACCTTTATATATATTTTATATATTAATAGGTCAATAGAGGCAAATATCAAGTTAACTGTATCTAATCAACTGGGATTAGTATTTTGGTCCTGTACTAAGACAATCGATCTCTGAATTTGTAAGGATTTTTTTCTATTGAAATTTTAACTAAAATATTTGCTGTGTATATGTTAGCCTGTGAGAAAATGAATGGATAAGTAGTCCCCACGTTTATGCTTTCAAGGAAAACAGTTTGGAGGAGAGTAATGGGAAAGGAACCCTAATGGACCACAATCTAAAACAATAACAAAAAGCACAAGTGACTTCACAAACTGCAGTCTTCACCACCACCCCACCACCCCCATTTTTGCACAACTGCACTGGGGAAATATTTCTGCTTTCCCATCTAGTTAAAAGATCTATTTGGTATTTACTACAGGTCCTGATCCCTTATTGGTTTTAAAATCTTCTTTCACAATTCCAAACATCAAAAACCACACGAAGAATAAGAAAATAAAACCTCCAAGGATTAAAAAAACCAAACCCTTTTACATATCCCTTCTAAAAATTGTGTGGAGAGATGTGTAAGATGTTCCCCTTGCCAGTACCTTTCGTACAATCACAAATCAGACAAAAATGGCCAAGTTGCTTGGAAATCAGTGTATTAATTCCTAATAACTAGCTTCTTTAACTCAAAAACAATATAGGAAGATTAAGGTTTATTATTTTCACTGGATTAAGTATTATAGATGATGTATTTTATTAAAGACCAAAAACATATCATGTCTTTCAGTGTGAAAGGTGATTCATCCTCCAATAATCATAATCAGCTTGTACAGATGAAATATTAGAGATACTGTACATTCGAATAGGGAAGCTCAACAGTATTTGATCACTCAGCTCCTACTGGCCATACTGTCATCAACGGATCTGTCAGTCTTTTTGACCATCTATTTTGCCAATGAATGTCAATATACAACTGATTGCAATTAAATAAATTAATTCACCTAAAACAGAAGGTATTTTGACAGAGTAAACAGTTTCTTATAGAAGTCATAGTTTTGTGTAGTTATTTATATTATTGGTGCTGATTTTTATACATCTGTGTCAGTTTAGCCCCAACTGACTTTTAAAATGAAAAGTATTGAAGTTCAGTTTCCATCATCAAAACTTGGAAAAGACAACCAGTAGTATAGGACAGTGATTTTGTTGATTTTTAACTGTTATCTAGTGAATGTCTGTGTCAGAATACCAATTCAGAATAGCCTTTATTTTTGAGGAAATCTGACAAAAGAAAATGACTATCAAAAAGTAGGGCCTTGCATTTTTTATTGTTTTAAATATTTTGGGGCACACAACAGACTGTGAAGTTTTTCCCTAAACAGATTTCTTCTCTGTAGGTTGACTGAGTTGAGGAATTTTAGGAATCAGTGAAAAAGCCACATCCATTTCTGTTTTAGATGCACAAACAGCAAAGCTAAGAGAGTGTGTCTCTGTGTGTGTATATAAAAAACTACACTATGAAAACATAAATTATATTTGAAAGAGAGCAGAGGGCCTGTTGTGGGGGGAGCTGCATTACTGAATTTATATTCCATGGAACCTGTCTGGGAAGAGGGCTGAAATTGTACACCTGTCTTTTATGTACACCTCTTCAGTGAGCTGGATAACAAGAGCAAAGACATGAAAAAGGTGTACCTGGAGGGGAGTGATCTTCGATATTTGGATGGTCCTAAGTAAAGTGAATCCATGTGTAGATGCAAGTCACATGAGCAACTAGCATGAGGTCTTTGTTCTCTGTCAACAAAAACAAATATAATTTTTTCCCTCTACCAAGCAAATCACATAAGGACCTCAGTTGAATTTGGAGGAGGGTGAGAGGTTGAGTGACTAAGAATATTTCGATTATCATATTTCTGATCCCAAGTCCTGTTTATTTCACAGCTGCCAAATTTTATATCCAAAATTTAGATTCCTTTCCTCCCAAATCCTACATTGGTATGAATCATCACTGATCATTTTTAGTTTTTGGCTTAATTACTAGTTTTCAGCATTAAATTACTAATTAATTAATCTGACTAATGTTCCTACACTTGTTGAATAGTACAATAAATGCAAAAACACAAATAAAATAAAACCTGCAGCAATGACAAAAATAAACTGTTAATGCAAACACAATAATAGCAGAAACAATTTTAAAATAATTTCTGTGACTGACAGGATGAAGACAAAATTTGTGTTTCACAGCTGCAGTGGGGCATCCCTCTAATTTCTTGTTTCACTGCTGGTGGATGATTCTCCTGGCCCAACTCAAGTGTTCTATTAGAGACTCCCTTGGTTTAATATGGTAGGTTTTTTGAATGGCACAGAGTACTTTTGTAACCACTCTTTATTGCTAGGGGCATGTCCCCCTTGGATACCATTCAGAAGTAAATCAACCTAGGACGGAGCCTAGGAACAGAGGTATAAATGTGAAGGGGTTTTTGAGTAGAAGGACCTGGTGCCTCTGGCTGGAGTTCTGCTGGTGAATGGGCAAGTTGTCATATTTGAGAATCATGTTCTCAGAGCTGAGATGTTTGAGAAGGGCAGAGTAACCCAGTTATGAGGTTCCTGTGAGTCCAGAGTGAACGTGGTCTCAGGAACTCATACCATAGTGCAAGGCACACAAATTAAAATTAGTTCCCCCTGAATGAATCCTTGTGATTCCCTTAGGGATGAAGGAATAGAAAGGGGGCAGTAAAGTTCAGGAAACAGAAGTGAAAGGAGACCAGGTTGAAGATGTAAGTGGTGGTGATCTAGCCAGTAAAGCTAAGCTCATTCCTCAGGATCAAGGAAAGGTGCTTTCGTCAATTGTAAACCTGCCAAGGTTTACCATTCTAGGTGTGAGAACAGCCCCCAGTTTCTGAGGCTAGGCTGGAAAGAATCTGCCAGTGAGTCTGTATCTGCAGGAATCTAATTCTCCTCTCTGCCCAGTGTTTTCCTCATCTCCTGGTCCCCCTGTGCCCACCGCCCACCCAAGAAAAAAGATACGAAAGAAAATAAAAAGCGGGTGGGGAGGGAATTAGACTCAATGTTTGTCAGGCAGCTGTTGGGGTTAAAGCAGGTTGTTTGATAACTGCCTTCATTTGTGGAGGGGACAGAGAGCTGGTTATGCTAGGGGGGGCGTTTGGTTATAGGAGACAAGTGTGGGGACTGAGACAGAAATTCCCTGGCAGCCCAGCGGCTGAGGCCAAATGGGAAAGAATGTTAGCTATAGAAGGACAGTTTGGAAGCAAGGAAGGATAACCGTTAAATATTTTTGCTTTGTTCTGTTTTCCTGTAAATTAATGCAGCCCTGAAAATTTATGAGAAAACAAGATTTACACGCTTTGTTAAAAAACAAATTACAGAAAGGCATAACTATCAATACTCAGTTTTGTCCTCTAGAAAAGTTTTTAGATGTTGTCTTCAAACTCTCCCTCTCTCCTCCTCTCTCTCTCTCTCTCTCACACACACACACACTCACACTCACATTCACAATCCATAACTAAACCAAACAGTAGTTGAAGGAAGAAGGAGGGGAAAAAGGAACGCCAAGTCCCCCGTTGGTGGTAAGTGCACCCACCTTGTCACCTTTCACAATAGGGAGGCTGCACAATTCTTTTTCATTTCCATCTAGTCTGTTCACTTAAAAGAAAGTATGAAAATATTCCAGTTTGTGAAAATATGATTTCACTAGAGATTAGCAAAGAACGAGGAGCTTTCATTTCTAGGGATAAATTCACTGAAGTGATGCTTAGTCTGCAGCAGGAGAAAGGTGGCTTTGGCTTCAACTGTATATTGCTCTGCTCTTCGCTGGTACCCCACGCATTCTCCCTGCACTAATAATAGTTAATAACTATTAAGTTCATTCCACCTCTTCTAGAAGTATAGCTCTGCAACTTGTACTCAAACTGGAGTTTTACATATAAAATCCAACTCTAATTAAAATAACACTTTACGGACAATGTTCTCAGTTATTGTGATTGTTTTTTATGTGTTTGAATTTTCTCTTTGGTTAAGAGAAAACTATGATTTGTTTCAATAAGATAATTAAAAGAAATAAACAATACTAGTAAAAGTGGTTCTCAATCCTTTTATATACATCTCCAAATAAGGCTGTTAAGAATTTATCATCAAACACTTTGGTCTTAATAGTATATAACTGAGAACCTCTGAGTCATTGGAGACATGCCTAACTAAAAAACAAAACAAAACAAAAACAACAACAACAACAAAAAACCCCTCAACCAACCAAACAAAAAACAAAATACTTTTGTAATGGGAATATTTTACAGAAAATAAAGAAGCAACAAAAGTAGTTATTTCACAAAGTAGTAAAAGTCATGCAGACATTCATGTGCACTCAGTTTATGCACCCATTTAACAAAATTAATAGCCTTCTATATTCCAATATCTTAAAAAATCTTTAGCCAACATAAACCAGATACTTAAATGCTTATACAAATGTATCATATATACCATGCTGCATAGTTCAATTATGTTATGTTTATTTTATAGAAATGAAGAACTAAACAAATATTAAACAAATATTAGCACTTCTAACTTTTTAACCACCAATAATTGGAGTTTCTTTGTGATTGTAAACACTGAAAGAAAGCCAGAACCACTGCATTTTGTTTAGATTTTATTATGAAGCAAACACAGGTTCCTTTCTATCTTGCGGTGTGCAAAAAGAGTGAGGAATTTAGCAGCGAGTGGAATTAAGATCTGTATACATTTCCAGTAAACCAAGATGTAATTTCATTTTTTTAAACATTATCATCCTACTAGTAAATAAAAGAAATACATACAGTTCCAAAGACAAGAGAGGTAAGCCCCAGTCAAGCAGTGCTATTTCAGAAAGGGAATGGCTTCAGAAAACGATACTCAATAACATTTTTTTTCCAACAAAGGATTTTCAAGGCAGATCTATTGCACAAGTGGCAAAGCAAGTATTTTAGAAGTAGGTTATGGGAAGACTTAATGGACTGACACTCTGAGTATTTATGAAGAGTAATACTCCTTTGAATGGGGTTGTGTGATTGTCTTTCTTGCTACTTAAAATGGGGAGGAGGAAGGTTTGGAGGGTAGACATGACCAAGCATCCTAACTAATGCTAGTTGTGAAAGGATGTGATTTGTGTAGAATAGGCAAAGATTCCATGCCATGAGAGGAACTGCAAAAATCTATTGGTCCTATCATCTTTATTCTAAGTACACATTTCAAAAATGTATCCTTACCACTAGGCTCTCATTTACAGTTATGGCTTCACAGGCAGCAGCCAGCTTGTCTTATAGTCCAATGCATCAGTCCAGTTTTGAAAAGAAAACAATGGACAGGGAAAAATACCATCTTATCAAAGAAATTCTCATTGGCACTTGGAGAATAGGGGCGAGGGAGACTTCCAAACGGAATAGTGGGAGGAGAGCAATACTCCTTAGGTGAGTTTTAGGAAGATGCTAAGTAAAATGCTGTTTAGAAATTGTGATTAATCGAGCATTTTAAATACAAATCTGCCGGAAATCATGCTCCATGCGAAAGAAAATGAAGGAATTTATGCATATTCTAATTTTCTCTCTTTGGCGGCTATTTTGGAGGAAGAGCCTTCTTTTGCTGATGGTGGGACTTTTTTGTTCTGCACAGGAAATGTGTAAATGAACACAAATGTTTTTTCCTTCTTCCCATTTCTCTCCTCCATGCCTCCTCCCCCTTTTTATAATCAGAAGTTGTTAGGGTGCTCAGTTCTGAGGCCACTGATGCCAGGGTTTCTTCCCATTCCTAGGATGGTAGGGGGCAAGCAGTGGGGAGAAGGGGAGTTAGGGTTCCTCTGGGTCACCACACCTTTGGAAATTAACATAGTTTCCATTCCATCTTTGGACATTCAAAAAGAGTAGAGAGTGAGGAGTCGTCAAACGTTTAATGTGATGAAAATTAATCTCGAAAGCTATTTGCCCTCACAACCGAATTCCCAGTGACGACTAGGTTGAAGAAAGCTTACAATTGATTTTATAAACCTGTTGTGAAGATCTATTGACCTTCCAGCGCCGGGTCCAAACGCTTCCCCTCTCGTATCTTTGGGAATAAACAGGGCTGGTGCATTTAAATTATATTAAGATCTGCAAGAAACTCTCTAGCTCTCCTATTGCGATATAAGTGAATCGCCTCATGCTGGGAATGAGTGAAGTGGAGCGCTCTGGTCGTTTTGTGTTTTGTTGAATATGTAAGAAAGGGACTCCTGAGACGGTCCAATGAAGTGAGTGGGATGAAGGTGCGGGTGGGGGCGACTGTATCCACGAGGAGAGAGAGGAAGGAGAGAGCGAGCGAGAGAGAGGAAAAGAGAGGCGCTCCCTCTCCAGCAGCTCCCGCATTTGCACGCCAGGCTGAGCTTCAGAATTAATTTGGGGGCAGGGGAAGACAAACTGAAACAAACTCCGAGTTTCTATCTTATTTTCTATAACCTGGATAAAAATCCTGGAGGCAACATGATTCTTAGCAATTTAATTTCAAAAGGGCCCGGTGACGCCTTCCCCTTCCCCGCCTTAGCCCCCTGGGCGGCTCACAAAGCGCCGCCTGAGCCCCGGGCTTCCGCAAGGATTGGAGCCCGTCCTCTGCCAGATTCGACACCCGGCCCGCGGACCGGGCCTCGGAGGAGAGGAAAGCGGCGAGAACAAGGCCCCCGACCCCACTACCAGCTCCTTCCACAGATACGTTTTCTATGCCCCCATCGGAGCCTCGGTGCTCCAGACAGCCCGCCTTCTAACATCCTGGCCGCCCGGACACGGGCCCGCTTCCCTCCTCAGTCTTCCCTAATCTGGAAGGGGGCACAACGACGGGCAGGTCGGCATCCCTCGAGTCGAGGTGTCTGTTCTCCTCCCCTTTAAGGCGCGGGGAGCGCAGGGTGGCCTAGGAAAACGCCGGGAGAGGAGCGCAGACCCTTCTCTGAAGAACCCACGTCAAGCTTACCGCCACATTTAGGAACCTCTTCGGAAAAACTCAAAAATCCCTATTTTTGCAGAAAGCCTGCTGTGATACAATAAGGCCTTGTGGTGACAGAAATCCCTCAGAGGCCTCGTATGGCCTCGGTTCTGGGAGCCAAGCCCTACTCAGGCCCATTTCTCCCGCTCTCCAGGTCCTGCACTTCCGGTCTGCCTGGGGGGGCGGAGGGCTGAACCCATCCTATCCCTAGCACTTCCGTCCCGTGGGCTCCTGCACTTCCGCCCTGTCACGTGGCTGAAGGATATCGTTGAGAGCTGTTTTCTCTATCTTTCACGTAGCTAACGGGACGTTTACCTGTTCTCTTAATTCCTTTTTATTTTGAATTTCTTTTGATTTCTTCCTGTCCTTAAACTTGGCAGAGTTGTGAGGGGTGAGGTAGAATGGAGGGGGGTCAGAGGTTGAGCATAAAGGTGCATTGAAGATTTTGTTTGTTTATTTTGGTCTTTTCAGATCACGCGCCCCTTTGTGAATTCCCTGCACAAATTCACATCAACAACTGGAGTATATAGGCCTTTTTTAACTCCCAGGGCTAGCCCAAGGTCTGCGCTTGGTCTGCATGCAATAAATGTTGAAAGAATGACTCGTAAATGATGCTTCTTTGGGGCCCATCGTGCTTAAGGTTAGTGGGTATTCTCAGAAATGGGCTGATCTCTGACTTCTGGTGTTTAGATGAAGTCGAGAGGTTAATAAATAAATGGTTTTTATAGATATTTTGAAGTATTTTTAGAAACACCCCAAAACTGGGAGGAAATCTCTTAGACTTGTTGAAAATGTTTTCTTGAACTTCTTCCTTTTGTATGAGGTAAAATGCTATGATTTTTAGAATTTGGGAGTTTCTTAGCTCTTCTGTAGCTTTTCATTTTGCTTTCTTTTTAAAGTTTTACTTTCTGTGGTAAAAGGTCAAGACCTTATGAAGTTAATCTCTTGTAGACAGTGTGAGGCAAAAACGAAGAGATTTCTCTTTTGCTTTCAAGCTGTTATGTTTTAACCCTTGTCAACCCTAATTCACTTCTATGTTTTTTGTCTTCTGTATCATTCAGAGGTTCTTGTCCTTTACAACATTTGTTTTTAAATGTCATTAGAACTTTTTGTAACCAGGAGAGAAATTTTATCATTGTGACTTTGTAAGACTGGATTCAGTCAGTCAACGTATATGAAGTGCATATTCTACTGAGCACTAGTTGTGTATCCTGTGGACTATTTCCTAGGGCATTAATGTTCCACTTTCATTGAAATAGTGAAAATACATAAGCAAGGTAATAACCATGAAAGTAATTTAAAAGGTTATAATTGATAATCAATTTAAAGCGTATTTATTATCATCATTATTAAGAGGCAGCAGAGGGATACAAATAAGATTTGTTCTTGTCCTCTGGGAACCTAGAATCCAGTTGGGCAAAAATAATGTAAATGTAAATTGATAGAAAACAGCTACTAAGGAATATTCAGTGTCTGGCATATTAAAAACATTCAGTGAATAATTGCCTCACATTATTAACAAAAATATGATGCTGATAATAAATAAAGGATTAATTATGAAAAGTTTCATGGAGGAAATGCATTTGTCCTTTATGTGTCACATAAGAAGATTGGAATATGCAAGCTGTTTGTTTGGGGGTGGGTAAAGGTAGCATCCATGGAGAATGAGAAAGATGTTTGATGAGATGGATTTTGGTGGTAATTTGTAGGAAACCTTAAAGACCAGAGAAGTTTGTATTTGCTAGAGGTGCTAGAGACCTATGTCCTATGAGCAGAGGATGGCATGATTAAAATTGAGATTTAAATTTAAAATAATTCTGGCTAGCAACTGAGTGTAGTGAAAACTGAGGATGAAAGAGAAAAAATTTGGGTGCAGTTCTGGAATGGGGTATTACTAGAGAGTGGCTATAGACAGAGTCATCATTAGAACCTTTCTCCCCAATTTTTATATAATGGAAATCACATTTAAATGATAAAATTAGTGATGAGCCTTGATTAGGACAAGCCACAGTACCACTGGAATCAGTACTACCCCTTCAGTTTTCATTGCTGGTGGTGCTGGGAGAATATCAGGTGTTGACTGGTGATGACTTGAAGTTAGTCATTTACACATTACTCACATCTACTCACTTACTCGTTTGCAGTAGGTCTGAACCAGGAGTGACTTTGAACACCCTTTCCTTCGCAAGGGCACATTTGGCGATGTCTGGAGACATTTTTAGTTGTAACAAGTATGGAACCCCTACTGGCATCCAGTTAGTAGAGGCCAGGGATAGATACTGCTAAACATTTTATAATGCCAAGGGGAACCCCCGCAACAAGGAATTTTCAGGTCCAGAATGTTAGTAGTGCCCAGATTAAGAAATCTACAGTTATAGGAATGAAGCATGAGCTCTAATCTGGAGAGGTACACAAATGAGTCCCAGAACCCAACTTCTATTTCCGTAACAATTTTAATTGAACAAATGTTTTATTTGTTTAGTAAGTCAAATGTAGCTCTGAAAATGGTAGTATCTCTTCCTAGCTATGAGACGTTTGAAACAGGAAAATCAGAAGGATACCTGCTTGGATTTTCTATTTTTTATAAAATGGAGTTAGAAATCTTCCTTAAGGATTTGTCATCTAAATGTTATTTATTAAATTAATAAAATGTGCCTTTGGAGTTGCTTAGCAACTTATGGGAAGCTTGCTTTTCAGAAGTTCATTTGTTTGTTTAAAACTAGGGTAGGTTGCATATTATTAGCTACATTACATAAATCAACAAAGAAATGTACACTGAAAATGGAAAAGATGTTTCAACACATTTTCTGCTATCTGTGTCTGGCAGTTAAAATACTCTTAATTGTCTGGTAGAACTGCATGAAGTATTCAATAAACATTATTTAATGTATGAAACTTCAACATAATATTATGTAAGAAAACTAAAGGGGAAACATTAAGCAGGTTTGTCATAAAGTTTGTGTTTACCTTAACCTTTCTTCTTCAAAAATCTTATCTACTAAGTACTTTTATCAGACACTAATTATACTCTTTCTGAAAAGAATTTCTCCAACACCCTTCAGTGTTTGCACCCTTTAATCATATCTCATTACATCTACCTAATCCATATCTTTTTCACATTGCCAGGGCTCATTACCAGTTTTAAAAGCCAATCTTGGACATTATTATTCTTTGTAATTGAGATGAAAATAATGCCAATAATACTTTATTTCGAAAATGTAATGGATCATTTAAAATTTGTTCTGAAGCCATTTCTTCTTTAAATATTAATGAGAAATTAACTTTCAGACATACATTAAGCTAGCAGGAATGGTGAGATGTGTCTGAAAACCCTGAAGCACCTTTTCGAAGGAGAAGTTATTTTTATAAGCTGTTTTAACGGTGGATCATCAGTCACTTTGAAGGGAAGTGATCCTTGATTAACAGTTGGCTGATACTGTACTTCTACAGACATGTGGCACCAATACAGGTGCTACCTATGAAATAGGACAGGTGATTCACAGGATCAGAGCATCTACTTTTTCTGGTTGAAAAATGTAAGAGCTTGAATGAGCCTTCATCTTTGTATATTATCCCATTTAACCCTTTTGCTGTGATGTTTGGATATATCCGAATGAATGTTTTCATCCACTGACTACGTCATTCAAGTTTATACCACAAACTCAAAAAAACTTTGTTATTCAGTGTGAAACTGTTTCAAGGACTTTTCTCCACTTACAAGAGTTTTAAATATGTTTTCCTGTGGCTCACACTATCAATAACAAAGATGTTTTGTATGCCATATTATGTAAAATTTTGGAATAAACTTTTTATGTCATCAGTACTATTAGATTCTAATTTATCTATACTTAAATCGAATTGATGCTAAGTATGTTTTGAGTATTTTTTCCTAAGATTCATTATAATGGTAAATTTATTACCATAGAACAAACATGTAAAATAATGTTCTTTATATACAAAGCAACACAAAATGTTATTATTAAATGCATAAAATAATAGAAACATCAATGTTCTGTTTTTTTGTGGCTTTCTGACACATTTTGAAAAACTTAAATTCAATGAACGCAGTGAAAAGGTTAATTGCTGTAGACAAGACAAACCAAATGCCCCACTTAAATAATGAACTGTAAGCACTATGTTTCCCATAGTTTTAAAGATTATAAATATAGCTAGTACTTCCTTTTATCATTTTTAGTAAAGGAAACACAGATCTTTAGTAGTTATATGACTCATGGAGAGCCTCATCAGAATGATTTTTTAGGACTTGAAAGTCAGTCTTGCCTCCCAGAATATAACTGCATAGGACTAACATGGTATTCTCAAAAATGGAAGTTTCCTCCAACATTATTGTTGAGTTTGAGATTCTTTCTTGAAAGTACAGTGGTACCTTGGTACTAGTTGTTAATTGGTTCTGGTAGCCATGACAAATACCAAAAACAACAGGTACTAAAAATGACGAGTACCAAACAAATTTTTCCCATAAGAAATAACGCAGTGGTATCTCAGTACTTTTCATTAATTGGTTCTGGGAGACGAGTACCAAGCAAACGACAAGCACCAGGACAAAATGTTGCATCAAAATGCAATGAGTACCAAATGCCACGAGTTTCAAAGCAGTCGAGTACCAAGGTATGATTGTTATCTTTAGGAGTCTTTGGTAAAGCTTAATGGCTCAATATTTATTTATTATCCACACACTATTAAACTATCACGTTTGAAAAAACCCACACACCAAAAGTAGTCATAGTGCAGAAAGCCAGCTTTGGGACAAAGCACCTGAAGCTATTAATAGTGGGCATGTAGTGAAGCTGTCATCAGCTTTGAGTTTCCTCCAGTTTTTAGTTCTGCCAGAGAGTCAGTATCTCTCATTTTGGGTGTTTTCATTAGATATTTCTTTAGCTTTTTTATTGGAATATTTTCTTTTAGAATTTTGTGTTTCTTCTGATTTCTCTTCATTAATATGGTTCACCTTGTTGTTGACTTTAGGAAACTTATTAAGAAAATCAAGTGAAACTATGTGATAGCTGGTGAGTTTGGTGTTCTGTGTCTTTTTTACTGTTGCTAAGAATTGAATAGAATAAGTGAATTAGGATTAACTCAGCAATTTTTCATTTAAATCTTTTAATTTCTTCAATTATTTTTGGAGAATAAACAACTTTGCATATACTGAGTTATACACAAGTTTTCATGTGTGTTCTCTTTTTGCTTTACTGAAATAGCTTGAGTGTTCAGATCTTACCAAATTTCTACACCACAGATATTGCTTACTTGAATGAAATTTCCCTCATTCTTATTATCAATTAAATTAGTTCTAATACAAATCAAATTTGGTAAAATTAACAACATACTCTACCACCACAATAATTTTAAAACTTACAGCAAAGTTGATTGTGTTAATAAAGTTTAAAATTTTTTGTTTTTATAAGTTAATTTTTATCTTTGTTTTTCTCTTAAGATGTTTGGTCTTTTCTCTACTGATCATCTATTTTCTTGTGCTTTTTACATTATTTACAGAACTTTCTCATTGGTCAGTACAATGAAGATTGATGGCATGATCGTCCACCTAACTTCAACGGATAACTGTTCATCAGTGTGCTGTTTTCAGTCAGATTTCCAAATGTGCATTCTCCAACTCAATGGAAAGTAGCTGGATCCAGGCAGAAAGTTGTCTGGAAACTCCCTAATGTGCATGATACATCTCCAGAGAAAGTTGCTTCAGCAATTTTTTTTTAATACTACTGTACAGTATCCTCCAGACTGTAAACAACTAGATAGATTCCTAAGTTCATTCATCTTTCCCATCTCTGAATTCTTGGTTCTCTTCCCACCCTGGCTCCACAGACAAAAAAGAAATAATAATAAAGGAATAAAAATCATTTGTTTCTGGCTGACTAAATCATTTCAATCTTGAAGCACCCTGATGGGTTAATTAGCCTTATTATTGCATTTACTATCTCCCACACACTTGTTTATGGGAAAATGCTCCTGTTGGCATTTGCCTAGTTGGAAAAAGGAACACTAGGATGGTGGCATTAGACTTTGCTCTTGAAGCAAATAGCACTATGGCAGCATAAAGCTTGAACAAGTTTAGTTTTTCATTGATGGTGTGCAACTGGCATAGCACCATCTTTCTCTGACATTGTATGCCAGCTTTGATTTATTCTGGGCCACACCTCCTTCCAGAGCAACATTTCTAGCTTAGTATGGTGTTTGGTACCATTATAAAGAGAAACATGGTGTGTCTTGTGGGAAGGGTTTGGGGAACTTTACTCTAGCAATCAAGATGTGTGTTAAGATGATTAACTGACTCCTTGGATATATTGCTTCTACCCTAAGCAAAAGAAAAAGAGGACAGCTGTTATTATTTATTCTCACTCATTTCTCATAAATATTCAGGATTTTCAGTAAGTATTATCTTATCCTGGAATTAATTTTTTTATTCTTGTCATTGCTTTTTGCTCTTATAGATGATAATGAGAGTGGTGTTGGCTTGAAATTTGAAATGAAAGATGCAAGATGAACTTGTGTGTTGTTGAACTTTAAGATCAACACAAAATAGGTCAGCATAAGAATGTGCAAATTGGGGGTTCCCTGGTGGTGTAGTGACTAGGCCAACATTGCAGCCTGGGTTAGATTCCCAGCCAGGGAACCACCCCCCACCCCCCACGGAAAAAAAAAGAATGTGCAAATTTATCTTAAAAGAACAAATAAACTCCTGTGCAGTAAGGTTGAAGGTATTAACATATACACAGAAAGAATTTTAGCCATGAAAGCAGGTAAAGGAAAGTTAAAAGCAATGTAGGAAACGCCTATCCAAATTTAGTTCAAAGATGAGAGAGTGGACTTTATTCCAAATCACAAGAACGTTCCTATTGTGAGTGAATATCAGGTTATTTAAACCTGATGTAATTAAGTATTCTATCCATAAAAATGTCATTTTGAATCTATGTGCTTCAAGCAGTATTCTGATTATTATGTGTCTTCCAAATTATTTCTGCTTTTAGAATACAAATATATACTTATCTATTATAAAGATCAAGTATATTATTAATAACGGTAGTTACCTTTAGGTGAGTAATTACTATATTCCAGGTCTTCAGTGAAGTTTTTTAAAAATTTATTTATCATAAGTGACTAATTCGATTTCTGGTTCAAGAAAATAATGATTAATGTGCATCTACCTTAGATAAATGGATCTATTTTTGGCATGATGTAAGGTTTCCACTATGAGGGGCAGATCAAGGATTATAATATAATTGCTAAGGTAAACCCTGTCAGCCTTTCCTGTGACCTACAAAATGAACACAGACTATATTATTTTGTTTGCACATAGGGAGAATAAAGTAAATCATCATTACTCAAATAGGACCTCTTAAGTTCTGGATTCACCACTCACTAACTGTAGATCATCTTAACTTTTGTAGACATCAGTTTCCTCTAAAATGAGTATATTGTCAAAAATCCCTGATATGGTCACTTTGAAATTAAAAGAGATAATTCACATAAAGTGCCTTTCTCCCTACCCGGAACATGGTCAGAAATGAATGGCAGCTAATGCTTTAAGAATTTATCACTAAGAGTAATAATAATAATATATTATAATAAGATGATATAAATTCAGTGTAGGATTAGGGAAGTAAGACTTTAACAAGAACCAACTGCAGAATACTTGAAATCATATAGTTTTTAAAAGCTATTCCTACTCTAATATTTAGATTCAGTACAATGACCACTTTTGCCTTCCTCTGCAGTACCAAATTTTACTTTTGTGCCCTATAATTCTTTACTTTTCATAAAATTTGAGAAATAAATAAATGAATGAATAATATTCTAGTTTTTCCCAAGTCTCATTGGATTCATATTATCAAGATTTGCTACTCTTTTATGTCACATTACAGTGTGGGTTAGGTAGAGAGCGAGGGTGAGTTTTGTTCCATTTAGTTCCATTCAGTCATTCAGGGATCCAGGAGTTGCTCTGCCATCTTCTAGCACCCTGAACTCCTCCACTAGATACTCTGCTTTGGTAGGGAGGAAAGAAAACTTGAGAATTTTGAAAGATACCTTATTCTATTGGCCAGTCGTCACATGACCCAAACTAATTACAGAGGAGGTTTGGAAATATAATTTAGTTGTGTGTTTGGGAGGGAAAATAATTTATTGCTAAACACATAACATTATCTCTCCCTTACCAACAAATTTCCACCAACAAAACTGAGTCAATTAGCTAAAGATGGTGAGGTGTTCTTGCCTATAAAGTTTATTTGCACATAATTTTATAGACTTACATATCTCATATTACAAAGACTTTATCAACAGGGATTGGAAGCCAGGAAGACTTTCTACCACCTTTTGATATGTTTATAATTTATAGAAATTCTCTGGGTAACTCTTTGTAGAGCATTTGTCTTACTTCATTTCTACTTAAAGATATCCTCAAATGAGCATTTCCCTTGCTTTTATCATCATGTATCATTATCCCAACACGCTTTCATTATAGTTGTTATTGAGAACATACTTTCAGATTTAGCATGGATATTAAATGTGAAATAAGTAAATAGCAAATTGTTTTGTTAGAATGAAGTATAAAAGTCAGTGCTTTTAAGTGTTTTTTTTTTCCGTTAACTGCTATTTCTAAATGACTACAATACTCAAAAACAGCAGATTGATAACCTTAGATGTAAGAATTTCTTCCTATGAAGAATTGTTGTGATGGTAAACTTTACATACAGTACTCACTTTGTATGATACTCCAAAATATGACTTTCTAAAGTGCCATTTTATTGATGAGATGGTTCTTTATATTAACACCCACTTAGTACATGAATTCCAAAGCATTCTCAAAATAGACTTTTAATGTTTTCATGATGGTATTCACCATCGCTAAAAAAATAAATTAAAATGCTTATTTTACACTTTATCCAAAAAATTGCAAATGATAGCAACTAGCACACAATACTCACATTTTAGTTTAAAATACCAATACAATAATCTGTTGCAGACTGGCTATGTGTATTAATGGTTCACTGAGAGTTTTTTTAATTATACTGATACCCTTTTGGAAGGCATAAATATTTTAATTATTTTCTCATAATATGCATATGTATGAAATTGGTCTTATATTTTGATATTTTTATTAAAATTAACTATTCCTTATTATGCATATTTAACCCAAAGATATTTTTGTAATCTCATTAAGACACATTTTTAAATGACCATTTAGTAAATAACTGAAGTTAGAGACTAACATTCTTTAAATTATTATATTTCATGTGTGTACATCTGCTTTTGGTGATTATAACACTAAATAATTCTTACATAAAATATTTGTTGTTTTCCAAGTGCTTTTCTAGTGCATTCTACAATTTTTCACATAATTACCTGTTTGAAAATTAAAGAAGGTTATAGAGTTTAACATCATAAACTTTGTTTCTATGCTAACCTAACCAACTCTAGCTTTTATTAAATAAATAAATGTAGAAAAATGAATATCTATAAATACATTAGTCTTTTAACTACAAATGTATATTATGTACTCAAACAATTCTGTGAGAGAAAATGCTTGTAAATATGCATTATAAAAGGTGGAAAATGGCATTTTTACTATTTTATTAAATAGAAATAAATTATTAAGTATATAGTCATAAGAACTATAATTAAATATTTTAGGCATTATGTATTATAAGGTCAGTTATCTTGTATTATTTTTCTTTGCATATAGCCTTTTATTGATTATACTCTTTGTGTTATACTATAAATAATTTTCTTTATATTTGAGAATAATAATTGATGAAGACTAGCACTTACTAAGAAAATAATTTGAATTATTTTAACATTTACACAAGCATCCTTAAATTTTTATTTTATTTACTCTAGTGAATATGAACTTCTAGAAATATTCCTGTTTTCAGTCTATGTGGACATCCAAGTTATTGAATATTCATATAAGAAGATATTACCTTGAGTGCTGCTAATTCTTTATGAGATTTCATATAAAGTATTAAGTATTAAAAGATTTAAGTGCTGTAGAATTTAAACTATTTTCTGACTTTTGTTTCATAGTTTAAATTGATATTACAAATTCTATGTTTGTATCACTAAACTTTTAGTTTAGTTATAAAACACATTTTAGCTTAAGGTTTTATGCATATTTGACAAAAATAATTTCAGTCCTACAGTAGTTAAGCAGAAATTGTTTAGCATTTGCAGTTGTAACATAAATGCTAATTATCATTCATTGGCAAATCATATAAGATTTTATGTAAGTTGACTTCAAGACATTTTCTTCCAAAACAGTTGTTATATTTCCCAATGTTTCCTGCATGGTGGGTTTTGAATTTCGCATCTGACATGTTTTCTCAACTACTGGTTTATAATGAAAACATGTAGGTACTCGAGGGAATGTGTTAAAAGCAAAACTTCTATGATCCTTGAAAGGTAAATGACAGCACTGAGATTGTCACATCTGGATGAGAAATGTTTCATCTGTTTATCTATCTAAACAAACACAAATAAGATAATTAGGATTCTAACAATGCATGTTTTAAAAAACAACTTAAGGCTTTGATTAGGTTAGAACTCAATGATTTTTTTTGTTTTTCTTTGTTCCCACAAATGAATAAAAGTGGATTGACCTTCAACATCAAATGACATTGAGTGATTATGGTAAATCTATTATTTCATATTTTAAAATTTGAAGGTAAAATTAATCATTGGCTTTGAAACAATCATATATATTATACTGGTACTCTTAAATGTATATTTATACATATATAAAACACACACATGCACACATATATAATCTTGTACATTACTGTATGCTTAATTATTCAGCTAAATTTACCTCACTCTATTTTCATTCTTATTAGAACAGAGCTAATATATTTCAGAATGCTAACCTGCAGCTGTGAAAAAGCAGTCACATACCAAAGTAAAATTAATGCCTTGGAACATTTTATATTTGAAATAACTTTTCAGCATCATAAGAAACTGTTGACTTCTAAATTTAGCTTTGTATGTAGATTAGTAAATTAAAGAAGAAATTTTAACATAAACTAATATTTTATAAATTTTATTAGTTTTAACTCTTAAACTATTTTGCTATCTTGAAGACAGGAGCTTAAAATACTTTGTTTATATTCCAATCACATGTCTTGATTCCAAATTAGTATAATCATACTTTCTTGCTGAATTAAAAATGTCTTCTTTAAATTCTAGTCACATGGCTTATATTAAATTAATATAATCATACTCCCTTGTTCAGTTAGTAGTAAAGTAGTTGTTTAATTAAACATGTCATTTGTTTACAATCTAGTGTTTCAGAAATGCTAGTTCAAAAGATAGGGTGAAGATTTATATCAAACATTTCAATCTGACAAGTAAATCACATTTCTTCCACCATAAAGAGGTAAGCAAAAAACTGTAGCAGTGAAGAAAAGACATATTCTTATTACACAGAGATATGATATGCATCAGTCTACAAAATATGACCTTTTCCACGTTTCAAGATTAAGACAAAGTCTCTACAACCACTAAAATAAGAATTTGTCTGGGCTCTCAGTATTTTAAATATTGAAATTGTAATTCCTTTTACTAGTCAACTTGGTAAAAAAATAGAATAATGAGTTTTGATATGAAAATCTGGATAAAACAAACTCTATAGGTTGTTGTACACATAAGAAAAATTATGTCTCAGTAAATGCTATCTCAAACATACAAAACATACATTTGCCAAAGAAGAATTAAGATTGTGTACATTTTTATTGTTTATAAAACAATAAAAGCTCTCCTCTACACAGAGCTTTTTTCATTAAAGCAATTACCATCTACAGTAAAAGGCATTTTGCTACCTTTCTAGTTAAACATATGAAGTGAAAGTGCTAATAAAATTATATACATAAAATACTAAATTTATATAATTCTCAATTTGCACAGAAGTTTGTATAATTTTCTAAAGTTCTATTGAACTAGAAGACAGGTTTTATATTTTGGTTGTTTTTGATATAACTAGAATATAATACTTGTTTTTGAGAAAACATTTCTCAAAATGTTTAATTCCCATCAGAATTAAAATATTATATGAAAAAACTAAAAGAGTACTAATTGTTATGCCTGAACTCGTAGTTATCAGAACAAGGCAAATTGATGGTAGTATGTTACAAAACATAAACAATCTAATTTTCTGTTATTTACTCAAAGTTCAGCTAAATGAGCTTATTAAATGTTTTAAAAATTACTGAAATATTGCCTCTTTATTCTATGAACTACAGGTAAATATAAACATCTGTTTCCTCAATTTCTAATTGAGTCTGTATATCCCTGTTAGTTTTTAAAAATTACTATGATAGGAAGGTTAATAGTAGCTAATATTCATTGAGTGCTTATAATGTACAAAATACTTTACATATATTTACTATTTGGATAAATGTGGTACTCCTCCATACACACATACATATTGTCATGCTCACAATATACTTGCATTTATTGAGTAGATTAAAATTATATGTGAAGGAGAAATTAGAAACTAGTGTTTTATAATTAAGTTAATTAAAAAGAATGTTCAAGTGTGACAAAACCAATCTGGTATTATTTTATTTTGTCAGTTATAGTTTTTTCTCCCCTCAGTGAACCACAAAGAAAGAAGATGGGTATGATTTTTACAGGGGTGAAATAGGTTGTCTGTCAGTTGGGTTCAGGCGACAGTCTGTCTGCAAGCCGTAAGATGATATGCAGAGCACCAGAGGAAAGCAGGCAGGATTCCTGCCTTGCAAGAATAGATATTGATCTACCTTAGCCACCTAAACAATGCCTCACCTGTTTGCCTTGTCCATACCTTATTTTACGCAGTCTAATGCTTGTTTTGTTTGACTTTTCTTTTATTTCTCTGGATCTGAGCTTTGATACACTTTGGGGAGTACATAAACACAGTGTTGTACTTGAACATCACCATACTTCTGAGTCCTCTGGTGGTTTAGGACCACCCCTCCTTCTTGAATAGCTCTGTTATTGAAAATTATGAACCAGAGCTAAATTACGAGGCCTCATACAGGAGTGGGTGATCCAGCAGCCTAGTGTCCAATAACACTGAATGTGAGATGCTACTAATTACTGCCCTATGGACCTTGTTGAAAATTTCTTAAATTTCCACTTGTAAAAGGTTTTATTATTATTAATTCTTTTTTCCAGCAGATAGTTGAAAGACAAATTACTATAGCATTTAGAATTCTATCCAGTTATTTTGGAGCACAACTATGTTACTATGTACTACCTCAAGCAATAATGAAATACAAAACTACATTCAGCTTCCCAGCAAACTATAATATAAATATTTTACCAGCACTTATTATTAGTTTGCCATTTCCTGCTGACAGCTATTCCAACTTTGCCAGCAGGCACTGGGTCTCACAATTGTATTATGTTTTGAACAAATAGCGACAAACAAAAATTCTTGTAAAATAAATGAACAAGATTTCCAGGGGAAAAAACCTTTTCCAATGTTAAATGAATATTTCTTTCAAACTCTGACATGTAATATTATTTAATTTACATATTGCAAATTTCACTTTTACTGGAAAACAATTAAGTTAACAAGGAACTAAATAATGTGCACTCAGGGATAATTTAGCATTACTGTTTTTTTAATTTTAATTTAAGGTTTTTTTTTTTCTTTTTTGCTGTTCTCGAGCAGCCCACATTCTAATATTTGTATTGATAATAGAGGACTTTGGCTTTCAAATGATGCAGTTTAAAAGACTAGCAGAGAACAAAAGCAACATTTTTAGAACCATAAAATGAAAATGCTCACATAAAACTTAGAGATTCTGTGCTGTCAAGGAATACCATAAAATTTAGCAATTGATGACATCCAAAAATGCTTAAGTATGTCTTGGTTTTAAACTAGTATAATTAAAGACCTTATATCAGAGATAATCACTCCCCTGCAAACACCATCTATTCCTTTCCCCAATCTTATTTTATATGCTCAGTTGAGTAAAGAACCACCTTTGTTAAATCAAACTCTCAACCTATTCAACGTTTGCTCACTTGCAAGTGAATGTGGCTGTAGAAAAACAAAACTATGTTGACTGATCTCACTTGAAATTTAGGATAACTTTTCCAAGTGACTACTTAATACTGTCTAGTTAGTAATCCTACTACATTTTCCTAGCTCATTCAGAAGGCTCAGATGATTATTTTATATTGTTCTTCCTCAAATCTCCAAACACTTCTTTCCCATCCTCACCTGAAGTTGTTAATCATGAAGCAAAAAGAGATTTTCCATGAGCTCTTATCTCTACATTCACTGATGTAACTATATTTGTGCAAATTAACTTGAACTTTTACTACTTTACTCTTAGAGAATGCTAGCCCTTTACTTGTGTAGTAGATTCCATCTTTCTCCCACCTTCTCTATGATGTGGGGCTAGCAATTGTCTTTTTTTTTATACCCAACAGAAAATATACATTATTTTTATTGAGATACAATTGATATGTGGCATTGCATTAGTTCTAGGTGTACAAGAATATACATTGTTACTTTATAAAGATTTTTATTAAAAATATAGCTAACATACATTATTTCAATTTCAGGTATACACCATAGTTATTCAATATATATACCTAAAGAAGTGATCACCATGATAAGTCCAGCAACCGTATGACACCATACAATGCTGTCACAATATGATTGATTATAGTCCTATTCTGTATGTTATATTCTTATGACTTATTAATATTTGTTAATACCTAGAAATTTGGACCACTTACTATCCTTTACCTTTTCCCCTTTTTAAATTTTTCTAACTGCCGTTGACATTTAATATTATTTTATATTACTATCAGGTGTATAGCATCATGTTTAGACATTTGCATAATTCAAGATGTGATCCCCTGTCTAGTCTAGCATTCACTTGGCACTATACATAGTTATTACTATGTTATTGACTATATTCCTTATGCTTGCTTCATTTTACATCACCATGACTATTTTGTAACTACCAATTTGTACTTTTTAATCCCTTCACCTTTTTCGCCCTGTTTCCCAACTCCTCTATCACCCCAAATCTATTATCCATATGACACAATACATAGTTATTACAATATTATTGACTATATTCCTATGTTAAACCCTACATTCCTACGACTATTTTGTAACAATCAATTTGTACTTCTTAATTCCATCCCCTCTTTCCTGCACCCTCTACACCCGTTCCATCTGGCAATCCTCACAATGTTCTCTGTATCTATGAATTTTTTTCTGTTTTGTTTATTTTGTTCTTTAGATCCCACATAGAAGCAAAATCACATTGCATTTGTCTTTCTCTATCTGAAATATTCCACTCAGCACAATACCCTCCAGGTCTATCTGTACCACCGCAGATGGGAAGAACCCATTCCTTTTCATGGCTAAGCAATATGCCATTGGTATATGTATCACTTCCTCTTTATCCATTCATCTATCGATGGACACCCAGGCTGCCTCCACATTTTGGCCATTGTAAACAATGCTGCAATGAACACATGGATGCACACATCTTAAAGTAGTGTTTGGATTTCTTCAAGTAAATACCCAGATATGGGAATACCGGGTCCTTCTTTGCCTCTTGGTATAGCCTTTGTTTTAAAGTCTATTTTGTCTGGTAAATGTATTGTTACCCCAGCTTTATTTTATTTTATTTTTGTTTCCATTTTCATTAAACAACTTTTTCCATCCTTTTACTTTTGGTCTGTGTGTCTCTTTCAATCTAAAGTGAGTCTCTTTTGGGTAGCACATGAAAGAGTTTTCTCTATTACTCATTCAGCCACTCTATGTTTCTAATTGGAGCATTTAATCCATTTACATGGAAAGTATTAATAATTGCTGATAGATATGTAGTTATTGCCATTTTATTACTCAGTTTTTTTTTATCTCCCCCCCTCTCCCATCTTAAACAAGTCTTTCTAACATTCCTTGTAATACTGGTTGGGGGTGATGAACTCATTTAGCTTCTCCTTGTCCAGAAAGCTCTTTATCTGTCTTTCAATTTTAAATGATAGCCTTGCTTGATAGAGTAGTCTTGGTTGTAGGTCCTTGCTTTTCATCACTTTGCATATTTTGTGCCAATCCCTCTGGCCAGCAGTTTCTACTGAAAAATCAGCTGACAATCTTATGGGAGTTCCCTTATTGGTAACTATTAATACATTTCTCTTGCTGCTTTTAGGATTCTCTTTTTGTCTTTAACCTCTGAGCTTGTATGTCTATATTCTTTGCCAGGTTAGGAAAGTTTTCTGTCATTATTTCTTCAAATAAGTTCTCAATCCCTTGCTTTTCTCTCTTCTTCTGGTACTCCTATCATGTGAATGTTGTTACATTTTATGTTGTCCTAGAGGTCTCTTAACCTATTCTCATTTTTGGGAATTCTTTTTTCTTTTTGCTGTTGTGAGTGGGTGTTTTCTGCTATCTTTTCTTCCAAATCAGTGATTCAATTCTCTGCTTCATTAAGTTTGCTGGTGATTCCTTCTAGTGCAATGGTTCCCAACCTTTTCTACTTCTGTACCTCTTTTAAACTCATTTCTATAAATTGTACCCCTTGTTTTTAAAACAGGTGTTTTTAAATACTGATACTTTTGTTCAGTGCCTATCTTAATGTAAAATAGTGGAAGTGAGGTAATACTACACTAAAAGTATAAACCATAGATTTCATTTTATAATATATGTAACACAGTTAAATATTGATAATGAGGATCAAGTATTTAACAAACTTTAATTTGTTAATAATGATAACACCATTAATTTGTGTTATCTGAAAAGTTTGTAACAATTGTTATGCAGATCACTAGGCAATTGAAACATTGTTAGTGAGATCATTAAGCTTGGGTTATAATCACAACGAGTTTTGGTTTTCTAACCGTTACTGTTTTAAACCATTGATCCATAAATGACACACTTAAAAATCACTGACAATAACTGAAACTATGTTAAACATTAAATAAAGAACTACTTGAAAAGAATCACAATTAAAGACAATGCACTTAATTTTACTCAGTCAATAACTGAACTGATCAAATCATTTGGCTACGAATGTATTCATATGTTTGGGGAAGTTTTAGAAATGTAGCAAATGAATTGTTCTAAAACTGCACAATGATTAGTAGAAGAGCAGTTTGGGGGAAGAGGTCATAGTAAGGCCTTCATTAATCATTATTCAATAATGTGACCTAATTTTGAAGTGTCTCCATTAATAGTAATTCAAACTTAACATTTATTATTCCATAACTAATGTTTTCCATTTTTTACTTTACTTGTTTTTTTGCCATTACTGATTATTTTTTGTGTACCCCTGAATGCCCCAGCATGTACCCCTGGGGAAACACATACCACTGCCTGGAAACCACTGTTCTAGTGCATTCTTCATTTCAGTTATTGTATTTTTCACTTCTGATTGGTTCTTTTGTATGGTTTCTATGTCCTATTTTATGCTTGCTATCTTTATGTTGAAGTTCTCACTAAGTTTCTTGAGCATCCTTATAAGCATTGTTTTGAACTCTGTATCTGGTAGGTTGCTTGCCTCCATTTTGTTTAGTTCTTTTTCTGGAGTTTTTGTCCTGTTCTTTCATTTGGGATGTATTTCTTTGTTTCCTCATTTTGGCTGTCTCTCTGTGTTTGTTTCTATGTATTAGGTAGATGTGTTATGTCTTTCACTCTTGCTGATGGCCTTATGTAGTCAGTGCCCTGTGGGGCCCAGGGGCAAAGTCTCCCTTGTCACCTGTTGCCATTGTTCTCGGATGTCCTGTGGGTGGGTTGTGTATACTCTCCTATTATAGTTGAACCATACTTGCTATTAGCATGTCAGTAAGGGGATTGAACACTCACATTGCTTGGCTGTATTGTGTGGTTTGGCCATGTTCACAGCTTATGAGCTGATGTGTGGGGAGCCTACCTCTTGGAATGGAATTCACTCCAGTAGGTTCTGGTGCTTGTTGAGACAGCTCTATGAGTGTGCCCCTTCTGTGGTCTAAGGCGATCCTCCAATTATGCTGGTTGTCGAGCTACTTGGGAGGGACTCTGGTTCAGGCCCAGATCAGCCACTGCCTGTGACTGGCCAGGGAGTACCTAGTAAAAGGTATAAATTGATCCATAGTTGGTCGCTACCTGTGCTAAACCTATATGGGAGAGGCCACTCTGAGAACCAAGGGTGGCTACCACCTTTATCAGGTCTGGGGTAGTTCCTCAAAAATCCAGGACACTTTGAGGCTTGCTGCCACCTGCTGGCTCCTGTAAGTTTCAGGCACTGATAAAGTCTCCTGTAGTAAAGAATTGGGCATGGCAAGGTCTCAATGAGTCACTAGGGTGGATCGAGTGGAGCTCACCAGATCAATTTAGATTTAGAGTTGGCCATGGGCATGAAAAAAGTCAACATAGGAAAGTTGGCTTCCACCTTACAGCTGCATGGGAGGAGGACCCTACACAGGGAAAATGGAAACTGTCCCTTCTATACTTGCCTCAAAGTTACAGAAGTCAGTCTCTTCCTATATGTTTTAAATGTCCACCAAGTCACTGTCCCTTCTCAGGATCCCAGGGTGAGTGCCTACACAAGCACTTTAAGAGGGCATCTGGGTTTCCTGCAGCTTTCCATCCCTTACAGACATTCTTAATCTCTACTGTTTTTCACAGGCAGATGTTGTGGGGGCTTCTCTTCCCAGCACCAGTACTTTAGGCTGGGGATCCTTATGTAGGACTGGGGTCCCTTCCTTCTCTGTGGGGAACCCTATAGCTGAGATATCTCTACCAATTTTCATCTATCACATGTATGTTGGACCAGTCCATGTCATATCTCTGCACCTCCTACAAGTCTCAATGTGGCTTCCGTTCTTTGTATCCTTAGTTATAAAACTTCTATTCATGTATATTTCAGATGGTTCTTTAGGTTGATTGTTTTATAATTGAGTTGTAAATGTGATGTGTTTATGGGACGAGGCAAACACATCATTTATCTACTTCATCATCCTGGATCTCTTTGCTTTGGCCTTGTTTTTATCAACCCAGTCCTGGCTTAGAAGAAATGCTGCTTCTGAGATCAGTTAAAGAAGGATCACAGTTGATTTCCACAGGCCACTTGGAGAATCTGGGCTCAGTTTCCAGGTGGTTTCTTCTGCATGTCCTTAATTGTAGGGCTTTCATTCAGCCAGACTTCAGGTGAGTCTCAATTATGGTTGTTCTGTGGTTTAGGTTTAATTGATATGATCCTGACAAGAGGTGAGCAAAATGTTTACCTACTCTGCCATCTTGACTTGATTTAAAAAAACAAAACAAAACTGTGTCCTCTCTTTCTTGTACCACAAACATATCCTCAATACTGGATACTTCACATCACTCTTGACTCCACATGCCCTTCTGGTTTATTCTCTTTACAATTTTTCCTCTTGAAACAAAACTCCTTGAAAAAGAAGTTTCATGTATCTTTTTCAATTTCTCCCTCTTATTAATTCATTCCAAACAGATTTTTAGTAGTAGAACTCCACTAAACTGCCTTTGTCAAAGCCATCCATAAACTATATGCAGCTAAATCCAAAGGTCAATTCTCAGGCCTCATCTTACTTGAGCTCTCCTTAACATTTGACAATATTGATTACTATCACTTTAAAACACTTTATTTTGCTTCCAGAACAATAAAATTACACTATCTTTTTGTCATATGTTTGCTTTATTTTTGTATCTCTGGATGTTCCATCTTAAAATTTTTGATCCCTCCCAATTTCCCTGACTTCTAAATATTATAGTGCCTCTAGGCTTAGTACTCATATCAATTCTGTTTTCTATCCTTAATAATTACTTTGTTGAATCATCCACTCCCAAGGCTTAGTTGACATTGATATGCTAATATAACATGTAAGTATATATTTCATATAATAATATAAAATATATTTACATGTAAAATATAATAAATATATAATATAGAAACCTATAAACATATATAAATATAAATGATCACTTTAGATTTCCTTTGTGAATTTTATTATTTACAGCCAACCATAGGATATCTCCACTTAGATAGCAAGTAGACCTCTTAATTTCAATAGGCCCGCAAGTTACCTTCTGGTATTCTTCAACCTGCTCTTCACCCAGTCTCTTCATTTTCAGGAAGTAACAACTCTAATTTTTCAATTACACAACCCAAAATTCCTAAGAACTATTTTTGACTTTTACCTTTCCTTCCCCACAACATCCAATTTGTCAGTAATTTATGTTGGTGCTATTTTAAAATGTATCCAAAATTCATTCATTCATCACTCTCACTGCCGCAATTCAGGTCTAAGTATTCATCATATCTCACCTGGGTTATTACAATAGCATCTGCTTCTGTCCTTGCCTCTCTTTATTGATTTTTTTAATTGTCAAATTTATTGGAGTGACACTGTTTAGTAAAAGTTACATAGGTTCCAGGTGGACAATTCCACAATACATCATCTATGTGTTGTGTTATGTGTTCATCACCCAGAGTCAGTTCTCTTTCCATCACCATATATTTGAGACCCTGCCCGTTCTCTCTGAACCCCCTCCCCCATACCATCAGATAACCTTTAACTACTAAACTACTGATTGTGTTCATGAGTTTTTGCTTCTTTGTTGCTTTCAGCTTTGTGTTCCATATATAAGTAAAACATATGGTTCTTGGTGTTTTTCTGTCTGGTTTATTTTGTTTTGCATGATGATTTCAAGTTCCATTCATGTAGTCATAAATGGCCCTATTTCACCTTTTCTAATGGTTGAGTAATATTCCATTGTGTACATGTACCACAGCTTCTTTATCCAGTCATCTAGCAAAGGACACTTTGGCTGTTTCCATGACTTGGCCACTGTGAATAAGGCTGCATAACCTTGGAGTACATATATTTTAGGAGACTAAGGTTTTCAAAATTTTGGGGTAGATACCCAGAAATGGAATTGCCAGGTCATATGGTAACTCTATTCTTCGTTTTTTGAGGGACCTCCATATTGTCCTCCATAGTGGTTTTACCAGTTTGTATTGTCACTAGCAGTGTATGAGGGTTCCTTTTGCTCCAGCACTTATTGTCTTATTGATAATAGCTATTCTAACATGTGTGCGGTGGTATCTCACTGTGATTTTGATTTGTATTTCCCTAATATCTAGTGAAGTTGAGCATTTTTTCATATGTCCGTTGGCCACTTATATGTATTCCTGGGAGAAGAAGGGACTATTCAGGTCCTCTGCCCATTTTTTAATTGGATTGTTTTTTTTGTTGTTGAGTTGTACAAGTTCTTCATATATTTTAGATGTTAGCCCTTTATCAGAGGCATTGTTTGCAAACATTTTGTCCCATTCGGTTGGTTGTCTCTTTACTTTATTGATGGTTTCTTTTTCTGTTCAGAAGCTTTTTAGTTTGATATAGTCCCATTCATTTATTTTTGCTTTTACTTCCCTTGGTTTTGAGGTCAGGTTCATAATGTCCTCCCTAAACCCAAGGTCTATAGGTATAGTAACGATGTTTTCTTGTATACAGCTTGTTGTTTCAGGTCTTATGTGGAGGTCTTTAATCTATTTTGAATTAATTTTGGTATATAGTAACAGTTCACAGTTCAGATTCATTTTTCTGCATGTGGTTTTCCAATTTACCTAGCACCATTTACTGAAAACGCTTTCTTTTTCCCATTGTATATTTTTCACTTCTTTGTAAAAAATTATCTGTCCATATTTGTGGGCTTATTTCTGGGTGTTCAAGTCTATTCCATTGGTCCATAAGTCTGTTTTTCCACCAATACCAAGCTGTCTTGATTATTGATGCTTTGTAGTATAGATTGAAATTGGAAGAGTGATGCCACCAGCCTTACTTATTTTTTTAAATCTAGCTTTATTGAGAAATGTATGTTTTTTTGTTTTTTTTTGCTTTTTGGTATGTGGGTAGCTCCCTGACTGGGAATTGAACCCAGGCTGCAGCACTGACAGCGCCAGCGCCAAAGCCTTAAGCCACTACACCATCAGGGAACTCCCCTTATTTTTTTTAAGTAGCATTGCTTTGGTGATTTAGGGTGTTTTGTGGTTCCATAGGAATCTGATGATTCTTTTATCTATTTATTGAAAGGAATGTCTATGGGATTTTGATGGGAATTACATTCAATCTGTATATTGCTTTGGGTAAAATGGCCATCTTTTCTCTCTTTAGTTTTTATGTAATCAATAGCAAGGAAACATTTAAATATAGCTCAGGTAATTTTATTTTTCTATTCAACTTCCTACTGTTTTCTTATTTTAGTAAAGCTGAAAGCCAATAGCCTTAAAAAGGTATACATGATCTGTGTTCTTCCTTACCCTTCTGACTTCATATTTATTTATTCTCTTCCTCCATCACTCTCTCTGGCCACTCTAGCCTCCTGTTTCTCAAATATACCAAAACTGCTCCTGTCACAGGACCTTTGCTTCTTTCCTTCAGCCGCACACCAACATAACAGATGGCTCACTTCTTACTTTAGAGATGTCAATGAGTTCTTCCCAGACTACACTACCAAATTTTTCAATCCTTCTTTCTATGCTTCTGAAGACTTTTCATTGCTTTATTTTTCTCCTTAGTATTTAACAAACATACTATATATTTTACTTATCTTGTTTATTGTTTGTCTTTCCCACTACAATGCAAGCTTCATGATGTCAGGAATTTTATTTCATCCTATTTTGTCTATGATAAATCACCAGTGCTTATAACATGGCCTTAGATAAATTACATATCTGTTTAATATATAGATGGATGAATGAGTGAAAAAAGATAAGAGGAGTGTCATGTAAATATTATATTAAATTTTAATTTTTTGTAATTATATATAAATTGTATGGGGCCTGAAGAAATGAGAAAACAGTCATCGATACTGTATGAGTGTTCTTCTTTGATTTTTAAAATCTATTCTGCTAACTGCCATTTACAAGTTAATTTTAATGGCTCTAATATCAGGCTTGTAATAATTTAATCTTATATATCCTAGATTACCCAATTGAAAGAAGATGCTAGTCAGAGGCTACTTACAAAGTTATGCTTTAATGAGAGTAATTTAAAATAATCTATTTTGGATGTTTTAAATTAAAATCAGAAGGAATGTGGGATGATCTCTTTCCCCTCTGGACCTTTGTACCTACTTTTCTCTTAGTCCAGCATAATTTTTCTCCTTTTCAACTCTTAAACCTCCATCCCTGAAGTCTTAGCTTAGACATTACTTTCTTGATAAAGTCTTCTCTTACTCTTTTCTATCCCTGAAGACTGGGTTAAGTGCTATACTTAACCCAAATGCATTCTGTTAACACAGAACAACCATATCATAATGACCTAGGTTTTTGGTAGTTTCCTTCATAAAAATCTTTTTTTCCCTCAATAGAATACAGCTTTAATTATTGATAATAAAAATACATATGTCCATTATGTAATATGCATCCAGGTATAAAGAAAAAAATAATTATCTATAAATTTACCATCTCAATACAATCACTGAATCATTATGACATATTTTCTGGTTTTCTAGATAATGCTACATAATGCATTTCTTCATTATAAAAATTTTCAAACATATGCCAAAGTTGAAATATAAATACCATGAATACATATACATCTTCCACTTAGAGTTGATAATTATAAATTATTTGCCATATTTGTTTTATCTGTCTATATACAAGGGCTGTTTAAAAAGTACCCAGCCATGTAATATTAAAAAATAGAGGCATTTATGGATGGATTTTTTTCTGGACAGCCCTCGTATGTATATATTTTCATATATGCACTCATACATATGTATTTCTTTGGGAAATATTTTAGAATAAATCACATTTATGAGGGTATCTCAACCTTACATATTTCAATATGCATTTTCTATAAATAAGGACATTCTCCCAAATAATCACAATACCATTATCATAACAGAATATAAATGATTATTCCTTAATGTCATTTAATATCCAGTTCATATTCAAATTTTCTTTATTGTTCCCCAAATGACTTTTTGCTGTTATTTTCCCAAAACCAATTCATGTATTGTGTTTTGTTATGTATCTTTTATTCTAGCACAATCTTCTCACCAATTTTAGATTACTCTAAGCATACTTTTTTTTATTAGTTTCAGGTTTACAAAACAGCATATTGATTAGACATTTATACACTGCACAAAGTGATAACCTGATACCATATATAGTTATTACAATACCATTGACTATATTCCACGTGCTGTACTTTACATCCCATGACTATATATATATAATATATATATATATATATAATACACTGCAATCAAGAGTGATTTTACACACACACACACACACACACACACACACCCCAATAAAAAAAAACTATAGTTGACATTCAATATTATTTTGTATTAGTTTCAGGCATATGTCATAGCGATTAGGCATTTATATAATTTATGAAGTATCCCTCAATAAGTCTAGCACCCATCTGACACTATTATACATAGTTTTTATAATGCTATTGACTATATTCCCCATACTGTGTTTCACATCATTGTAATTGTTTTGTAACTATCAATTTGTGCTTCTTAATTCCTTCTCTTTTTTCATCTATCCCCTTAACACTCATCCCATCGAGTAATTGTCAGTTTGTTCTCTGTATTTATGAGTCTATTTTGGTTTTGTTTATTTACTCTATTCTTTAGAATTGACTTACAAGTGAGATCAAATGATATTTGTTTTTCTCAGTCTGACTTACTTCACTTAGCATAACACCTTTTAGGTCCATCCATGTATTTATAAATGATAAGATTTCATTCTTTTCAATGGCAAGATCATACTCCATTATCTATATACCACAATTTCTTTATCCAATCATCCATTGATGGACATGCTGGTTGTCTCCATATCTTGGCTATTGTGGATAGCACAATATATTAGAAAACTAGATTTAGCAATATATTAAAAATAGCATACACTGCAATCAACAGTGGTATGCAAGGTTGGTTCAATATCCACAAATCAATTAACATGATACACCACATAAACAAAATGAAAAATAGGAGGAGTGGTCAAGAAATTTGTGGAATGAAGGGGAAGAAGTATAAAAAAACCTATGTATTATTTTTCCTTTTCAATATATTCACACTTACCCCTAATACACTTTTCAGATCTTTCAATAAGTTTATTTATAACCTCAAATTTCAGCTTTAACCTCTTCATTGTCTGTAAATTTCTTCCCTCAAAGCTGTTTTTTCCATATTTTGGAAAAAATAATAATCAGAAAGAGACAGTTATAGACTGTAGGGAAAGTGGTTTAATATTTGGAAACCACAGTCATGAAAAATAGTCAATGTAATACTGCTTTTGTGCATGAATGTATTATCATGCAAAAGCAGCACCCCTCTGGTCCATTTTCCTCTTCTTTTGTCCTTCACATATTCTTTTAACTGTTTCAGCAGATTGATATAGTACTCTCCAGTTATTGTGACACTGTTTTCCTTGTAATTGATCAGTGACACCCTCCATATCCCAAAAAGACAGTAGCCATGATTTTTTCAGCTAATTGTGAAACCTTGAAGTTCTTAGTGGGTAGCGTGCTCTTTCGCGCCAGTGCATGGACTGCTGCTTTGACTCAGGCTCATAATGATGAACCTAAGTTACATTTCCAGTGACAGTCTGATTTAGAACTTCATCTTTGTTGTTTCTGCAGAGGTCCAAAAAATGTCATGAACACTTGATGGCCTATTGTTTTTGTGGCAATGTGAGCATTCTTAGTACCCATCTTGCACGGACTTTGACATCCTCAAATATTCAAAATATTCAAAATGGTTGTAGATGATACTCCAACCATTTCTGCAAGCAGCTTTTCATTCAATATGGTATCTTCTACTACAAGTTTTCAACTTGTTTGACAATGTCCAAGGAAGTGGCCTCAACAGGGCATCCCAGATGGAGGTTATTTTCAATCAAATCTCTGCCTTGCTAAAAAGATTATGCCACTTGTAAACCATGCATTTCCCAGGGGCACAATCCCTATAAACTGCTAATATCTTTTCCAAATGGTTTGAGGTGTTTCCCTTTGTTTTGTGAGGAACTTAATGACAGTGGAAAATTCAATTTTATCCATACTTGTGGTTTTCTTCACATTTGATGTGCTTCTTCAGTAATATTTGAAAGAACACAAATGCAAGTAGGCTGAAATTTGGCACATATACTAATAATAAGTCACACAATCAAACTGTGTGTACTAGTACACCCACCTCTCAGACAACTCACCCATTCCATGAATATCTTGACCATCCCTTGTAAAAACTACATGGTCATATCAACAGGTGCAGAAAAAGCATTTAATAAAATCCAGCATTTATTAATGATAAAAACTCTCAGCAAAGTGGGAGTAGAGGGAGCATATCTCAACATAATAAAAGCCATATATGACAAACCCACAGCTAACATCACACTAAAAGCATTTTCCTTAAGATCAAGAAGAAGACAAGGATGCCCATTTTCACCACTTTTATTAACATAGTAGTGGAAATCCTAGCCACAGCAATCAGACAAAAAAAGTAATAAAAGTCATCCAAACAGGAAGAGAAGAAGTAAAACTGTCCTTATTTGCAGATGACATGAATATATATATATATATGCCCAAATATTCCACCAAAAAACATTAGAACCGATAAATTTAGTAAAGTGGCAGGTTACAAAATTAATATTTTAAAATTGGTTGCATTTTTATGCACCAATTATAACTATCCAAAAATGAATTTTTTAAAAATCCCATTTATAATTGCATCAAAAATGCCTAGAAATAAATTTAATCAAGGGAGTAAAAGACTTGTTCTCAGAAAATTTAAGACACTGAAGAAAAAACTAAGATACAAGTAAATGGAGACACATACCATGGTCATGAATAGAAAGAATTAATATAGTTAAAATGTGCATATACCAAAAGCAATCTATAGATTCAATGCAATCCTTATTAAAATGCCAATGGTATTTTTCACAGAACTAGAACCAATAGTTCTAAAATTTACATAGAACCACAGAAGACCCCCAAAAGCCACAACAATCTTGAGAATGAAGAACAAAGCTGGAGGTATTATGCTCCCTGTTATCAGACTACACTACAGTATAGTTTAATACAGGCCAGTGGTTCCCAACCTTTTTGACACCACGGACTGGTTTTATGGAAGACAATTTTTCCAGAGACCGGGGGGTGGCGTCGGTGGTGGTGGTGGTTGTTTGGGGATGATTTAAGCACATTACATTTATAGTGCACTTTATTTCTATTATTATTACATTGCAATATATAATGAAATAATTATACAACTAAGCTAATGCTGCTACTGATCTGACAGGAGGTAGAGCTCAGGAGGTAATGTGAGCAACGGAGACTGGCTGTAAATACAGATGAAGCTTTGCTTGCTAGTCTACCACTCATCTTCTGTTGTGCGACCAGGTCCCTAACAGGCCACAAACCAGTACCAGCCTGTGGCCTAGGAGTTGGGGACCCCTGGTATCGGCCATAATGATCAAAACAACATGGTATCAGCATAAAAACAGACATATAGATCAATGGAACAGAACAGATAACCCAGAAATCAACTCACAACTGTATGTTCATTTAATCTACGACAAAGGAAGCCAGAATGTAAATTAGAGCAAAGACAGTCTATTTAATAAATGGTGCTGGAAAACTGGATATATATAAAAACAAAACAAAACAAACTTGGACCACTTTCTTATGCCATACACAAAAATAAGCTCAAAATGGATTAAATAATTAAAGGTAAAACTTGAAACCATAGAACTCCTAGAAGAAAATACAGGAAGTAAACTCTTAGACATTACCTTTAGTAATATTTTACCGATATAAAATATTCCCTTGGGCAAGGGAAACAAAAGAAAATTTCTTCTCCCTTTTTAATCATCCCTCCAGCCCTCCTCTCATCACCCCAACAAATCTAATACCCATCTGATGCCACACATAATTATTGCAACATTATTGACTATATCCTCATGTTATACCCTATATCCCCATAACTATTACTTTGTAAACACCAAACTGAACTTTCCAATCCCTTCCCCTTATTTTGCTCCCTCCCTCAGCCCTTCCTCCATCTGGGAACAAACCAAATTATTTTCAGTATCTATGAATCTGTTCCTGTTCTGCTTGTTTATTTTCTTCTTTGTTTTTCACCTATAAGCTAAGTCAACTTGCATCTGTCTTCCTCTGACGCTCCACTCAGTGTAATATCCTCCATGTCTTTTGATTGAAGTGTTAAATCCATGTAACTTGAAAGTAACTGTTGATAGATATGAAGCTGTTGCCATTTTATTATCCATAGCATTTGCCTTTTATTTTTTTTCCCCTCACCTTAAAGAAGTCCCTTTAACATTCCTTGTAGTACTGGTTTGGTGGCGATGAACTCCTTTAGCTATTTCTTGTCTGGGTAGATCTTTATCTGTCTTTCAATTTTGAATGATAACCTTGCTGGATACATTAATCTTGGTTGTAGATCTTTGATATTCAACATGTTGAATATTTTCTGCCAGTTCCTTCTGGTGTGCTAAGTTTCTGTTGAGAAATCTGCTGACAGTCATATGGGTGTTTCCTTATAAGTTACTATAATATTTGCCTTTCTCTTACTGCTTTTAATATTCTGTCTTTAATTTTTGCCATTTTTAATTATGATGTGTCATGGTGTGGGCCTGTTTAGGTTCATCTTGTTTTAGACTCTCTGTGCTTCCTGGGATTTTATGTCTATTTCCTTCACCTGCTTAGGAAACTTTTTAGTCATTATTTCTTCAACTGAATTTTTGATCCCTTGATGTTTCTCTGCTTCTTCTGGTACCTCTATGATGTGAATGTTGTTACACTTGACATTTTCCCAGAGGAATCCTAAGCTTTTCTCATTCTTTTGAATTCTTTTTTCTTTTTGTTCTGATTCTATGTTTTCTGCTACCTTTTCTTCCAAATCACTGATTTGTGCTTTTGATTCATTTAGTCTGGTGACTCTCATTCCATTCTCATTTTAATTATTGTAATCTTTATTTCTACCTGGTCTTTTTTAAATGCTATGTCTTTCTTTATGCTTGCTATCTCTCTGTTGAAATTTTCACTAAGTTCCTTTTTTTTTTTTCCACCAAGTTCCTTGAGCATTCTTATAACTATTGTTTTGAACTCTGTCTCTGATAGGTTGTCTCCATCTCATTTAGTGTGATTTCTTTGCTGTTCTTTCTTTTGAGCTGTATTTCTTTGTTTCCTCAATCTGGCAGCCTCTCTGATTGTAGATATTCTGCTCCTTAATCCAAGATTTGCTGCTAACCCAACATTTGGGGCTTGTTGCTAATACTGGAAGGGATGAGGGGACAGAGGTCTGGAAGAGTGGGTGGGGGAGGGTGACCAGAGTTTATGCCTTTGTTTCCTATCTGGTGCTGTGGGCAGTGTGGACAGTGCAGGCTTATGCTTTTCTGTATTTGATTTGCACCAAAGTTTCTGCCCTGAGTTTTGGGATCTGCTGTCTTGTATGCTGGTCCCTTGTACAGGACTGATCATGGCCAGAGAAGCACACTCAAAGCCTTTTCTCCCCTTCTCTTTTCTGGCTGGAGAGAGGTTGGGCTGTGGCTCCTCAGGGCCCCTGTTTCTACCCCTTCTCTCAGAACCAGAGTGGGGTCAGCTGTGGCATCTGGGGTCAAAGCAGGGTCTGGTTGCTGTGTCTCACAGCTCCAGCCTCTGGGCCTCTTTTCCTCTGTCCTGTGACCAGGTGAGGTCTACAATGCTCACTTGCCACCTTCTTCTTCCTCCCACTGAACTGTACAGTTCCAAGCAGGGGCCTGCGTGCAGCCCTTATCTTTACTCCTCTTTCCTTCCTCCTCAGTTTGCCCTTCTTTGCCCACTTGCAGTTACTGTGATGTAAGAGAACACTTGGTTCTCCTAGCTGTGTTTGGGCATGGCATAGGAAATTCTTGGTTGAATTATAGTTGTTCTATTTGTTGTAACCTCCAAGGGTGTTTTCCAGGAGTATCTCTCACACAGCCATTGTTTTTTCTTCTCAAGTTTGTTTCTTTTACCACTCCAATGTTAGCAGACAATTTTGTTTTGCTATTATAATAGCATTTTAATAAATGTCCTTTTTTTTCTATCTTAGCTTTCTATCTGCATATGCAGACCCAGGGGAAGGAGTGGAGGAGATAAGAGCAAACAGAGAATATGGAGAAACTGAGCGGCACTAAAAATTTATTTTAACCAACTTTGTATTATTTGCTTAATATGAAAAGAATCATATTACTCAATTGTATTAATTGAATTTGCTGTTGTTTTATTTTCAAGTGTAAGATAATTGCCAGATGAATAAATTCCATCCCAAAACTATACAAACACACACAGACAGACATGCAAATATAGACAAACACTTCTCATAGCTACTTTCTAAAAATGTAATTAAATTTTAGGTTAAAAGAGTATTCTAACCCACAGATTGGGAGAAAATATCTGTAAGTCACATATATAATAAAGGACATGTATCTGGAATATATAAAAAACTCTTAGAGAACTCAATAAGAAAAAGTAACCCAATTTAAAAATGAACAAAAGATTTGAGCAGATGTTTCTCTAAAGGAGATATTCAAATGACCAATAATCACATGAAAAGGTATCCAACAGTATTAGTCATTAAAGAAATGCAAATCAAAATTATAGCAAGATACCACTTCACATTCACAAGGATGAATAAAATAAAAATGATGGACAATAATAGTGTTAACAAAGATGTGGAGAAATTGGAGCTCTCATACATTGCTGATGGGATTGTAAAATGGTGCAGTCACTTTGTAAATCATTTGGTAATTCCTCACAATATTAAACATAGAGTTACCAGATGACCTAGCAATTCTACTGCTAAGTATATACCCCAAAGAAATAAAAACATAGGTTCAGTAAAAAATTTGTATACAAATATTCATAGCAGTACTATCTATAAATAGCCAAAAAGTATAAACAACTCAAATTTCCATCTACAGATAAATGGATAAACAAAATGTTCAATAGTCACACAAAAATACAGTGTTATTTGGCAATAAAAATAAATGAAATTCTGATACATACTACAACATGGATGAATACTGATTGCATTATGATAAGTTAAAAAAGCTAGTCTCAAAAAAACCACACATTGTATGATTCCACACATAGTGGAGGATCATTGACTAAAATGAAATCCTCTCCTGTAAAACTTTTTTTTCTTTAAAATTATGATAGATTCATTCCATGGAGAAACAAGCTTTCAACTGTCCAAGTAAACAGATCAGGAAACAGGAAACCAGAGAAAATACTATAAAGAGAAGATAATTTTTGAACTGACAACCCATTTGTTTATATTTACCAGATAATTACTTCACCTCCTGTAACACTTTGATTATAAAATAAATAATTAAGAAAATTAACTGGATTAATTCAGTCAAGAAAATTGTCAGTTTTCATTTAAGTGGTTTTCAGGAGTTTTCAATCAGGTGGGATGGTGGCAGGTGAAAAGATAGTCCATATCCTCCTGCTCTGGGAGTGTATCAGAATCTCAGCAATGTGAGTTGTGGGGATAGGACTGTGTGGGTTAGGGAAGAGATGTGCATATATTTGCAAGAGGTTTCCAGGGAATTCCGGTACACCTCCATACTGGTTTAATCAGTGCCGGCTTGTATTTTCACTTTACGGTAGCCACTTCACTCAGTCTCTCAATTGCCTTTGATCTACCTAGCATTGCTACTCTTCCTCTCTATTTTTCGAAAGAGAACCAATTGTGATAAAGGGAGACATTTTGTAGTAAAAAGGATACAGTTTCAATACTTTAAAACATTTCAAAAAGCAATACAATTAGTTAAGCACTTATATTTTATTAGGAATAGCAAGCAAAATTAATAAGTAAATTCAACTAAAAATGATTGTGTGTCATTGTGTATAGTTCTTACATTGACATTTCACATAATCTGACTTTGCTTAGAAGAGAAATCACTCGGCTGTTAAAATTACTTTTAAAGAGCTGTCAAAATTGGAAAACCTGCTGTCAAAGATATGATGAGAAAAGTTTAAAAACGGTAAAGTATGTTGACTTAGACAAAAAAATATTATCTTCATGGAGGAAAACTTGAATATTTATCATTATCTTCAAAAGGGATAATTTTACTCCCTGAAATTGGACATCTTTGTTTTAAAATTTATAAACTGACACATGTATTTTCACATTAATAGCAACATGAATGAAGTCATTTATATTCATACCACAATGAGAACATCTCTAGGTGCTAGAAAATGCTAAAATATTAATGTTATCTATGTCCCTTCATATTACCATTTATTTTAATTTTTAATTGATGAGGAACTTTTAACCTTGATCTTTATTTTCAGCTTCTCCAACTTCTTATGTATGTATTTATCAAATACAGATTTTAACTAGTAGAAGAATGCAAATCTATATTTTCTGGAAAGTTTAGTGAGATTTTTATATTTTTATGCTGTCTATTCAAATTATAAGAAAATATTATCTTCCATATGTCACATGCTCAGTTATGTGCTATTGAGTTTCAATTCCAAAATGGTTTAATTTTGAGACTTCACAGTAATCTTCACTTAAAGATTTGTCCTTCTGTACCTATCATAATGTAATTCAAAAGACAAATTTTTGAGGGCATTTGGATTGAGGACAGATATATTAGTAAAACTACAGCCTTTTTTAAACTCCATTTTACACTGAGCGTAATCTGTTAATAATTTAAACTATGAAAAGGTCAATTTCTCAAGAATATTCTAGAATTTTCCACTGGATTTAATCATCAAAATTTTGAAAACTGAACTTCACAGACCACATAAAACATACATCCTAAAACATGCAAGCTTATACAATGAAGGTACTTAGAAACATTGCCACAAATGAGATAAATGTAATTTCTTTGATCTGAAATGTCAGCATAATTTTAGGGAATGCCAACTATTAAAATACAGAAAATTAAGTGTGTAGCTTACAAATTTAAACACATTTGAATCTAAATATATAATCTATTATTCTCAGAACCATGTTGACATACCATTATTACACAAAAGGATAAGAAATTAGAAATTCAGAACTTTAAGCGGTAATCCAAAATACAGTATATGTATACTGGAGAAAAGTTGTTGTTGTTATGGAACTTTGGCATTTGTTTACATTATACAGCAAACAATATTATGTGCCTTAGTTCACCTTAATTACTATCTTTATATATTGCTAATTATACTATTTTCCCTCATTCACTCTGATGATTAACTCCTTATGGTTAATATTGCTCATCTTTATTGAACTGGTTCATATTTTTCTTGAATATAGAAATATGAACTCATATTTACCTTCATTTGTGATAAATGCATTATGCACATCACCATCACCTGTTCATTACATTAAGTAAAAGAAGTTTAATTTTTATGAAATTTGCAAAATTACATTTATGAAAATTATAAGCTTGACCTTGTTTCCCTTTAGGAACATCATATTCAAAATTGTTGAAAATAAAAGTAGTAAACATTTTTTCTTTTGGACATAAAAATGTGTAATTCCTTATTCAAAATTTCCTTCAGCATTTTAAAAGAGGAAATCTAAGACATTACAAAAATTCTTCACACTTTCAATGTATAGGCAAAGACATGATGAAAAGTTTATTATGTGTATGCAGAATTCTCCGTGTAGGACCACACAGAGCTATCAGTAAGTGAATGTGGTATATTATCAATATGCCTATAGTACAGTTATTGTATTGAATCTCAAGGTTTTAGTTACTTTTCCATATTTTCTAATTCAAAAACATGAAAATCAGAAAAATTTCAGAATGAAAACTATACATAGATTATTTTAATTAAGATAACTGTGATGGATATCTTTATTCAGAAATGGTTATTGGGTTCCTATTACGTGCTAGATATGTGCTGGGCATGGGTATTCACGATAAGATAGGCGAACTCTCATTAAGTTATAAATATGTAAAGAAACAATTACAGTATAGTCTTTCAGATTCCATATTTTAGAAAGCTGTTGTAAAAACTCTTAAGATTTAGTTTTGCCTTTAAGAGCATATTTATTGTGTTTGAGATGATGTATCAGGTGATCTCTGAGCTACAAAGGATGAAAGAAAATCTCTTCATTACAAGTTGACAAAAGTAAAAGGTAAAACACTTTCCACAAAAGCATGAACCACATACTCAGAAAGAGATAAGGTTGATTGTATGTGACCTAGTTTCCAGTACTCTATGGCTACTTTTATAATAAACTAGAATCTAAAAAATAATAAAGACTTTTGAGAAGGAAACTACCAATTATTGTCTCACGTTTTAGCTTTATTGTGTCACTATCATCATAGTATTATTTGCTACATTAACTGTTATATTATTTACTACATACTTGTAAAAACATATTTACACCAACATTAAAAAATATTTTTATTTGGAAATAACTTTATAGAAATTTTGCCAAAATTATAAATAAAACTTCTATTCTTTTCCTAGATTTACTGATTTTTTACATTTTTGTTCTGCCACCTCTCTCTGTCATCTCTCTCATATATATATGAGAAAGCCATGTAACATGAAAAATAGAGGAATTTATGGCTGGATATTTTCTGATCAGCATATATACTGGGTCTGGCAGAAGTCATGGTGGACCCTGTACATGAATGTCTCACATGAGATGAACAGCATTTTAAACATTTCACCTAAAATGTCACCTAAAGTGTGCTTGAGTGTGATATTATTATGTTAGAGAATTACATGCTTATGATTTTGTAATAAAAGATTTGATATAGATTATCAGTTCATGAAAAAGGGGTGTTATTTGTGCCTGGCCCTGTATATGGGTGTGTGCATGCACGTATATATATATTTGTATATACATATTCATGTACATACACACACACACTCATGCGTGCACACACACACACACACACACACACACACATCTGGAACAAATCCAGCCACAAATGATCTATTTTTCATATTACATTGCTGGATACTTTCTGGACAGTCCTTGTATATATGATTTATTTTTCTAACCCATTTGAGAGTTGGTTATATTAAACTCTTTCCTTCTTTAAAATATGAGTAAGATTTTTCAAAATTCAAGGCAACAATAACTTAAGTAAGGCGAATATCTTTCAAATCCTGGAAGGCACGTGTCTATAATTTAGAAGACCAAGGCTTTTAAAAGAAGGGAATAAAACAGTGTAGCTTGAAGTTCAGGAGATTCAGGAGGAAAGTCTATTACTAAAGTGTGAGTCCCTAATAATAATATTTTAGAGGACAAATTTACAACTATCTTTAGACAACATGAAAGACACCACAAGTAATCTCCCAAGAGATAATGCTGAATGGAGTAGGGTACCAAGAAAGGTATTATAACTTTAATGACTTTAAGTATTATACCTATTTATGTTTAAGGTATTCACCTCTCTTAACTATTATAATAAAAATACAGCACAATGGAATCGATATCCTACTTTAGAAGTATAGCAAAACAGGCTGTCCAATGCAAAAGTTGTGAGTGAAATAATTTGAAGCTGAGAAAGTATAAATACAGTACGAGCCCACATACTGTGAAAAGGTAAGGAATAGGAGGGGAAGCAGCAGGGAAATCCCAGAGCATTTAATCTTATTTTATGGTGGCATTCATGTACTGAAAAGAGTGAAAAAACAGCCCCCACACTTCCAGAAATGAGTCAGTTTCATGTTTCAAGCTGACTATAAACCACTCAAGAGTGGCAGCCTCCTACAATTGACTCTGTGATTAGAATAGAGGATGATCACTAGTTTGGGTTTACCATATGTACCCTGAAGCCTCAAAGCCTGATGATCAGGTAAATTAAGAATTTCTTTAGGACAAAAAAAAAATGGCTTACAAGTAATTTTTCATTTATATATGTATCAACAGGTCAGTTATATATGCTTAAACCATGCTCCATATTATTTGGCAAAATAGACTGACTTTACAAGTTTAGGAACTCATCTTAATTTAAACCCATTTCAATTTTCCATTACTATTTTCATTACAAAAGTACTCCATTTGATGAACATAGGTCATACTGTTCCACATAAATTCCCATTCTCTTGTGAAAATCAGAACTTTTATCAAACAATATAGATCCAGGACTGTTCATGGTCTAGAAGGGAAATTTTTTTTTTTTTAGTTAATTTCAGTCTTTGATGACAAAACTCTGAGTAAGAGGTTTTAAAAACTTTTTTGTATTATTTTCTTTTTCAATCATATAGTGATTTCATATTTAGATATTTCTTTTTAATCTTTTCTTTGAAACAGAAGCTTATGTAGAATACACACAATAAAATATTTTAAAAATTGGCTTTGCACAGTGGACAAATGTATTTTTGCTTGCCTAAGAACAGAAGCTCTGAAACTTGCTTCAAGTGTTCACATTTCTGTGACACATTTTTCAAATGCTAAGACTCAGCAATAAAACCACCTTTTTTTGTTGTTGCTATGTGATCAATTTGGATTAAAATAATTGTGATAGTATCAGAGATACAAGATAAGTATGTCCTCTATCATCTGTCAGACAATGAAAAAATACATATTGGATATTTTATATTTGTTGTATTTTAGTATATAGAACAGTTTAACAAAATCATATAAAGTAGATTTAAAACACTGCAGCCAATAATTTAAGAAAATTCTTTATTTTTCACAAAATTTCTATTTTATTTAAAACAAAATGTGAAAATATTTCCCAGTATAATTAGTAGCCATTTTACATCAAACATTAAATGTTTTTATTTCTGTAAAAATTCAATGAAAACATGTAATGTTCAATTTGAGAGGAATAGTAGTCAGCTTTTTAATTATCTTCTTTTTCCTGAGCTCAATTTAACCTGTTAAATCTGGTTTAGAAAATGATGAATCAGAAATTGTTGTAGTGGAAGATTTTGGGAAAAAAATTCTTTACCTCCCATGCTTACAGAAGTCCAAGTCAAATAAAAAAAAGCATACAACTCAAGTTGCATTATGATATTCAAAATGAAATTTCAAAATTTGAAGATGTGTAACATAATCTGGGAATTATATGTGCTGGTTTTTCACAGAATCACCTTAGTTTTGATCTCTGATGAATGCATCTAAAAAGTAAGTTAAATTATTCAGGCTTTAGAAGTTTTAAGACTCAAGTGTCCCACCCACACTCCACTAACTTGACAATAATGTGTATAGTGGAATCTATTCAAACACACATTCACATTTCATTTTTCCTAGGTGAAGTTTTATACAAAATTAAATTTGAAATTGTTTTTCATGTAAAGTAAAAAGTAAGAATGGTCACTATACCACTTCATATTCTTCCCCAGAAAAATATATAAAGCACACAATCAATCTAGAACAAGTAATCTAGGATTCATATAAGTGGCACTACACATTTCTGAAATGTCCTCCAAACTAAAGGTTTATAATGAGTGAGAGAAAAAATTATAATTCACTCTATCAAAAATCTGAAGAGGGAGGGAATATTTTTGCTATGCACAAGCTGAATCAAGTTAATGAGGCATCTAACATTGCAGAAAGAACGTTGTCTATAAATAAATTCAGTCTGATTGGGATGTATTAGTTGTCTGATAATATTCTATAGCCTACAGATGCTTTGGGTAGAATGTAGATTTCTTAAAAAAGAAAGTCCAGTGGAATTGCTTTTGTACAGCTCCAGGTCATTTCTTACAAACAGCATTAAAAGAAAATGTCCCTTTAAAACATGGGTTTGCATTCAGGATATTTCCAAAGAAATACATTTAGTATAAGACAAAGTACGTTCTTCATCTAAAATTTACCTGAATTTGGGAATTTGGGAAAATATCACCCTGATACTCACTTATATTTTTGTCTATTGAATTTTTTCCCCTGAAATTTGTGATACTCCTAGGCTATATACCTAAACTCTAGAGGCTAAGAAGATACAATTAGAATGACAGCTATTACTCAGCATAGCCCTACAATTTTGTACATGTACTCACGCTTATTGTTGATAAGAGAACTGTACTTTTATTAATGAGTACATGTCATTTCTGATTAGCTGCTAGGTGTTTCCACATAATAGTGTGAATCTGTCTTCCAATAAAATTAAAAGTTCAGGTTTCATGGAATATTTTTAAAGAGGATTGTAAAATCTAGAAGCAGAATACGTTGCACACTGGCTATCCCTTTGCTTTCCCCTCAGGGGACTCTTTTAATTTGTTTATGTACTCATATTTATAACTCTGAAGACATATTTATATAATAATCTGAGAAATATTATTTGTTTTATTTGCTTGTTTTTTAACTTCTCTAATATAATGACATGAGGGAACAGGCTTTGTTTGGCCCAGTGTGTTATCTTCAGAACTGAAAAGAGTATCTGAGACATAGTTAGGTACTCAGTAGTATTGGTCCCATAAGAGAATGAATAAATGGATTGAAAAAAGGCTACAGTAAAGAATAAGAGATGTACCTGATATTAATTTATTGCCTCCCACCTCCAGGTTCACCTTTACATATCAGTGCTGCATCTGTGTTTTCTCCAATGAAATCAAGAGTTTTTCCTTCTTTCGGTAATCTCCCATAGCTTTAGGGAGACTTAAAGAATTCTTTCACATCTTATAGTTCCTCTTTAATTACAGTACAGTCTCAGTTAACCAGCACCTATGGGGATTGGCAGATGCAGGATAAATGTAAGTAGACTTTTCATTAACTGGCAAAATATTTTTTCCAGTTCCTCGAGAGTGCCGGTTGCAAAGATTTCAGTTAATGGAAAGTCTACCGTATGGATTAGTAATTTTTTATATTAAATGTCTCCCATTTAAACCACTATGTTGTTTCCATCTCCTGATTGGATCCAGACTGATTCAGAATTGATACCAAACGTGGGTTACAGAAGATAGGCCCTTAAAGATGGGATACTGATTGTGATAAAGTGCCAACTGATCCATATTTTGGAGAACTCAATGTCTGTTACATTTGACTAGATAGAAGTAATGAATTCTATAATGAATGGACTGTGGGATGAAATATATGTGTGTGTATTTGAGCACCCACAGAGAGAAAATTATAATCTTAACTCCATTGTTTCTATATTTAAAACTTTATAACGGAAGAGTTCCTAAAATATTCCTAAAATATACCTAATTTCTTAGAACTACAGGACTGGTATTGGTGAAAATAAAATGCAAAATGTAATTGTATGACTTGCTGAACTACAATGACAGGCAAATACACATTTGCTAAATTTCTTTTGTGAAAGTGGAAAAGAATGGAATTCTGAAACTTGCAATGGGAGAGCTGATTGGACCTAAATGAAACTGACAATCTTGAACCCACATGCCTTTCTGAGACTCCCTTATCTGTTAAAGTAGCTTGTGCTCCAGTGTCCAAAGAAGCTAGCCATTTCTGCTTGAAAAACCTTATCATAATCATGCTTGGATAGATGCCCTGGAAGGGGATGCTTATTCTCCTTAACATCTGTTTCCATTAAACTCCAAAACAGTGTCAAATCTCAGCATTCTTCAGGGTGGGTTTTCTCTTCCTTAGCATTTTTAACTGGATAGTTTTTTTTTTTTTTTTTTTTGTGGTCTGTGTCCTGTGCATTGTAAGCTACTTAGCAACATCTCTGGCCTGTACCTACTAGTTGTACAATCACAACTGTCTCCAGCAAGTGCTAAATGTCTCTGGGAGGCAAATCTCCATTGGTTGAGAATCACCACTCTAGGGCAAACAGTAACACACTGTGAGGTAGGAGGAAATAGCTTACATAACAAAGGAATTGCAAGACATTGTTTATGTATCAGTAAAAGCCTTGAGAACTTGCATGAGAATGGATTCTAAGCTGTTAGACCAAGAAAGACAGAATCTAACACCAAATTTGTTGATATTACTTACAAGAGATTCAAATTTAGCTCATGCAGCTGAAGGTGGCTCTAACAGCTTATTTGGGTTGACTGAAATTTGGACTCAGTAGTGGCCTACATTTAATGAGATTAAGATTCCAGGGCCCCTCAGGCATGATGTCTATGGTGGATTCCAAAGGTTTATAGAGGCAGAAAAGTTGGACTGGACTTATCATGTACAATCTATAGGAGTATATCTAATATGTTTCATGAGAAATCCCAGAGGACATATGCTCTACTAAGATATTAATATTAGTCACATTAATATTGTGCATCCTTGAAAAACTCTATGGTTGGTCTCCTTTGTAGTCCATATATGACTGTTGGAGATGCCAACATTGAGAGGGTTCCCTAATTTCAATGAGGATGATGTGACCCAAAAAAGCAGAGCTAAAGAGATGGCCACACTTAATTGTCAAAGAGCAGGTAGTCATGTCAACTAGCAAAGGTCAGCAAAGACTTACCAGAAATAAGAATGCATTTTTATAGAGATTTCTGGAAGTGGCTAATTGATCACAGAGTCATTAGTAATGAAATATATAGGCAGCCTAACAGTTTATTTTTTGATCTATACAATAGGGAAAAACTCTAAATCTGATATGCAAAAATCTGACAAGAACAATCAGTATTTCACTCAGTTTCAAGATATAAGATAGTTTACAGATCCAAGGCCCTTGATTGAAATGGAAGCCAGGTAACCTTGAAGAAGGACTTGGCACCATTGCTGCAAGTATACACTGTAAATTTTCCTATAAGACTTTTCCAACAAGCTCAGCAAAAAACATGTCTTTAGAAAACTTACAAGTTTACATGTTTAAATAACTGGAAGAGAGAGTTCAAGACAACCACAGCCAGTGGAAAATAAGGAGAAAATATCCTGGAAAGAAAACAGCCAGAGAGGCTATCTCCACGTTTTGTGTGTAGAATTTATCTAAATCTTTGGCTAATCTATCTATACACAGAGCAAACTCCAAGCAAAAGATGACAGAATTAAAGAAAGGGACAATTCCATAATCATTGTTAGAGATTTTAACAACTTTCTTTCAGCAACTGATGGAACAATTTTTAAAAATCCGCAAAGATTTAGAAGATTTGAACATTATCAATTGCCTTGACCTAATTGATTGTTATCCAACAAAGGCAGAATACACATTTTACAACTGCACAGAACATGTTCACCAAGATAGACTAAATGTTTGGATATATAAAAAATGTCTAAATAAACTGAAAATGAGCACAATCTTAGAAAGTATATAAAAATGTAACTATGTAAGTAAGCATGATATCCAGGACATTTTTGTACTTAATAAACATCTGCAGACGGAGTTAATTTATGTGTGAATAGATCATAGATGTTGGTTATGTTAAATAACCTCTTGGCCATAAGACACAGTGCGTTGTGTTTAATATAAACCATTGGTGACTTGGTAATAGCAGACATGTAGTGCATACTGCAATGTGATGCCCAGATCCCCTTTTTGGAATGAAAGACTTGCTTCTCTGCATCAAGCTCTCAACTGTCAGCTACCTTAATGGAGGAAATGCTTTTGCTACTGAGAATTCCTTGCTTCAGGTCATAAATTTTATTGGGACTTTCTTATTCAGTGATATGAAATATGGGTATAAAGACCTGAAAGATTTACTCTGGGAATAATTCTGAAGGGCTCTCCACCTTTGGAACTGCCTTCATTGACTAGGATTGAAAAAGGCCGTCATTTAGAAGGCATTAGAGTTCAGTTCCCCCCACTGCCCAATCCTTCCTTGTCTTCCCTTCTGCAGTACGGATGGTAAGAGCACTCTCAATAAACTTCCTAAGCACTTACCTCCATTCCTTTCCAGAGTAACAACTTGCAGCAAGCCTTTAGAAAGAAAAGTGCTAGCTGACAGCACATAGCCCTGTGAGCGGTTTTCCATGTTCATGGATGTTCTTAGTTCTTCGCTACTTTTCTGGATTTTTAAAGTTTCCAAAGAATCTTCTGATGAAGGCCCATAATTAATTGCCATACACTTAGTCGGTTAAAACAATACACATTTACTATCTCATGGTTCTATATCAAAGTCTGGTTCTGCTCAACCATTTTCTTGACTTCTGGTCTCACGGGCCAAAATCAAGGTGTCAGCAGGTGTGGACTTTCATTTGGAGACTCTGGTGAGTATCCACTTCCAAGCTAATTTGGGTTGTTGGCAGAATTCAGTTCTTTGTGGTTGTAGGGCTCAGGTTTTCTTTCTTGCGGGCTCTCAATGGAGAGCCTTTACGTAAGTCCACCCACATTCTTCATCACATTGCCATCTCCATTTTAAGCCAACAAGAGCACATTCAGTCCTTCTTATATTCTGACTTCTGCTACATCTTTTCTGACTTCAGAGAAAGTTCTCTGCTTTTAAGAACTCATGTGATCAGACTGGGTCCACTCGAGCAATGTAGGATAGTTCCCAATTTCAGGATCTGTAACCTTAATTACACATATAATTTAATACATTCAGAGGTTGTAGGGATTAGGGTACTGACATCTTCCAGGGGCCATTATTTGTCCTGTTATGTGGGTTTAGTTGCTTACAGGTTCACCTCTAATATTATACATATTTTGCAACCTATTTAGTGATTTCCAGAACTTCCACATATTTCCTCTTTGCTGAGGAATATGCCAAAAGAAATAAGCTAAACTACACATATTAGAATAAAGATATTTTTCCAAAAAGTAATGATTTTGAAAGCTCAATGCTACACAGGCTTTGGGTGGGAGACTTTATCCAGGAAAACAAACAGAAAAATATGCAAGAAAGAGAAAGATAAAAGATGCAGGATATAGCTGGCCTATCACAAAAATGTAATGAAAAAATTTCACTGTTTGACAACTATCCATTCAGCCAGTAAAACAATCAGTCCAAACTGGGATAAAGTCAGATTGATAAGATAATAATATCTTCAAAAAATGTACTATACCAAACAATATGAATACAAAGCTCTGGATGATTATAGTAATAATGAAAAGACGTATGTTTCTTTTGCCAATTAAAAAAAGAAAATGAATTGAAGCCTTCAGGAAGCTCTGGAAAGAAAAATGATCAGCAAGAAGGAATTTTCTAAATATGTAGCAAATTAAAATACATTATGATTTTGAGCAATTGTTGAAAATCTAGGGAAAAATCTAATTGACCCTTGATGTTGGAATGTTCAACTTTTATCAGCAGAACTTTGGCAACCTGTATATATTTTCATAGGTATAATTGCACTATATAGTATAGTGAATAATTCACGTCATAATATAACATATAATGTTATATATACAAAGTTTAAAATTCTTATAATATGCTCTCATATCTATAAGATTATACATGTATGTGTAATAAGGTTTTAGAACATTTTCAAAGGAAACAAAAACACTAACTGAAAAAGATACTTGCACCTCCATGTTCAGAACAGCATTATTTATAATAGCTAAGACATGGAAGCAATCTAAGTATTCACTGATAAATGAATGAAGATGTGTGTGTGTGTCTGTGTGTGTGTGTGTGTGTAATACACACAAAGGATGCCAAAATATATACAAATTTTAAGAAAGAAAAAAACTGTCTTAAAATTGTAATACTCAATATATACCAATAACAAAAGATGAATACAAGTCATGTTTGGCTTTTGCAATAATAGGATGTGCTCAAAGTGGTTACAGTCAGCATACACACACTTCTAATTACGGTGAATTACTGCTTGAAGAACACTGACCAAAGGGTCCACTTATATTTCTGCTCATGCCATTTCAATTTCTTCCCAAAATATCACCAGTGTAGCTCATTTTCTATGGTACACCACACCCTTTAAAGTCCCCAGACATAGAAGTTCAGGGGTGTTAAGTCAAGAACACCTGGGGGAGACTCAAACAACATTTTCAAATTTCAAATACCACTGCAAAATGGTCTCGCATTCCTTGTACGACAACTGTTCTTCCACTATTTTCTTTGACTGTCCTGTCTGTCACATGATGCTAGCATCCATTTTATTAATGCCTGAGTGAACGTCATACTACACATTGCTACCATAATTAAATTCAACTTCAAAAAGTAATACATAGATAACATCTCTTAAAACACATATACTTTTTTTTGGCACCCTGATATGTACATATGTGTGTGTATACACACACACATATAGAGAGGGTGCCAAAAAATGTATACATTTTTAATAAATGGACAAAACTGTATTAAAATTATAATACCACAATGTGATACCACCTGACACCTGTTAGAATGGCCATTATCACCAAGACAAGAAATAACACGTGCTGGAGAGGATGTGGAGAAAAAGGAACATGCACACACTGCTGGTGGGAATGCCAACTGGTATAAACACTGTAGACAACAGCACGAAGGTTCCTCAAAAAACTAAGAATACAATTGCCATATGACCCGGCAATCCTTCTTCTGGGTATCTGCCAAAATAACTTGGAAACCTCAGTCTGCAAAGATATGTGCACTCCAGTGTTCATCACAGCACTATTTACAGTGACCAAGTCATGGAAACAACCAAAGTGTCCTCTGATGATGACTGGATAAAGAAATTTTGGTACATTTACCCAATGGAATAGTACCTAGCTATAAGAAAAGATGAAATAAGGTCATTTATGACAACATGGATGGATCTTGAGATCATCATGCTAAGTGAAATAAGCCAGACAGAAATGAATCAAGAACTCCATGATTCCACTCATGTGTGGAACATAAATCAAAAGCAACAAAGAAACAAAACTCATGGATACAGTTAATAATTTAGTAGTTACTTGAGGGTAAGAGTGAAGGAGAAAGGACAGGGACAAAAATCTATGATGGTCAAAAGAGAACTGACTCTGGGTCATAAACAAATAATATAACACATAGATGATGTATTGTAGAATTCTACACCTGCAACCTATGTAATTTTTACTAATCAATGTCACTCTAATAAATTTAACAATAAAAAATTGTGTGTTTATTCTTACATGCTTAAACTTCAGACACCTTCAAAGTACTCTTCATTTGATGCAATACACCTATCGAGACACTTTTTCCATTGCTCAAAACAGTTTTTGAGCACATTGATTTTGATGCCTTTTAGTGCTTCTGCTGTTTGTTTTGTTTCATCTCTTCCACATTGGGAAAATATTTCACTTTGAGGATGTTATTTATCCTGGGAAACCAAAAAAAAAAAGGTCTTTCTGCACAAAGAACAGGTGAGAGTGGGACAGGGGTCATGCTGTTTTTGGTCAAAAACTGCTGAACACTCAGCTCAGTGTGGGCAGCGGTTTATCATGCCACACACTGTTCATGTAAATTACCCATCACAAAGTGGTCAAACGTGTCAAAAGTGTCTCCAAAGAAATTCACTGAAGCTGAATGCAGCCTCTCACAACAATGCCAGCTGGTGCACTGATGCAGATGGATTCCTAGAACACTTACCTAGTGGGGGAAGACTGTACTACAAGAGGCCTGTTCTCCAGAAGGTAATTCTTGGTTTTTGGGTCCCTCCTCATATGTAGGTACTATAATGGTGGTAGTGCACATAGCTGGAAGCCTTCGGAATCTCTAGTGGAAGGCATGTCTCTGCCTGGTGCTGTCTTAGTCTGGTGAAGCTGGTCTGACTCTCTTCCTCCCTTCTCAGTGTCTAGTATTCTTGGGGCCTCTTTTAAAGGTCCTACATGCTGCTGGTGAACTTTTCATTGGTCAGGAAGGTCTTTCATTTGTTCTCTGTTCTATTTGGCTGTTTGATCTTGCTCTACCAGTGTTAGAAAAACTACATTTTCTGTTGTTTTCTTGGTGCTTCTGGGACCCTCAATTGCTGTGATCTGAGATGACTTTCTAGGAGTATTTCTGCTTCTTCTGTTTTAGCTGAGATACAGTTTTCCTGATCTTGTGTTGTGCAGTTTAGGCTGGTAATGCTTGATAATGGGCACTGCCATTTCTTCCTCTTCATCTGGGATTGATCCCAGGGCAAGATACTTCTGTACTGCTTAAACTTTACAGTTCAATTATGTGTTTGCTGCCCTGCTGGCCCACAGGGTAACTCTGATGTGGGCTGTGGGAGTCACCTTTTCTTGGGTTAAATAGATTTCCTGCTTTGAATTTCTTAAAGGTATGTCCTTGGCCTTTGAATAGGTAGACTGGTGATAATGACCATCTTCTCTCTGACACCCAGACTTTCTGTTCGGACAATCTTGATCGAAGCCCCAGCAAACCTCATAAAATGTTATGTGCTGATCCATTTTCTCCATCATGTCTCCAGTTGTCCAGGTGAGTTTAAGAGATTAAAATATCCTGCTCTGAACAATAATGATGATGAAGAAATGGGTGACCTGATGAGAGGAATGGAATGGAGAAATTTTAGGAGCAGATAGCAAGGTAGAAGTTAGGAGTGTGGATGAGAATCCTCCAGGCACAGAGTTGGGAGGCATCATGGATGTCTCCTTGAAAGGATACCAGGTACACAAGGTTCAACCCTGAGGTCAGATTGGCTTGTTGATTAACAGACAGTATATAATTTCCAAAGGTTTTTTGCAGATTCTTAATAATTTCTGCCTTATCATTGCTGTAGGCCTTAACTATGTTCTTCAAGGTAATATTTGTTCAGTGTTTTTACTGTCCAAATTCTGAGGCAGTGAGGTTATCTTGGTCCATGCATCACATTTACTTTTCTTTAGGTTTCTTCCTCTATTTTGCTAAGTCTTCAGCCCAAGCAACTGTGGGCTAACATTTTCAGAGAAAAATTTTCAACTTTGGTCACATCAACTTCTTTCTACATGATTTCAAAAATTGTAAGGCATGCTGCAGAAGTTTCATCTGGGGTGATGGTTTTACCATCACCATGGATGGTAAACAGTCTTCCCAGAATTTTAGAATTCTTCTTTTTATGGGCGCCCATACCAAAAAAGTTTCTTAATTTTTTTTGCTATTCTTACTAGAATAGTAAGAATTTACTTATCCTGAACAACCCTGCTTTCTAATGATTGAAAAAAAAAAACACTCTGGGAGTCTTAGGCTCTTCAGAGAAATAACATTCTGTTTGGAATAAGATCCCTCAAGTAGAAGTTCTTGCTCCCTTGAAAAGTGGTCTTCACACTGGGTATGATGGTGGGGCATAAAGAAACTCAGTATTTTACACAGAATGTAGGAATTATTTTGATAGAGTGTTCTCAAACTGATAGACTCTTACCTACTGGATATATTTGCCTCTTTGTCTGTTGCATATGTTATAATAACTATTTCTGCATTACATACTGGATGAAGTATAACTTCATCCACATTGTTTATTGTTCCTTTCTATGCCAAAAGTCCATGAAACACCTATGAATGCAGGTAAGATGATCTGTTGATTTTTGAAAGATTTTAAAAACAGCTTTATTGAGTTATAATTGATATACAATAAATTGAGCATATTTAATGTGGTTGATTTAATAAGCTTTAACACAGGTACGCACTCATGAAACCATCGCCACCATCGAAGTAAGCAACCTCCGATATCCATCACCTCCACTGGTTTTCTTGTGCCATTTTTGAATCTAGATTTTCTCGCCTGTTAGCTTTTTAGAGACTGGTAAGTCTCATAATTTTTCATGTAGTTCCACATCATCCAAGAGAGTCTTAACAGAACTAATGGCACAGTTCAGACAGAGGCTGCTCGGTTGGAACAGGCCTCATTCTGCCAAATGCAGCATCCTCTGCTTGTATGTCCAACTCCGTAACTCCGCTTCTGCTCTTCCTTCATTTCTGTAAGTCTTACTGTTCTTGCTTTTTGGGGTGGCGGTGGTGGTTGTTCTCCTTCTTCCCTTCCTCCTCTGCTTTCTTTTCCTTCTCCTGCACTTCTTCCTTTATCTTCTCTGCCCACAACCCCCACAACTCCCATTCAGCTCAGCCCCCAAGTAGCAGGTCAAACTGTTTATGTTTTATACTATAAGAATAATAGATGCTCAACTCTGTTTGAAAAAGGGAAATTCAAAATACCTTACTTCCTAGGAGTTCTTAGTAAGGACTCCTAACGTTATTTTGAATAAATGTTAATGTTCTCTGCATACAGTTATTTACTTGTTTCACTGTATCACTATGCACAGAGCTATCCTCATTTCTAAATAGCTCATTTTTCAAATAGTTGCAAAAAGTTCCATCAATTTTGTCATATAACTTTTTTATTAAACAATGCTGTCACTAACATACTTAATCATAAATCTTTGTATGCATGTATTTTACTGTATCCAGTGGAACCCAATGTTGTATTGAAGTATAAATATTGTAACTTTTTTTGATAAGTATAGCAGAATTTCTCTCAAAAACATTGTACAAATTTGTACTTTAGCAACAGTGTTTGAGAATAATATGTAAGATTTTATCATTAAAAAAATAAAAATATTGAACTGCATATGGTGGGTACATCATAATGATTTCAGTTAATATAAAATATTTTGAACACTAAAAAATGCTTCAAAAATGTACAAAAGGAAGGAGGCAAGTGGCTTGATAAATAAGGATTACTTTTTTGAAAAGGCATACGAGACCTGAGCAAATATTTCTACTTGTAGGCCTTACAATGTACCTAATGCTGGGATTTGTTGGAGTGTTCTGATGAAACATATTTATTTTTATTGTTGTCTTTTTTGTTTTTTAGAAAAAAGACATTGTGATGTAGGCAAGTTTTATAAAACAGTTTTAGTGGAAAGAAGGGATCTGAGCTTATGGAGAAGAGATTTTAGTTGGTAGCCAAAATTCAATGAAGAGATTAAGATACATATGTCCTGGAACTTATTTAATAGTCACTTGATAGAATGAAAAATTTGACTGAGAATCATCAGATAAAGAAAACAATGGTCTTAGTAGGTGGGTTTAAATTTTTCCAAACTTTGTAGCAGATATTTAGAAGTTATTTGAAACAAAAAGAAGTTGAAAGCTACTGTAGCTTTCTAAGAGAGGCGATGATGTTATCCAAACAACATTTATGGAAGATTATTCCAGCAGCTGTGTTGGACTTCTTTAGTTGCCTTTGTTTATTGCCTGATTGCAAGTAGCATTTCAAAATATGGCAGAAGAAACATTTGAGAGAATGTCTCATCTGTAAAAAGCCATAACATACTGGTAAAGTATATTGAATATATATTTTAAGACAAATTAATAATAAACATTTGGATAATGTGATTATAATCCATGTTCCTCAGAAGAGAGAAGTAACCCAGGCAGTGCTTCTGAAAGAGTTCTGCTGGTGGGAAAGTGCTATTTAGCACACCCAACAGTCCCTGCAGGTAGTTGCAATTATCCTCAACTGTTCTTCTCAGTTCATAGCCTCTAAAATAATCCCAAAGAGCTTGAAAACCTTTGTCCACAAAGACTTATGTACCCCAATGTTCATCGCAGCACTGTTCACAGTGGCCAAAACATGGAAACAACCAAAGTGCCCTGTGAAAGATGACTGGATAAAGAAGCTGTGGTACATACACACAATGGAATATTACTCAGCTATAAGAAAAGATAAAATATTGCTATTTTCAACAAAATGGATGGACCTGGAGATCATCATGCTTAGTGAAATAAGCCAGACAGAAAAAACAAAGAACTGTATGACTTCACTCATATGTGGAATATAAAACTGAAAGCAAAGAAAAAAAGAAATGAACAAACAAATAACCCATGGACACAATCAACAGTTTAATGTTTATTTGGGGACGAGTGGGTCAGGGAGGGGAGAAAGTGGAGGGGGTGGGAGAGGAGGGGGTGAAGCTAAATATAAGGTGATGGAAAGAGAAGTCACATTAGGTGGTCAACTGTGGAATTGTATGCCTGAAACCTATGTAATCCATGCTAACAGATGTCACCCCAATAAGTCTAACAATAAAAATGAATTAAAAAAAAAAAAGAGTTCTAAGTCACATGTATAATCAATAGATTCTGTCCTCAAATATGCATAAAACAGTGACCAGGTGTCTGATATAGATTTCTTCTCCATTTTTGAAGCAGTGAAATTTCTTGGAATTACTTTGCGTGTATTCATTTAAAAGGAAATACTATAGGAGTAACTTCGCTTTGAGTTCTCCCCACACTTTTGGAAATGACTCTTCTGAGTTTGGACAGGAATACAGTTTATGGAGGGTCATGTGATGAAATATGTTGTAATCCTAACCTCCAATATCTCAGAATGTGACTGTAAATGGCAATAACTGAAGTCATTAGAGGGGGCCCTAACTAATCCACTATGCCTGATGTCCTTTAAAAAAATTGGAGACAGACACAAACAGAGGGAAGCCAATGTGAAGACACAGGGAGATGATGGCCACCTATCCTCAAGCCATGGAGAATTCTAGAACAGATCCTTCCTTTTCAGCCCTCAGAAGGAACCAACCCTGCCAACACTTTGATCTTAGACTTCCAGCTTCCTCAACTGTGAGACAATATTTGTATTGTTAAGCCATCCAGTCTGTGGTATTTTGTAATGGCACCCCTAGCAAACTAATCCCAATTCTAAGTTTTCTAAAAAAAAAAAAAAAAAGAAAGAAATTCAGACATTCATGTGTAAAAACGAAACTTAATACAGTGCTATTTAGAATACTGAAAAATAAAGTTAACTTGTGTATTTAACCACAGAATGGTTATATCATTTCTGATATAGATATATAAAACCATTAAAATATTATTTTAAAAGAATGCTTAATGACCTAGGAAAGTAGTCATGAGAAATGTTAAATGAAAAAGCAGTTGATAACACTGTGGTTGCATCTTCTATTTTCTTACACATTTCATTTGTAGAAATTTTATATTTTGATCCTCAGAATGTCAATATCTGAAATCCTCAGGAATAAATCTGTTGTTTATTGTTTCTACTCATTCACACATGATGGCTCGTTTTCTTGCATGTTTGGGAGCTTTAATTAAGTGCTCATGTTTGTTTGATCTTAATTTGTGAAACTCTTGGATACCTCTGTGCAACTATAACGTGAGCATTCAGATTCTGTTAAAAGTAGATTGTAATTCTTTCTTTTTAGTCTTGAAGCCAAAGTTTCTTTATAGAACCAATTCTATCTTCATTCCTTCATTAAATAAGCATTTAATTATTTATGAGGGGATTACCAACTTGAGATCACTTCAGGTTTATTCTAGTGTCTCTTTCTACAATGAGAACCTATGTTTTAGGTCCCCTTCCTTGAAATTAGTTCCTGATGACAAGGAGACTACCAATCTGAAACTACTTCAGCTTCTTTCCACTGGCTAATACAAGAGTATGGGGTTCAACTCTCCTTCTTTGAGGTTTGCTCAAGACTTTCCTGAAGGCAGTGCTAATATTGGCATTTACCCTTAGGGAAGCTTCTTAGTTCTCATTTGCACTCCAGGTTCAGCAAACAGATATTTCTTCCCTATAAGGAGTGCCCTTAGTAATTGCCCATTTCCTGTGACCTTAGCAATGCATAGAAAATTAAGTTCTAGCAAGTATGTGGTTGTTTGATAATGGGAAGGGGGAAGTCCTTTGGCTCATAATGCAGTATGTGGACTCAGAATGTACATTTTTAATTAGCTCTATCCCATACTCTGCTTATGCATACCAAGGTATGGGAATCAGTGGTACAGACTAGATGAGAAGGAACTGTATATTCTAGCAATGGTGAGTGTTACATACTGTGTAAGAGAACATATTAAACTGAAAACATTGATCAGATTCAGAGGCTTGAAGGACTTTAAGTGTAATTCTAAAGAGTTTGGAATTTTTCTGGCTTTGAAAAGTAATGCAAGTGTTTTAAACAGAACAATTATATTTAAAAATCTGTGTGCTAGAAAGGTAAGTAAGTATGGTGAAAAAGGCTTAATGAAGATAAAGACCAGAGGCAGAGAGGTCAATTAGAATAATGTTTCTCAACTTTGGCTACACATTAGAACTACCTTGGAACTTAAAAAAAATACTGATGTGTGGGAACACCACTGAATGAATGATTTTGTTATGCTGCAAAGGTTGTGAACCATTGAGCTAAAAGGCTGCAGTCCATGTGAGATTAGATGAGGAAAGCGGGCTTGAGAATAAAGAGAGGCAAACTGAGTTAGAATTGACAGGACTTGGTGACTCATTATACAGGGAGGTGCAGGAGAAGTCAAAGATGATTCCAAGATCATACACAAAAGCTATTATCAAAGTACTCTTGTGCTTGACCTGTTTAACATTTCATATGTCATAATTTCATTATCTTGGGGAGGATTTTGTAATCCTCTTCCTCTGTCTCTTTCTCTCTAGATATTAACATCACTATTTCTACCTCTATTTATATACAGTGAGTTGCTCAAGTTCAAGACACCTGAGAGCTTCATCGTATTCCTTACAAATTCTGAAGTAGGATTACTTTTATATTTATTACCTCAGCCACCTTAAAAATTCTTATAATCATACATAATCAGGTGCATATCTATTTTTTTCAAGAGCATTTTAAAGCTTAAAGTTGTTTCATATTGTCTCCATAGTTTTATCTTTTCCAAAATGTCATATAGTTGGAGTCATACATGTAGGCTTTTCAGATTTGTTTCTTTCACTGAGTAATATTAAGTTTCCCTCCTGTCTTTTCATGGTTTGATAGCTAATTTCTTTCCATTGCTGAATAATATTCAATTGTCTGCATAGATCATGGTTTATCCATTCACCAATTGAAGGACATATTTGCTTCCAGTTTTTGCAATTACAAATAAATCTGGGGTGTGTGTGTGTGTGTCTGTGATTGTAAGTTTTCAAATAATTGGTGTAAATACAACCTAGAAGCAGAATTTAGATCATATGGTTGGTAAGCCTATGCTTAATTTTGTAAGAAACTACCAAATTGTCTCCAAAATGGCTGTATCATTCTGCACTTCCACCAGCATTGAATATGAGTTCCAATTGTTCCACATTCTCACTAGCATTTGGTTTTTTCAGTGTTTTGGATTTTAGTCATTCTAATATGTGTATAGTGGTATCTCATTGCTTTAGTTTACAATTCCCTAATTATATATGATGTTGAGTATCTTTTATATACTTATTTGCTGTCTGCATGTCTTTACTGGTGAGGTGTCTGTTCAGATATTTTGCTTATTTTATTTAGTTGTTTATTTTCTTCCTGTTCAGGTTTAAGCATTCTTTCTATATTTTAGATATGTTATTTATCGAATATGTGTTTTGCAAAGAATTTTCTCAGTCTGTGGCTTAGCTTTTCATATTTTTTAGCAGTATCTTTTGCAGAGAACTTTTTAATTTTGCATTTTATAGCTGAAAATTTTTCTTTCTCTATACATTTCTGTTGTTCTTAAGAGTACAGCAGTCATTCAGTACAGGCTTTATAGTTTGCAGGCCTAGGTCTGAATTTCACTTCAATTCCAAAATTTAGGTAATTTGGGGTTGCTTAACCTCACTAGGATCCATATTTGTTATATAAAAATAGCAATAGTAACAGAATCTACTTTCCAGAGTATTTATAGGGATTAATTGATATACGCAAAGCACCAAGCAAGTACCTGTGCTTGTTAACTACTGTGCTAACTCTGGTAATGACAGAAATCATAACAGTTTATCAGAGAAAACCCATGACATCTATTTTAAAAATTTTCTCTCTAAACTCAGAGCTGGCAGAAATTTATAGAAAAATGATTAGATTGATATCTACAAATCCATTGAAAGAGATGCACTATATGTAGGTGATTTGTACATATAATGTAATCATCACATGGCCATTTTTACCTGTATGTTAACGAAATGCCCTTAGATCCAAGATCAAGTTTTTGTAATTATCTTCTTGAAGCAGGAATTTAGCCCAGCTGGCATTCTGGGACTCCTTCCATCGTTCATTTGACTTGATGATTCAGTGAAGTACATGCTGTTCTTGCATCAGAAGTAGCAGTGTTAATTCCCTTATGCCAAATACTTTCACAGGAGCTCAGGCTGAGTTTCCTGGATGATTGCTTATTGCAGAGTCATTGAAGCAGCTGGTGGAAAAGTCCATGTCAATCCTTTTGAGACCTATGCCTTTGGAAAACATTCTGTGTTGTTCTGCATTTCGGAGAAGCAAGTACCTGGGAATCTCCATTTATTCTTCACTGGTTTATAGAAACTCCATGAATAGCTCTAGTATTCTAGACTTAAGTTGATCATATAATTTTTTTTTATCCAAGGAACATTTTTGAGAGTGAATGGGGGGCACAGCTAATAATTAAGTTGGGACTACAGATGTAAAATGGGACCACCCCGTATGTTTTGTTATATGGTCACTCTACTATACTCTACAGTCCCGATTCTGTTATTCTTTTTAGTTGAATTCCAAATGAATAGGCTTGTTCCTATTTCTGCTGTGTACTATAGAAGAATGTCCCAGAACAGCCTACAACTAGTTTTTTTGTTTTCCTGCTACAGCATTACTTCTGTTACTGCAAGAGAGTATTGATATCATTTTTCTCTTTGGTAGTCCAAAATTTGCAAGGAATCTTCTAAGTGCAGGAAAAGAATAGTTCACATGATAATGTGCCTGCCTTATGGAGCTTATGTTCTACTGACAATAGATATTAAGATACATATTTTAGGTAGTGAAAGTTACAAGAAGGAAAATAAAACAGGGATGGTGCCTGGGTAAAAAGAGATCACTTTAGATTGGCTTGACTCTAAAGGCTTCTGAGACCCAAAAGATAAAGAGCCAGATATATGAATGTACTCATCTAGAGGGAAGAATGTTGCAGGAAGGAGAAACAGTAAGTGTAAACGCACTCTAGTAGGGAAGGTATTAATGTACTATACACACAAGAAGTGTGTCAATGTGGAGAGAATGGGTGGAAGAGTGTTGAGGCATCAGATCATTTATGGCAGGCCTTGACACAGAATCTGAGGGTTTTAATTCTAATTGCAGTAGAAAGCTATTAGACAGTTTTAAACAGTGAGTGGTAAAGTCTGATTTGTATTTTTTCTTATTTTATTTTATTTATTTTTAATTTTAATTAAATTTATTGGGTGACATTGGTTAGTAAAATTATATAGGTTTCAAGTGTACAATTCTATAATACATCATCTATATATTGCATTGGGTGTTTGCCAGCAAAAGTCAGTTCTCCTTCCATCACCACATGTTGATCCATATGATTTGTATTCTTCTTCTTTTTTTTTTTTTTTTTTTTTTTTTTTTTTTTTTTTTTTTTTTTTTTTTTTTTTTTTTTTTTTTTTTTTTTTTTTTTTTTTTTTTTGGTATGTGGGTAGCTCCCTGACTGGGAATCAAACCCAGGTCACAGCGCTGACAGCACCAGCGCCAAAGCCTTAAGCCACTACACCATCAGGGAACTCCCTGTATTCTTTAAGAGATCACTCTGGTTGTCAGGAAGAGATGATATTGTGAGAAATAGAGAAGTTCAAGGTGAACATATTAAATACCATTGTAGTAAGCCGAGTAGGAGATGTTGGAAGTTTGAACTAGGGTGGTAGTAGTGGAGATGGTAACAAATTAGATATGCTTACAGGAATTGCTACTGATTAAATATGAGTCATAAGAAAAGGATGCTAGAAGGAAGTTCAGGCCCATTGTACTATTATTTCCACTTCATCCTAGTCTATAGGGTTAGAGGAGTTGTACCCATTCTACTCTTTTTCACAAAACTTACTATATATATAAAAAAAAATTTAGTACTATATATGTGTTTTACTCTCAAGTATCTTTGCCTTCTTCCTGCTACAAAGATTTGTGATTTCTCAATTTTTTAAAAAATGTATCACAGTGTTTGTGATGTACACAACTAATTGTTAACTAAATTCATATCTAGATTCTCTCTCTCACACACAATCCTTTGACACATTTATATTTTTCATTAACAAATGTTGCGAAGTATTTCCTCAGGTCATCTCTTAGGTTTATCATTTCCAAAGGTTATATACACAACTTGAATTGAAGACATCTCAGCTCTTTAATTCAATAGTCTAAAAATAGTCTTGAATCCAATCTTTAAAAAAACTTATTTTACATACAATCATTAACATAATCTCTGTTAATTATTGTTTTCATAATGTTTCTTCATCACTTTACTGCTCATGTTTAGTACTTTCTAAACAAGAACTTCTCAACTCTACTGTGGTAAAGACTACTGACTGCCCATCCCATATTCATTCTCATTTTCTTTACAACATAACTCTGATTTATAGGGAGTAGTGATACGACTAGAGAAAAACTACAAAAGCAGCCTCCCTTATAATTAGGGTCATAGTATTGTACAAAAAGATATAACTGGAAATCATAGCATGAGTTTTTCCTAAAAGCTCTTCAAAAGGAAAAGTAGAAATGGCATGGTCACATCTTTCTTTTTCTTTTGGCCTTAAATATAGTCCCAATATCTGTTGGTTGAGGATATATTGTTTATGAATTCTAGAGTTTCACACTGTAAATCACAGATCACCAAGAAAGAATGAACCTGGGACACTGATGGCATTTTGGAGTTTCTAATCCACAGCTCCTAGGACTGAAACCATATCTAGTGATGCATACGCTTTCAAGATCATCTGCCAACTGATGGCTCACTCTTGCTTTTTCCGTAACTAATTAATTCTTATTCTTCTATATGGAATCTTTGGTGCAGGCAAACAAATCTTTCCAATCTCTGAACATTTCATGTATATGTCTGCCCTTGAGCCCTGGCACATACCATTGTTTTTTACCTCTATGTCTCTATCACTAGATGGAGAGATCATGAGGGCAGGCACAGTGTTTGAGTCTTTTGCCTATCAACCTAGTTCTGCGCATAGTAACCTAGTGCCTTGCACATAGAAGGTCTTCAGTATTTTTTGAATGACATTTAATTCCCCTCTTGTGAGCTCATTTAGTCCCCCTCTTTTCTATTAAATAGTTCTTAATTACTTTAAAACCTGGCTTAAAACTAATTTCCTCTGGAAAGTTTTCCATGATTAATCCCACCTGACTGTGATTATGCCTCCTCTTGGTATTTTCTTGGTACTGAAATAACTCTCATTAATAAAAGTATCCATCTGAGCCTTTCTGATGTATGTCCTAGTTTTCTCATTTTTGCTAAAATGCATTGTGGGCAGTAATGCCGAACCCTATCCTTCTCTTTTGACTCTACCCATACAAAAACTTATGTAGTATTCTGTTAAATATTGTTGACAAAAATGTGAAAATTTACTTGAGTTTATTTCCTACCTGATGTTATAATTCCATCCCCCAAAGGAATAGATTCTTTTAAGAAGAATTAAATAGATGACTATATTTTAAATTTTGAAACCAGTAGTTCAACAAAAATGACAATCTATGATGTGGGAATAAAGAGGTGGTTTCATTTTAAGTGCCACATCTATGGTATTTTTGTAACTTATAATGAAATCAATGTATATGTACACCCTATGTAAATATTTATTATTCTTTTTTAATTTTAATTATAATATTCCATAGGAATACATAACCTACACTGATGACACCTGTATTAATTGGAATGTATATTCTTTGTATGAAGACTAAAATAACTAAAGAGAATCATGTGCTTGATATTCAGTAATAAAAGAATGTTAAAAATCAGTATATGAGTAAGGACAAACTAAAAAAGCACAGATCATTCATTTTGGTTAGTGTGGGCATAGCCCACACTATAATCTGCAATGTTCTTTATTCACAAACAATTATGAACTTATTCTAATTTTATGAAGTTGCTTGAACTAAGAGCAGCTACAGATTTCAGTACATTACAGTATGTATCTAATTCACTGGTTTGAATATTTGTAAATGAAAAGCTATAGTATAATGAAGAATAAAGAAAACTGAAGAAACAAAGCATACTTTCCACTTAACAAAAACCTAAAGATTAAATAGATGACAACTAAAGATTTGAATTCATTTCCCAGAACAGTGCTTTATTACCAAAATAAACTTGAGACGACCACTTAACTGCAAAGAGAAGTCAACAAAGACATAAGATAGTCATTAATCATCCTAAATAAATAGTACTTTTAAAGTGTCTGATTGACACTGTTGGCATAAATTTTGTTCTTAGAAATATGCCTCAGATTTTTGTCATACACCTACATAACTTAATTTAATGCCTGACCACTCTATGATTTAATATCTGAGAACAGATATTGTAGAAAACATTTCTAAATCTAAGAAGAGACTGAAGTAGCCATGGGAATGTTTTGTGGATGTTCTTCTAGTTTAAATATGAACATTTTTGTTCTTTTGTCAATTCAGAGGTTCCCAGCACTTTGAAACATTTGGTTATTTTTAACTGTCAAAGCTACATATAGTTGGTTTCAAAGTTTGTTTCAAGGAAATACGTCTGTCTTAGTCTCTAGAGTCTTGGTATATATACATTTTTATAGTAAATATAAGGCCATGCTTAATTTGCTTGCTCAAAACAAATAGCCACAAAATTAAAACAGTATTTTTCACATGTAATTTCTAATGAATGATATGGGTTGATTAGTACTCTTTCATAAATATATGGCAATCATGTCTTTTGTAATATTCTTCTTGTATTTCTTTTTATGCTTAGTATTTCATAAGATTCTATACTTTACAGGCTTACAAAAAAAGGAAAAGGCAATTTTTGGAATTTTACCTTTTTCTCTCCTAAAATATCTGATCTTCTTTTATTTATAGAAGTAATGCAACATTCAAATACAGCATACCAGACATTGCTGTTTTGATTTTTATTTCTATTAATCTCATTGCCCACTAGAAGTCATACAAAATCAATCTGTGTGGTAATTTCTAGTTGGAATTGATCTAAAAAACTGATCAACATCATTGTGATACAAATTTGGTATGATCTGTTAAGTTACCATATATTGTCAATTTATGTCTTAAAAGTCTTGGTTTATTCAATTTAATGAGTATTTATTTATTTATTGAATTACAAATATGTGCTGAATGTTGGTTAAAAGTGAAATGAGACACCTCTCCTGTCTTCAGGTTACTATAGTATAGCCAATAAAACACAGATATCCATATGTGTGTTTCCAGCCCTAGAAATCATGAGTCTTTGGCGTAAAACATTATGTATGGTGTGATAGTAAGTCTAAAGAGTACTGAGTTATAATTTTGGCTTAACCATCAATTTTTTTGTCCATAAAATAATCCGTAATTTTCTTCTATGTGATAAAAGTAATATTAGTTCTTAATGACCTTAAAAAGTTAATCAAGATATATGAGTTTTTTGGTATTCAATGCATTGAATTTAGTTTAAAGATAGCATTAAAAAATACTCCTAACATGTATATGGAACCACAAAAGACCACAAATAGTCAAAAGAAATCTTGAAAAAGGATAATTAAGTTGGCGGTATCATGCTACCTGATATCAAATTATACTGCAAGGCTATAGTAATCAAAATAGCATGGTACTGGCATAAAAACAAATATATAGATAAATGAAACAGAATGAAGAACCCAGAAATAAACCCATGCCTATATGGTCACCTAATCTATGACAAAGGAGGTACAAATATACAATGGGGAAAAGACAGTCTCTTCAATAAGTAGTGTTGAAAAAATTAACAGATATATGCAAAAAAAATGAATATAGATCACTTTCTTACACCATATACAAGGACAAACTCAAAATGGATTAAAGACTTAAATGTAAGAACAAAAACCATGAAAATCCTAAAAAAACAGATAGGCAGTAAATTCTCAGACAGTGTTCTTAGTAATATATTTTTTATATGTCTCCTTGGGTGAGGGAAACAAAAGAAAAAAAATAAATAAATGAGACAAACTAAAAAGAATTTGCACAGCAGCAAAGAAAACCATCAACAAATTAAAAAGACAAACTACTAAATGGGAGATGATATTCACCAAAGATACATCCCAAAAGGGGTTAATATCCAAAATATATAAGGAACTCATATAACTGAATACCAAAAGGTCCCAACCATCTGATTTAAAAATGGGCAGAGAACCTGAATAAACATGTCTTCAAAAAGAACATACTGGTGACCAACAGACTAATGAAAAGGTGCTCAACATCACTCATCAAGGAAATGCAAATTAAAACCATAATGAAATATCACCTCACACTTGCCAGAATGGCTGTCATCAATAAATCAACAAACAAGTGTTAGTAAGGATGTGTAGAAAAGGGAACTTTCATGCACTCTTGGTAAGATTGCAAATTGGTGAAGCCACTATGAAAAACAGTATGAAGATTTTTTGAAAAATTAAAAATACAACTACCATATGAATCAACAATTCCACATCTGGACATTTAGCTAAAGAAATCCAAAACACCAATTCAAAAAGATATATGCATCCCTATGTTCATTACAGCATTATTTACAATAATCAAGATATGGAAGCAAGTGATGTGTCTATCCATAGATGGGTGGATAAAAAAAAAAAAAGTGGAGTTCCCTGGTGGTGTAGTGGCTAAGGCTTTGACACTGTCAACACTGTGGCCTGGGTTCGATTCCCAGCCAGGGAACTACCCACATTAAAAAAAAAAAAGTGATACATATATAAAATGAAGTATTACTCAGCCATGAAAAAGAAATGAAGTGTTGTCATTTGTGAAAACATAAATGAATCTAGAGGGTATTATGTTAAATAAAATAAGTCAGACTGATAAATGCAAATATCATATGATTGCACTTATATGTGGGCACCAAAAACAAAATATATGAACAAACAAAACAGAAATCCATACATACAGAAAACAAATTGATGGTTGCTCTTTGGGAGGGTTGGAGGGAAGAGTAGAAAAGGTGAATGGATTATGAAGTACAAATTGCCAGTTAAAAAATAGTCATGGCGATGTAAATTACAGTCAATAGTATTTTAATAACTATATATGGTGTCAGATGGGAACTAGACTTATTGGGATAATCATTTTGTAAGATATATATATATATATATTTATGTCTAATCACTATGTTGTACACCCGAAACTAATACAGTGTTTGTCAACTGTAATTGAAAAACAGAAAAGGACAGAGTTTAATATCAAATAACATATATTGAGCTCATTGAAAAAATATGCTATTGATACACAAATTATTCATATCATTATGTATGCAAATCATTAGTATATGCCTTATGTTACTGTTTTAATATATGCAAGTCAAGTAATATATGCAATAATAATGCAAATTACCGCTATCCACAGGAGAAGGGCAAAACACTGTCTAACATTTAGCAGAAGTTATTTTCACTGAATCAAGGTAGTAGGGAAAACTTCACTAAAATGTTGACAAATACTTCAAGTTTCTAAAAAAATAAAAACAGAAATAATTGAGTTGTCATTATTTATACAAATAAGATATGACAGAAAAGCCCAGGGGATAAAAAACAAGAGATAATGCAATTTTATCAACCAAAATATATATCAAGGATATATTCCTTTTTAATGAATCACTTGGGCTTTATTGTATGAATGAAATTGAGTGCAAATTTTGTAGCTATTCAGTGAAAATAAGTGGCTGCCATTGCAACATATGCATTGTATGGCACATGCATTTCTTCTCAATTAAAAGTGCAATGAAGCACTTAACAGTACTTAAAATGTTTCAAGGGGACACGTGTTTGAAGGAGATGACCTTGTTAATAATGGTCATATCATGAAAATGTCTTTTTCATTAACTTTATTTTAAATCCCAAAGTTAAATTTGTTGATGAAAAATACAAAGCAAAAGTTTCTGTTTGTGGAAATACAAAGGAGTGTACATGAAGGGCAGTGTATTTTGCTACCATTTTGGTTTTGTTTTTGTTTTTAGTGCTGGAAGGCAGTACATTGGCAGGTGTAAATAAGGCTCTTGCTAGTTTCATCTGTATTTATAATCAGTTACTATGAGTTAAAACGTCTGTGGTGCATAGGAAATTAGGCATACAACTTCTGTTAAGAACAATGGAAGCTTAATGTCTAATTTTAAATATCATGTGAATGTACTTCTTCAGTCTAATCTTGCAATAATTTCCACCAATTCTAAGAAAGTGTAAACAAATGAATTATTAGTGATCTTTCTGTTCCTGTTGAATTTAGTACTTGCATGAAGTTTGAAATTTTCAATATATATTTTAAATTTAATATTCTAATGTAGCATATAATTTGCCATAATAATAAAAGTAGGTAAGGAGTATGTATTCCTCTACAAGTAATGAGAGAAACAGAGTGAGCGAGAGAGCGAGAGAGAGCGAGAGAGAGAGAGAGAGAGAGAGATTGATTTCTCAATTTGAAAGATTATTTAATAGTATCCATATACATATTGTTATAATTTTTAATTTTTGAAAACAGTAAATAGTGCTTTGCCCATCTAATTTGATGTAAAACAGAATCATTTATGTTACAGTGTGCACTTTACTAGGATTTGCATGTTCCACATGTCAAGTCATGTCTCAGAAACATATCAACCACTAGCAGATAAAGCCTATTGTCACATGATTATATAGAACACAAAGGTTATAATGTTTGTGCAGACATGGCTTTTTAATAAGGAATTTCCATTTCAACGAAAGAAAAGTAAGAAAGGTTTTATAGGAGATATTTAGGGGAGACCTCACTTCTACAATACACTGACCTATAGAAACTTTCTGAAAGCTTCTGGAAACATGAACTTCCGTGTCTCTATATTTGTCCTGTGCCTTCAGACAAAGAGCTAAGATGATCTTGACTTTGAGGAGGAACCATGGAAAAAGACAATAGGAGAGAGGTATGAAATAAATAATAAATCAATAAGTGACTGTTGAATAAAACAATTAGTTTTGTCCCAGCCTCTTGCAATCGCTTATAAATTCTTATCAGCATTAGTTTACAGCTGTAACTTCAGGATATAATAAGAGATTGAGTCTTATACAGGCAATGAAACAGATGATCAAATTCACAAGGGACTATGTCAGGCTTTTTCCAGTACTAAAGAAACATATTAATCCTTGTCACTGTTTTCAGAAACGCTGTGACAGAAATAAACCTGTACTGTAACTTGGCCCTTTTAATGAGCTTCTGGAGTGTGGGCTTTCCACTCAGCACCTGAAAAACACAACAAAACACCTTTTATATTAAAGATGTGAGGTTTGCTGCTGGCTAAATTTGTACACAGAAGTCTATAAACCAGAGCTCAGCCAGCTGGGAAGCAAGAAAGCAAATTCAGATTCTGCCATGAACTTCACAGACCAATTATCTACTTGGAATCATGGGAGTTTAACAAACAAATACCAGCCCCTGCTGAGTCTTTTCAGGCCAGCAGCTTATGGGTGATTCAGTTGCATCCGAGGCTTTTAGACTGATCAATTCTTAATCACAAAGCGCAAAAATTATTCTCAGACTCATGTCAGTTTCTTTGGACACGTTTGTTAACAATCTGCTTCAAATCATTTTTTTAAAAGAAACTGCAGACACTGTTTTTATTGACTCCCTACTTGTAAAATGTTTATAGCTTGTTAATTTATATTTACCCCTTTACTTTTGCCTGCAAATCAACATCACTTAGCACAGTTTGGTTACACTTTGTCCAAAGGAAATTACAGAAGCCTGCTATGGGGCTAAAATGAAGGAAAGCTGCAGAAAATCAATACACTGCTGATTAAACAGATCGTAGCAAATTCACGGCTGTATGCTACAGCATGGAGACATCAGTGTGATGCCTATCTAGCAGTTAATGTGCTTTCAGTCAGGTGAAGAAAATTTCAGAATAAGGCAAAAATCACCCAGAAAAACAAGAACTACTTTACACAAGAATGCATATGCTTATACGAAAGCTACGTTTTGTGTAAGGTGGTAGTTCACTTGGGAATTAAATAGGATGTGTTTATTTTACAAAGTAAAGCAGTGTAGTATCTTTATTATGATGTTTATACTTTGTATTATGAAAAAATTAATGGCATTGGAAAATTGCACCTATTTGTTACCACAAGTCATTTTCTATTCCTTTTTGTGGAAGATGAAGTTTATAAACATTTTCTTGTATAATTTCAATTTGACAATAATAAAAATGAGTGAAAGGTAAATTATTTGTAGAAGATGTCTGAAAGTAATTATGATATAAAAAAATTCTAAGTAATTAATTCAGAAAGAATCATTTAATTTCCAATATCAGAGTAGAAGAATAAACATGAAATAAATCAGGTATAAAAAGAAAATGCATTTCATACATACTTATTTTTTTAAAAGATGTAATGGGAATGTATAATATTAACACAGCACTGTTGTAAAGACCAACATTAGTTTGTAAATTGCAGACAAAGACAGCATTTGGGTTACAAGGAAGATCTGAAGTAACCTGACTATAAAGCAAAGTACTCTGAGTAAAAGCATAAACTCTCATTACTATGCTACCCAGTTCTTGGGCTTTGCAAACTGAATACTTTGAAGACTGTAGGAAAATATGCATATCCTAAAGCCTGGTTAAGAGGTGGTATCTCTTTTAATCCAAATTAAAGAATTTCATTGCATTGTATTGCATGTGAATTAAGAAGATGAGAAACAAACAAAAGTTTAAATACAATCTTTCTGGAAAAGTATAAATAGAAGAAATTTCATTTTGACATTTTGTTAAACTTTTTGACATATACATTTATCTATGTATTTAGATTACTGTAATGCTATATCAGGGTATTTTTTTTAACTTGATACGCCAAGGTAAAGTTTGTGGCTGTACTTACCACTGTTCATTAAGAATAACTGTAGCTTTGATACGTTATAGCATTGTACAGGGTCCAGCAGAAGTAACACCTTTTTTTTTTAATGAGCTGCTTATCCATATCAAATCTTTTATTACTAAATCATAAGCATTTATGGTTATGATTTTGCAATAAAATCATAACTCAAGTCTAGGCTTTCCTTCTGTTGCACCCTGTATATGGCAGATAAATTTCACTAGTAAGGCCTATACTAAAATATATACTTGAGAAAATTATGTTCTATACACAAAGCCAACTTAATTTTCAATCTCTGTTGTTTTTAATTCTCTTTTTCAAAATATCAAAGTCTTTCAAATGGTAACATGGTTAACTGCTTTGCCAAATTCCATGTGTTAAAATGAAGGTGTTTTTGAGTCATCAAAGCTTATAAAAAGACCTTTAACAAGTAAACAGCTTTTCTCTCTCTCTTTTTTTTTAACTGGAAGATGTGGTATAAGAAAAACACATTCATGGACACCATATGTGAACCAAGTTTTATCCCAAGATTTAGAGTTTTTTGCGAATTCCTAGAAAATGAGGGATTTAGATTTATAGTCTAAAGAGACTTATTCAGTGACCCTATTTTCATACTGATATATATGGAGATACATATATATATATATATATATCACTGCTATGATTTGATTATTCTATTTAAGAAAATCTTGTTTAGGCAAAAGAGGACTTCCATAGTTCAGGAATATAAAAAATAATCATTAGCTCAGTATCTTTATTTTAGAATAAATATTAACTTCCCTTTCTTGTATTCTGGTAAACGATCAACTTTTCCATACATAACATTCAAAGAATGCGATAATTTCTACTTAATTAAACATGATTTTGTGACATTAGGAGAGTAAAGCAATGGACATCAATAGAAAGAACAACTATTTTAGAAAATATAGAAAAATACTTATATTTGAAATTCTTATTGATACGTTAATCACTCTTGAGTATGTGTTTTAAGATTGTTTTTTCTTTGTGGCATTAAAAGAAAACTTAATTGAGGTGACAGAAGAGAACAGAAGAAGATAATGGAAGAAGGAAAGACCAAACAACCCAAGTATAAACTTCTGGACAAAAATAATTTTCTATGTATCACCATTTATGTAGATAATTTCACATTTTTGTATTTTCTACAAGTTAACAATGGTTGTTTGCAAACATGATTTACTTATTTAAAATCCATACACTGTTATAAATTTGAGAGTTGTCAGAGGTTTGAATACACTTTAGTAGAAACCCACTTTTTCTTATTACTACATGGTAATTTATCACCATTAGTAATATGTTACCTCCAAAAAAAATTGATGCACATTTCTCTCTAGACCATAATTTCAGTGTTCATATTAATCTTTAATTAAATTATAGTTATTTAAAAACATGTTAATTAAATTATAGCATGCATACAAAAAATGAAATGACTATGGCAAGATTAAAACATGTTTAAAAATGTACTACCAAATTTTGAATGCTGTCTGTCATCTCCAAAGTATGACTAGTTAGGTTCAGAAATGACTAGAAAGTCAACTGAAAAATTGCCAAGTAAAACTGGCTCTTTAAAGAACTGTGCATGAAAATTTTAGACAGTTTCTCTATTAAATCTAAATACACTTCTTATAGAATATACAGTATTACATTTCTAAATTAATTACCATATTCCCATTTGTTAAAGAATTTCACTCCATGTGTAAAGCAAAGTCTCACTAGATGTGAATTTTACACTGTGCTAGATCAATCCCAATACCAGTAAATGGATATTATTAAACAGCATGGGGTAGTGCAAACTGGGAAAGAAAACTTGTAGTGTGCTGCCTTTGAGCAGACCTGGCTTGCATGCTGTGACAGGGCAATTGTCGACATGCTTTTTCATGCCAATCTGCAGCTTTTTCAACTCTAGATGCTATGGCAACCAGGGTTTAACAGACTAAGCAGCTAACAAGCTTCCCTGATGGAATTGTCTGGTTGTGTGATTGCCTTGTCTTAGGGAAAATATCAAATAGAATGAAGACGCTTGTGGACATTTGTCAAACTGATTATAATTTGGACAGTTGAATCATAATTGTCTGTTGTGTATGGTACAGTAGTGACATATGCTATTTTCCATGTTCCTTGCAGAGCACACCACTGCATTCCCACATGGGCTATGTATGTCTCCCTTGAGAACAATGGGTCCTGGTTGCTGTAGATTTGGTACGACATGGCATTCCATGTCTTATACTAGATCATCTGGGGAAGAAAAGAACAGTGAACGGATCTAATTTTTTTTTCTCTTTGACAAGGCTTGTGTTTGATTTGAACTATATTTGTATGAAATATAATGAACACAAGTTGATGTGAAAAGATATTTCTCTTTTATAAAATGTTCATGTTCATAGGGTAAGTTGATCAAAATATGCTGGTGAATTAATTTGTTATTTATGATTGGGCATAATTTTAGTTCTTTGGGAATATTGATTTTTTAAATTTGCAACCACTTAAACATGTATTTGTGTCACCAATCACATGCATAATTTAAAACACAGAGGAAATAATCAAGCTTCTCTGATGGAATGGTCTTGTTTTAATACTGCCTTGTCCTACTGAAAATGAATAGCAGATATTCTCTTTATTATTTTAAATGACTAAAAGTCTACTAATAAAATTGCAGTCTCTTTAAACAGTCAAAGGGATTGTATTTTCAAAATCTTTGGTTTTTTTTGAAAGGGAAATATCTTTTTAAAAATTAAAATAATTAGAACAAACATTTCAAATGAAATGTGAACTATCATAAGCAAAATGTAGGTTTCCACTTTATAGATAGACATATTAAATAAAATAAACTATTTTTCAAGACAACCTCATTAATCATTTTATAGAACATTGTGAAATAGATTGTTTTGTATGGTAAAAAAATATCAATGTTATGTCTTCAAGATAAAAATTTGATTATTTCCAGTACACTCTGAACTAGTTGAGGTTTGTTGAAAGTGTAAGTTGATGGTAAGAGATTTTAGGATACTCATCTTGGTCACATCTCTGTTTTCTTATTTAAATTTTGAAATACTTCAAACTGATGCTTTTGGTTTCAGATGGCACGGCCTCCAGGTTCCTCCTTCCTCTTCATTTCAGTTGAATGGGCAGTAATCCAAGTTGCCTTTTAAAAACCCTTCAAAGTCACATACAATGACTTGTGTCTAGATGGTACAATTCTTAAAGTGGGTCTTTTGAGAGAACTATTCATTTTCTTAAACAGAAAAATTTCAGAGTTAGAACACCTTCTTCTATGATGAATGGTGCTCACAAGAAGGGCGAGAAATGAAATTGGGAACATTTTGCTCTCTTCATAAAGAACCTTCTCTAGTCTACATTGTAAAAACTATTTTTGCAGTTATAGTGTCTCAAAATTAATAAGCTGGGAATTACATTAAAGCTTTATTTTATATGAGAATTAATCATTTTTCACAAAATAACTTTTATTCACTGGGCTACAGGTCTTCTCTAATTCTTAGTTTTGAAATTAGCCTCCATTTAGTCACCTCTGTGCCTGTCACTTTCCTGTTGTCAGCTAGTGTTGCACTAGAGACCTGTTTTATTTATTTCCCTTAAGAATATTAATTCTTCCCTATCCAACAGGAACTTGAATCACTTGCTAAATTAACATCATTTGAAATAAAAAAAAACGTATTTTCAGTGGAATGAGAATTTTGACTTTACCATTTCTTTTGAATATTAAGGATTCAGATTTGATAGATATTAATATCTTTTGATTTCATTGAACCTCTTTTTTATTCAATAGATTCGAAGCAGATGTGATAAATAGTATCTACTTTGGAGTTTAAAGAATTATCCCTGAAAACAAAGTCATTCTTTCAGTTATCACAGAGTCAAGGTGAGAGTCAGGGTGCTTTATATTAGTTCAATGAAAACTTTCCACAGCATAAGGAAATGATACTTCAAGGTGCAAGTATTTTCTTTTTTATTTAGGAATAAGACATATAAATAAATTGTATTTACTTAATTGCTACAGTAATTTTCAGCAAAGTCAAGAAGTCAACCTTGTTTTATAAAAAAGTGTGCTTTATACTCATTAATTGGAGTTGTTATTATTATTGATCATCTAAAACAGGCAAAGACTGATAAGTCCATTTTAATGTTTAGAATAAAAAGCAATAATCTTGAGAGTATGGATTCACTCAAAAGAATATATAGTTATTAAAAGAGGCAAACATGAGTCTTTACTTCTCCTATTTTTAATTTGCCTTTCTTATTCCTTTTTTCTTTGCCAAGAGTTACACTACTTCCTCAGTTCTGCAACAATAAGGTCAATTCTCCATTTTGAAAGGCACCATAAGGTTATACCATGCCTACAATCTCTTACTGACCTTTGAGGGAAAAACATTCATCATTCTCCTATTAGCTAAGGTACTAATCACTTCATTTACAATAAAAATATGTGGAAGTCATTAACATATTAATACAAAGTAGTTTAAAGCATTATCATCTTGGTAATGCTACCAAAATTCCACTGGGAGTCAGGCAGAGGGCTATCACTGACTCCCCAGTCAGCTACAAACTTCTGTGCAAAACTCATATCCTGAGGGACAATAGTGAGGGGGATGGGGAAGAAAGGCAGCTGTAATGGTGGCATGCCACTTCCCTCAAATGGATCTACCTGACTTTTGTGAAGCTAGCAGAGATTAAAGAGACAAAACTTGTTTCTGCAAACAGGTGCAAACTCTTCCTCAAGAATGTCAGAAGGGGAGTTTTGAGGAAAAGATAAAGTGAAAAATAAAATGTATGAGTCAGATAACGAATTTTGCCAACTTCTAGAAAAGTGCTACATACCTCATTGCTGAATATCACCACGGTCACCTTCAAAGTACTCCCCTTGGGAAGCTATGCACTGACACCAGCGCCTAGATTACCCTTCAAAGCAATTTTGGAACTCTTTCTGGAATGGCCATCAGAGCTGTCATCGTCCCCCAAATCTGACAATTAAGTTCGTAAACTTGCCACCGTGCGCTGTGTTGGCAGCACTGTGCAAACACTCGGTAAGGTGTTATAAACTTGTCAACTTATGACACTTTATCAACACCTTACCGAGTTGTTTGTACGTATGCTTAAGACCTAGCAACAATTATACAGTATTTTCGAAATATGATCATTCTCATAGTTGCATGCAGGCTAAGTAACATATAGATTTTATCTTATTTTTCCCATTAGGTAAAGCTGGAGTGGGTATTACTCAGATTACTAGACCTCTGTAGAGCAGGAGAGGCTACCACTATGTGTTGTATGAAAATTGTGACTTTTAAAATTTTCCTGCTTATAGTTGCATTTTTTTTCCAGTAATAAATTAGTGTATATTTTAAGCTGACTTTTTTGTTTTTGGATAAAATTATCAGTGGAACTATACTTCCTAAAATATATCATATGGAGAAAAGTTAGTGTTATTTTCTAAGCATTTCTTTCTTGGCTACGCAGTGCCACTTAGTCCCTGAGGAAGTTCACTCAAATCCAGGAACTTCAACCTTTGTTGAAGGGTACTAAATATATCACCAGAACTAAGTATTTGGGTAAAGAATCTTGTGAGACTTCTGGCCAGCGATCAACACATTTGGAGTGATATTGAAGGAGACACCAGGGGCACGGGAAACTTCGAGGACAGAGGGCTGGAGAAGTAGGGAACGTGATCACTCTGAGACATGACCACGGAAGTAGCTGCAAGCTTTTCTTTTCCCCTCAAGGCATACTGTTCAGATTGGCCTCCAAAATGATGAACAGTTAATGCTTCTTCATCTAGATTCAGAAATATTAAAGCAGTGTTTGACATTTCTAGCTCTGAAATTTATCTACATTCAACATTTGGCCTCTTTCTGAGATTCTTCTCCCTTTCAAGTGGCTAAGGGATTAAAAAGAAAACCTGTTCTTATTACTTCTAAAATAATTCACCAAACAAAAACAAAAACAAAAACGAAAACAAAATCAGACAGGAAATTATTTTTAAAAATCATTTGGTATTAATAGTAGTACTTTCTTTTGTTTTTAACTTTCAAAACTTCTCCCCACTAAAGAACAAAAGCAAAATTAATGTAATAATAAACAATAATAACCATAATCATATTAAAAATAGCTAACATTTATTTAACACTTACTATATTCTAGGTTGTCATTTAATTAGGGTATTAACTTATTTAATCCTCCCGACAACCTTAAGGGAAGGTACTATTGTATAGATGCTGAAATTGTGGCCCAGAGAAGTTATTAATTTGCCTAATGTCATTTATCTAGTAAGTGTGGAACCAGTATTTTAACCCAGGCTGACTCCAGTATCAGAACATTTAAGTCTCAGAAATCTTCAGTGGTAATTCAAAAGCTGTAATTTATTCCTAGGAATTAATGAATAGATATTTGCTCCATTTACTACAAATATTACATTTGATGAAGATAGCAAAGTTTGTCTACTGACGTCATTAGATTATGTATCTTTGATGCTTAATAGTTATGCAGAATGTTTTGCAGAGTTTTAAACAGAATTAGGGTTAGAAAATTCAACCCTAAAACTGTGTCAATATAATTATATTTATGTAGCATGGATAATACCATTTTTTGAGTACCTGCTATGTTCTTGGCATTGTGCTAGGTGCTTTAGTGATACACCAATACTCTGAAGAAGGCTTACTATCCTAATCTCACTCAAAATTAGTCACTAGAAATGAGATTCCAGTTAAGCTATATCTCAGTCTACTTCTTTCTCACAAGGTTTATTAGTAACAAACCTAAAGTATTTTTATGTTGCAGAATTCAAGAATTCTGAAAATGAGAATTTAAATATATTCCAATCTACTTGGTGATAAAGATAAAAGAGGAAGTTAAGCTATTAGTGACTTCATAGAGGTAGTACAGATTTAAGAAGTTATTTGAGAATGTATATGATCTTTTACAGGACTTAGCTCACCATGATCTATTTTCACCCTGTGGCAGGGGTGACAATGTATACATAAAATATAAATAAGTACTTTATTATGTATGGATCTTGCTTTGGAGACTAGGCCCTCTTGCTGAAAAAAAGAAATTTTGTTTCTTAATGACAGGAAGCTCTTCCACATTTTACAAACGATTGTGGTTGTAAAATATGTCCATATATTCTTTTTATTTTTCTGTATATTGGTGAGATTATTTTTTGCTGTTAGACTTATTGGGTTGACATTGGTTAGCAAAAATTACATAGGTTCCAGGTGTACAATTCTACAGTGCATTGTTTATGCGCTGCAATATATGTTCACTTCCCAGAGTCAGTTCTCTTTCCATCAGCATATATCTGACTCCACCTCCTTCCTCTCCTACCCCTCCCCACTTACCTTCAGATAATCGGTAAACTATTGACTGTCCATGAATTTTTTGTTTTTTGTTGCTTTCAGTTTTGTATTCCACATATGACTGAAGTTATATGGTTCTTGGTTTTTTCTGTCTGGCTAATTTCACTAAGCATGATGATCTCTAGGTCCATCCATTTTGTAGCAAATGGCAATATTTCATCTTTTCTTACAGCTGAGTAATATTCCATTGTGTATATGTACCACAGCTTCTTTATCCAGTCATCTATCAAAATGCACTTTGGTTGTTTCCATGATTTGGCTACCATGAACAGCACGGCAATGAATATTGCGGTACATAAGTCTTTGCAGAGTAAGGTTTTCAAATTTGGGGGGTACATACCCAGAACGGGGATTGCTGGGCCGTGTGGTAACTCCATTCCCAAATCTCTGAGGAACCTCCACACTGTCCTTCATAGTAGTTATATTAATTTGCATTATGACCAGCAGCATGTGAGGATTTTGTTTTCTCCACAGCCTCTCCAGCACTTGTTATTCCTTGTCTTGTTGATAATAGCCATTGTTACAGGTGTGAGGTGGATCTCGTGGTTTTGTTTTACATTTCCTTAATAGCTAATGAGGTTGAGCCTTTTTTTTACATGTCTGTTGGCCATTTGTATGTCTTCATGGGTGAAGTGTTTGTTCAAATCTGCGCTCACCTTTTAATTGGGTGTTTCGTTTTTTGTTGAGTTGTACAAATTTTTATATATTTTAGATATTAGACTCTTATCAGATGCATGTTTGCAAATATTTTCTCCCATTTGGTTGGCTGTCTCTTTGCTTTGTTGATGGTTTCTTTTGCTGTGCAGAAGCCTTTTAGTTTGATATAATCCCATTCATTTATTTTTGCTTTTACTTCCCTTGCCTTTGAGGTCAGGTTCATGAAGTCTTCCTTGAGCCTGATGTCTGTAAGTTTAGTACTAATGTTTTCTTGTATACAGTTTATTGTTTCAGGTCTTAAGGATAAAAAAGATTATACATCATGATCAAGTGGGATTCATCCCAGGAGCACAAGTATGGTTCAACATAGGAAAATTGATCAATGTGATATACCACATAGAGAAAATAAATGATGAAAACCATATGATCATATCAAATGATGCAGCAAAAAAGCATTTGACAAGATAAAACATCCATTTATTATCAAAACACTGAATAAAATGGGGATAGAAGGAAAATATCTTAACATAATATAGGACACATATGATACACCTTCAGCTAACATCATACTGAATGGAAAAAAGCTGAAGCCCATTCCCCTAAAATCAGGAACAAGACAGGGATGCCCCCTGTTACTGCTTCTACTCAATATAGTACTGGAAGTTCTAGCCACAGCAATCAGGCAAGAGAAAGGAATCAAAGGTATCCAAATTGGGAGAGAAGAGGTCAAATTGTCACTATTTGCAGAGGACATGATCCTTTATATAGATAAATTCCAAAGACTCCAGCATAAAACTATTAGAAACAATAAATGACTACAGTAAAGTTGTAGGACACAAAATCAATGTACAAAAATCAACTGCATTCCTGTATACAAACAACAAAACTTCAGAAAAAGAAATGAGAGAATCAATACCTTTTGCAATTGAACAAAATGAATAAAATACCTGAAAATTAACTTAACAAAGAACGTGACAGAACTAAACACTGAAAATTATAAGACACTATTAAAAGCAATTGAAGAGGATACAAAGAAATGGAAAGATACTCCATGTTCATGTATAGGAAGAATTAACATTGTAAAAATGGCCATATTATCCAAAGCAATTTACAGATTTAATGTAACTCCCATCAAAATCCCATAAACATACTTTCATGAAATAAATTTAAAAATTATCAGATTTGCATGGAACCACAAAAGACCTTGAATAGCCAAAACAATCCTACATAAAAGGAATAAGGCTGACGGTTATCATGTTCCCTGATTTCAATTTAGACTATAAAGTGTCAATGATCAAAACAGCTTGGTATTGGCAGAAAAAGACACACGCAGACCAATGGAACAGAATTGAAAACCCAGATATAATTTTACAAATATATGGATGGATAACTTTTGATAGAGGAGAAAAAATATACAATGGGGAAAAGGAAGTCACTTCAGTAGATGGTGCTGGAAAATTGGAAAACCACATGCCAAAGAATGAATCTGAGCTGTGAACTGTCATCATATACTAAAATTAACTCAAAATGAATTAAAGACCTCCACATATTCTTTGATACTTCTTCCTTTAAAAGGTGGAAACTAATTTTTCTCCCCTTGAATGTGGACTTAGTGACTTGCTTCTGAGAAGCAACAACAATAATGAATGCCACTCAGCAAGACCATCATACTTTGACACAAACATGGCTATGAGACATAGATATACCAAGGTTATGAAACCTTACCAAGTTGTTTGTACAATTGTGCCAACATAGGTGCACAGTGAAAAGTTCATAAACTTCATTGTCAGACCTTGTATGTACCCCAATATTCATAGCAGTACTGTTTACATTGGCCAAATCATGGAAACAACCAAAGTGCCCTTCAATAGATGACTGGATAATGAAGCTATGGTACATATACACAATGGAATATTACTCAGCCATACGAAAAGATTAAATATTGTCATTTGCAACAACATGGACGGAACTTGAGATCATCATGCTAAGTGAAGTAAGCCAAGTAGAAAAAACCAAGAACCACATGACATCAGTCATATGTGAAATATAAAATTAAAAGCAACAGAAAAAGAAAAACTCATGGACACAGTCAATAGTTTAGTGGTTACCTGAGGGTAAGTGGGGGAGGAGAGTGTGGGGAGGCGGGAGGGGGCATCAAAAACAGAGGGTGCAAAAAATGTATACACATTTTAAGAAAGAAAAAACTATATTAAAATTGTAATACTCAATATATACCAGAAGCAAAAGATGAATACAAGTCACATTTGATTTCTGCAATTACAAGAGTTTCTCAAAGTGGTTACCATTAGTGTCCAGACCCTTCTGATTGTGGTGAACTACTGCTTGAGCAACACTGACCAAAGTGTCCACTTGTATCATTACACATGCCATTTCAATTTCTTCCCAAAGTTACTGCCAGTATAGCTGAGTCTCTATGGTAGGCCACATCCCTTAAGGTCCCCCATAGGTAGGATACAAGGGGTGTTAAGTCAGGAGAACATGGGGGAAACTCAAACAATGTTCTCGAATTTCAAATAGCACTTCAAAGTGATCTTGTACTCTTCAAATGACAACTGTGCTTCTGTCATTTACTTTGACTGTCCTGTCTGTTGCATGGTGTCTCTAGCATTTATTTGATTAACACCATCTTTTGGGCAAATGTCATGCTACACATTGCTACTGTAATTTAATTCAATTTAGAAAAGTAATACATAAACAACATCTCTTAAAAAGTGTATACATTTGTTTGTCACTCTGGTATATAGTAATGGCAGGACAAATGACTCTGGGTGGTGAACACAGAATGTAACACATGCATTGTAGAATTGTACACCTGGATTGTATGTAATTTTTACTAACCAATGTCACCCCAATAAATTTAACAATTAAAAAAGAGGAAAAAGTAAATAGAAGAGAATACTCTCCTTTAGAGTGGAATTTAAATGAATAAATCTACAAGGAATAAGGGAAATAGAAATTCACCATTAAACAACCACTGTGAAATTTGTTGTATCTATCTGTATACATATTATTCAAACTATTAGTGGATGCTAAAATTAATGATTAATGATAATTAGGATATCTGTATAGTTCTAAAGTACTTCCTCACAAAATACTAACTACAAAGGGAAAATATTAACATTAGCAAGGAGATACTTTGCAGACACCATTTAGCCATGTGATCAGAGTTAACAATACTGCTAATAAGATATAATGCCATCATACACTACATTATATAATGAACTGAGAAGAACATAATGTCAATTTTGTTTTATTTTTGTCAAAAAAGTGTAACATCATCAATCTGTTTATGAGAAAGCATCAGAAAAATACAAATTGAGTGTTACTCTAAAACATAAATGGCATGTGTATTTCAAAAGTGTCAAGAACTTCAAATGATGAGGAAATGCCATAGATTGAAGGACACTAAAGAGATATGACAACTAAATGCAACATGAGACCTTGGATTGGGTCTTGAACAATAAAATAAAAAGAATATTAGTGAAAAAAACTGGCAAAATTTTAATAAGATCTGTCTAAGCTGTTTGGAAAAAATCCAGCCATAAATGCCTCTATTTTTCATATTACATGGCTGTATACTTTGTGGCTGATATTATTAGTTAATGATATGGTATAATTTTTAATTTCTTGGTTTAAATAATTGAACTATGTTATATGTTAACATTACGGGAAGCTGGGTGAAGGGTATACAAGAATATTTTGTACCATTTGTGTAACTTTTCTATAAGTCTAAATTTATTCTTTTAAAAATATTTTTTAGATTTTGGCAAAAGTCAAGCCCTAGTGAATTTGCTTCAGGTAATATAATCCAAGTGTTTTGAGAGAATACTTTCAATGTTCATCAGGGTTAGTTAGTTTGCATGATCTGAAATCAACAGAAGTCAACAATGATTTCAGATTATCAGAGTTTAAACTAGTGTTGGCCAAATAAATAAATAAATACTCTTCTGTGATTCCACACACACACACGCACACGCACACACACACACGCATACACACACCCTCACCCTCTATGTTGTATCACTCCTGGCTCCTCCACTCTCTGGGAAATGGGAGAATGGCAAGAAAGAATGCTCATGATTTACTTCATGCCTTTTCCTTCCTTCTTTATTTATTTTATTATTTGACTTCTTTCCCTAGGGATAAAAGGTCTTTTTTATTTTTCCATGTGAAAGACACTGCCTTGATCATTCCCTCCCTCTTCCTTAGGTGATTCATTTTATCCATTACTGGGACTAAGTAGCAAAAGCGTTGCAGGGAAAGAAACTCGTATATGGGTACCCGTCAAGATGCACTGAGAGGTACATAAAAATATTACCTCTGGCACAATTATAGGCCGCCATGTACATTTTAATATCTGATTATCCTTCAAGTTAGTTTCATAAACTTCATCTTGATCTTCTGGGTTACACTGCAATATCCTTATGGGCCAGGTTGATATCTTATAGTTTTGAATCTCTATAGAATGTAACAAACACTAACTGTTCAGGGCAGGTTTTGTTGGTTTTTGAAGTATTTTAATCACAAATCACTTTGAGTGTAGTATTAAAACTAATGTGGAGGAATGATCTATGAAGAGCAAAGTACATGATTCTCCTTCCTGCTTATTTTTGAAAGGTTTGTCAATCCTAGAAAAGTTTGCTTATAGTCTGTCGTCAGTTTGTCATTATGCCTTTCTGTGCCATAAATGTTCTCAGCTATGGAAAATCATTAGACATACCCTTTATTTAAAGATCATATGTATGATAAATAATTCTATGATCTTCTTTGGGGAGATAAAAATAAAATATAGGGGATTCCCTGGTGGTGTAGTGGCTAGTTCTCGGGGCTCTCAATGCTGAGGCCTGGGTTCAATTCCCAGCCAGGGAACCATCCCCATGCCAAAATGTTGTAATTTGAGGGCATATATTTTGAAAAGCTATTATATTCATGGCCTGAACCTTCATGCTTCAAAAAATTCTTGAAGGAAACACTATTCCTATAATAAGAATCTTACTTGTATTCTCTGAAATGTGAGCAGTTAAAAAATTATTTAAATCTAAGATGGATCAAAAGATGAATGTAGGCAAATAGAATAAAAAATACTTGTGAAGATTTAAAAGTAGAATATAACTCACACAATATTAGACTTTGCTGAGAATCAAAACCATCGATTAAAATGCTTACCCAAGTACAGAAAAGAGAAAATTCTGAAAATGTTGTTTACTCTGAAAATATCATGATTTAATTTTCTAATTTTTATGTGCATTTAACCATAACTTTTAAACTATAATTTTTTGTGTGCATATGCTGAGATGCTTTACAAGAACTTTTTTCTACAAAAATATACAAGTATGTACCCTGATGTTCAATGCAGCATTATTTACAGTGGCCAAGACATGGAAACAACCAAAGTGGATAAAGAAGATGTGGTACATATACACAAGTATGGAATATTACTCAGCCATAGGAAAAGATAAAATACTGCCATTTGCAAAAACATGAAAAGATCCTGAGATTATCATGCTAAGCAAAATATATTAGAAAAAGTCAAGAACCATATGACCACTCATATGTGGGATATAAAGCTAAAAGCAAAAAAGGAACAAGACAAACAAACAAACAAACAAAAACTCATATACACAGACAAGAGTTTAGTGGTTGCCAGAGGGTAAGCGGGGAGGGGTGTGGTAGTGGTGGGGGGTCAACTATATGGTGATAGAAGGAGAAGTGACTCTGAGTGGTGAGCATGCAACATAATATATAGATGATGTATTATAGAATTGTACACTTGAGACCTATACAATTTTACTAACAAATGTTACCTCAATACATTTAATAATAAAAAATTATATATTCATACTGAAAAAAGTGGTAAACTGATTTAATTCATTGAAAAAAAAAACTGGACATCTCATCTTGAAGGTATATATTGCTTTCACAACCACACTTGAGTTATGGCTATTTTTATAAAAACCTACTTGTCCTTTTTAGCTGACATCACAATTGGGCAATAGTGATTTTAAAAATTCCTTATTTTGAAGTTACAGATTACTATAAAAATACAACTTTGTACAATTTAATTTAGGGTGAATAATCTGTTTGGATATTTATTATATCTTAAAAGATAAAATGATTGTTAATTTATTGTGGCATATTTTTTTTTGCCCAATTATGGGTGGTTATGCTTAAGAAAAATAACAACAGCATATTTTGGCATTACTGAGTGTTGTCTATGTAATAGGATATCAGTGTTAATCCCAGAACTATTATTAGATGCTCCTTCAACTGAGAGACACAGTCCCTCTCTCTCTTATCTTTGATAGCCAGTTGAATGTTCATTTAATATTTTTTATTGTTAAATTTACAATAGCAACATTTAACATTATAAACATTATTACTTATAATGAAGAAAAATTTTTTATTACTTTGAGTATAGGCTGAAAGAAATGGAAGGCTACTCATTAGGTTGAAGTAACAGTACCTAGTACAGTTATGATTACATTAAAAGGAGTGATGTTTGGGTGGGAACAGATCTGAATAATAATAAATTATCTGCATATTCCTAACACACAAAAAAGTGTTCCCTTGTGTTAGTTGATCAAGGGGTTTATACTCAAGATAGAAAGAGATAAATGAAAAGATAACATTGTTTATATAACATGATGATGATGACTAATGATAGCTAACATACACTAAGTGCTTACTGTGTGCCAGACACTATGTTAAGTCCATTTCATATTTTTTATCTTTAATTTTATATCATACTAATATAAAATGAAAGCTACTTCCAATGCTTTCTCTGAAATAAAAACATTTCTTTCATCTTTCTTTTAACCATGAACATAAGCAGTCATAAGTATATTTTTAAGTATGTCTTTTATATGTTTTTTAGTTATCCACTTTGAATTTGAGAATTAGATTTTTACTTTCAATGCATCTGTTCAAGTTGAATTAATCCTTGTATTCTAAAAATTAATTACCAGCATAAGCATTTATGATTTGAATATCTACTTTTAATATTCAAACATAAAACAATAAGTTGGGTGTACTCTTAGATCTAAATTTTGAGGGGGGCGGAAATACATGAATTATGTGTCCCAAGTAAACAAGTCCCCCAAATAAGTTCTACCTAGCTTATGAAAAAAATTAAATCAAAGTTTAATGGATAAACCAGAAATAACAGCATCAGTATCTTGATTTTCAGTAAAAGCAACAAAGGTTGTATGCTTTACATTTCTGGAACCTCTTTAGTTTCAAAAAGGTTTAGTCATTTTGTCTCAAATTTTAAAAATTTATATGCTTCCTTCAATTATGATTTTTTATATAAGCTATTTATTGTTATTACACTATATATTTTATATTATGTACTATATAAACATATATACAATAGTAAGAAACAATGATTGGTTTTAATGTTCAAGCTCTTCTGGGGTAAGAGATGCAATTGATCAATTTATAATTTACAGATTGTTTTGCAATATCACAGATATCAAAATTCTCCTTTCAAATAAGTTCATTTCCCTGTACCATCTACTCTACTATGTTATTTCCTACTTAGTTGTGAATGTGAACAAAAATGTTGTACCGAGTTAAATAAATTTCTGATTTACTCTGATAAAGAATATACTTAAGTGGTAGGAGATGATAAAGAAACATGTTAAATATAATAACTAGCTTGTATTTGAGTTGTTAATGCATGTCAGGTATTGTTCAAAAACTTTATATGGATTTTATCAGTTAAATCTAATTTTCTTTGGTAGTTAGTATAATCATAATCATTGCGATTTTATAAATAAGGAAAGGTATTTAATACCTTTCCCAAGCAATTTCCCAATATTACACATAGTAAAAAATGTTAGAGCAGGATTTAAATCCAAGTATTCTAGCTGTAGAGTGAATGTTGAAATATTAAGACCTTATTGGATGTATGCAAGATTAAAGTCATTCTAAGGCTCAGATGAGATTATCTACAGAAAGTCTCAGTTTGAATTAATGTGGTGTGAAGGGCAACTTAAAGCTGTGGGTAGATTCTAATAGTGTTGATCATTTATTTCTAAAAAATTGCATTCAAACCAAATATAAACACCTTTTCCATCAGTAGACGACAGCTTTAGGACATCTGTTCAAAATGGCAGTTTCAGTGAAATGGGTCTAGGGTATCCTGGGCAAAATGACAATTGGCAAACTCCAGAGGTGTGGGATTGTGTTGACTTTAGTGTACAGAATATCTCAAAAGTCAGAATAGTTTGCATTCTTCCTCATATTTGGGTCTGCCTGCTTTAGACTAGACTAATCAAATCAATGAGAAATCTTAGAAGGACAATTCAAATATGCTAATCGTGGACCAATTTCATAGAAATAATATAATATCTGGAGTTGTATGCAAAATATATAACATCATGCTAGTACATCTTTTAAGTAATTACCCTGTATAAATTGTCATATTTTGCTCTTCTGGATTTCTTGCCTGAAACTATTATAGTTGATATGTATCTGAATGATAACAAACATCTTCACAATGTAATTTGTTTACATTAATAATTTATGCACTGCACCTGTGCATGAGAAGTTAGCAAAGAAAATTACGTTAGCAACCAGTTTTTAGGTTTAGGGATTCAACACCATGATAAATACCCAAAGTTCTCAGTTAAGTGCTTAAAAATTTACAGTAGACTCTTCCAGTGAGATAGGTTAATTCTCATCAGGTATGGGTCCAAGTTTAATTTAGGGTATAAATTTGGGTTTATTGCCCTATAGGCCAAGTGTCTCATCTCTTTCCAGAATAGGATTTAGATACAGTCTTCACATGTGGAGAAACAAAGATGATAGTAATGGAACATGGCTATATAATGATGTGAGGAAGAAAGTGAAAACCTACTCAAGATCTATTTAAGAAAGAGACATTACAGGGGAATTCTGGTTAAAATGGTGGAGTAAGTAAATGTGCTCATATCCTCACAACCACATCAAAATTACAACTAAACTACAGAACAACCATCATTGAGAATTACCTAAAGTCTAGTTGAATAGAAGTCCCCTAATTAAGGACATACAGAAGAAGCCACTTCAAGATGTAGGAGGGGTAAAGATGGGGAATAGGTTGGGCTCTATACCCATGTGTGTCTGTTAAAAATTGGGAGGGGTATCTTGGCTATAGAGGTCCAACCTAAGGAGTGAGGGGTCCTGACCCCATACAGGCTCCCCAACCTAGGGTTGTAGGGCTGGGAAGAGAAGTGCCCACAGTTTCTGGGTATGAAAACCAGTGCAAAGTGTGGTGAAGTGAGACATAGGGAGGCTGGAGTCCCAGATGTTCTATTTAAAGGGCCCATGCACAGACTTACTCAATGATGGACTCACTTGCTCTGAGCTCCAGCACTGGGGCAGCAGCTCAAAAGGCATCAGGAACATCTGAGATGGAACTGAATTGTCTGGCTTCAGGATGAGGGCTGGGGAAACAGCATTCTCAGACAGAAGTGTTGGCAGAAGTCATTGTTTCTTTGTTGAGCGCTCTCTCCCTTCTAGCACGCATATACAGGTGGCTGCATTACCTAAGTAGCCAACACCATTCTCTAAGCCCTGGTGATTCCCTGAGACCCCTCACCTCCCATGAAAGCTTGGACCCATGCAAGCTGCTTTTAGTGGTTTTTCCATCCAAATGGTCTATCATTGCTCATGATGCAGACTTTCCTAAAATGTAAAGCTACAATTTAGAATTGAAGGAAAGATAAGAACTTTCCAGACAAGAAAAAGCTAGAGGAGTTCATCAACACCAAACCAGTATTATAAGAAATGTTGAAGGAATTTTTTTTTTAACAAGAGAAAAAATATATAAAAAATATGAGTAAGAAAATGGCAATAACTACATATCTATCAAGAACTACTTTCAAGGTAAATGTATTAAATACTCCAATAAAAAAACATAGAGTGGCTGAGTAGATAAGAAAATACATCCCATATATATGCTGCCTACAAGGGAATCACTTCAAATGGAAAGGCACACACAGACTGAAAGTAATGGGATGGAAAAAGATATTTCATAAAAATGGAAACAACAAAGCTGTAGTAGCAATGCTTATAGCATACAAAACAGACTTCAAAGCAAAGGCTATCACAAGAGATAAAGAAGGATCCAATGATCCCAATTCTGGGTATTTTACCTGAAGAAACCCAAAACATTACTTCAAAGGGACATGTACATTCATATGTTCATCGCAGCATTACTTACAATAGCCAAGATACAGAGGCAACTTGGGTGTTCATCCATGGATAGATGTATATAGAAGAGGTGATACATATATACAATGGAATATTACTCAGCCATAAAAAGAATGAAACCTTGCCATCTGCAACAACACGGATGGACCTAGAGGGTATTGTGCTGAGTGGACACAGAAGGTCAGACAGAGAAAGACAAATACCATACAATTTCACTTATATGTGGAATGTAAAGAATAATATAAACAAACAAAACAGAAACAAACTCATAGATACAGAGAACATTTTGATGGTTTGCCAGATGGAAGGGATTGATGAAAAAGGGGAAGGGCTTAAAAGGTACAAATTTATAGGTACAAAATAGTCATAGGAATGGGGGTATATCATAAGGAAAATATTAATACTCAATAACATGTTAATAACTATGTATGGTGTCACATAGGATTTATCAGGGTGATCACCTTGTAAGTTATATAAATGTCTCATCACTATGTTGTACTCCTGAAACTAATATAATAGTGTATGTCAAACGTAATTGAAACGTAAAAAAATTATTTAAAAATCAAAATATTATAAACATACTTTAAAGATTGCATGCGGGATTGTCGAAATATCTTAAAATTCAGTAATAAAAGATGATGGAAAGTTTTAGGCTGCTTTCTTGTTCAGGAAACCTGGGGCTCACCAAATTCCACCCACTTCTGTGGCACTCCCCCAAAATAAATAAGTTTTTTTCCCTACAAGTAGGAATTCATTACCATTGTTTTAAATATATATTCTTGCTAAAAACTAGGGAGATGGACTTCTATTATTCAGACCAAGATTCAAAAATGATTGCTTTTAATGATACTTTAATATTACAATTTTAATTTAGTCTCTCATTACCAAGAATCATTTATAGCTTTTACTTAGTTATACTGTATAAAGCCTGTTATAGTCAATACTCATTAATAATAAACATGTTAGCAAAGGCAACAGTAAATAAATATTTGATAATTTAAATAGATTGTTATTAGTTTGATGATATTTGATGGCAAAAGAAAAATATCTAATATTACCTTGATTTTCTATATTTTTATTGTATAATAAATGAGTCAGTTTCATATTATTTGTATGAATAATTTTATGAAGAACATCAAAGGTTTGTAAGTAACATGTTAGTATATGATAGAATAGCTTTTTAATAAAAGCTTTAGATGTGTCAATTAATTGTTGGCAAGAAGTGGCTGATTTTCTAAGTCAGGGTCAAGTGGATTATTCTTGAGAACTATTCTCATTTGCATGTCTTACGAGTATAATACGCAACTACTTAATAAACAGTGTGTACTGCATACTGAAAAAGTATTTAAGATTCTTTGAATTATACTTTTCTTTACATGTATTGCTACTACGAAAAGAGTTGAAATTCTGCAAACTTCTCATTTTGTATTTTTGAGACAATGGCAGTATTAATATAACACATGCAACGTTCCATAAAAAATTACATGTATGAACATAATTTACATCATTTGAAAACTCAACTTGCACTTGATTTTCTGAAATAGCTGGTGTACAATAAGCCCATGTGATATCAACATGCTCAGTGATAAAGAAAAAGATGGTGATTGCATACAAAAAGAATTTGTTTTATTTTGATAATGTGGTCAATTGCTTGGCCACGGTAAACATTCATAGAATAATTGGCTTTATTTAATAAAACCATTTATGAAAATAGTCAATGTTGCATATTGGTGCTTATCAAAGGCATTTTTTTTCCTTGAAGAGATTGCACATGCAGTGTATAGTATCAAACTACCAATTAATGTAATTTGTTTAGAACTATTTTTACTTTTGTACAAGGCATTAGCTATTAAAGGTGAATGGTAAAATATCTAGCCAAAAATGGGCTGTATGGCTATCCCAACAACTTAAACAAAGGGAGAAAGGGAGAACATGTGTTATATTTACGTAGATTTTTTTCTTTAACTGAAGCTTTTAAACTAAGATTGATGGAAAATAGTGTTTAGGAAGAAATAATGCATACTGATTTATATAAAATGCTATTCATTGTATTTTTCTTTTTGTATTCGCTTTAATGAATAGATATGCCTTTTTATTTTGTGGAACCCTACCATTAAATGATACCATCATTTTTTTTTCCTGCCTAAATAAATTCAAATTCTTGTCACCTACTATCTGTACAGGAAGATTTGAGACATTACATCTAATTGAGATTTTTACTGAATATCTTTTAAAGATAAATTTGTTTTATTCTTTCACCCACTATTTAAAAGGATTTTCACATTTTTATCTTCTAAAGGAATTGTCAATGAGAAACTAAAACTGCATAGACTATACATTAAAATCACTTTAGTTTTTAAGCTGTCATGAACTGTTTCAAAAAATGCTAAGTTGCTATTGTTTAATGTCTGTCATTTTATAATGCTTTAGAAGTTATCTATCCTGTAAAATTATTAACTGATGCTAAAATTGCCTTGTAAGTATTAGGACAATAGCAATTTTGTAACAGCTGGGACACTGCCAATGTAAGATAAGTACATTTTGCTCTGTAGATTCATAAAGTGCTTTGAAATGGTTTGTAACTGATGGATGGATGCATTTTCTAAGTGTAGAAAGCAATATTTTGTAGAAGGAAATGGCTTGAAAGCTGACACACATGCATGCAAATGCCATTCTCTTCAGTAAGTAATTTGCTTTTTCTTTCAAAAGCATAAATGGCATAGTTAGACACATTATTTTGTATATTGCACATAACAATACAAGATGCACAAAAACAGCAAGTACAAAACATTTCATATTGATAGAAGAACCCATGGCTGTGGTATATGATTAGCATAAATGTATACACACTGAAGTAATGCCTTCAGGATTAAAAAGTAAAACTGAAAAAAATAGGGAAGTTCTTCTAAACTTCAGAACATGACAATATTTATTATACTTCTCCTGTTTTAACTTAATTCTGCTACTTGATTGGGATGCTGTATCATTTTAAGCATGTATATTTTCCTTAAACCACTAAACATTAATTGTGGTGCCAGTGCAAGGTTACAGAGCTATTATATTGTTCAGTATACCTGCTTAGGATGGCTAACATTTTTCAGCTTTTTAAAAATAAAAGTTAGCAATATTTTTTCCTGTATAACATGTTCATATGGCACTAGTTTTAGTCAAGTTAAAATTGTTCTGTGACCTGAACTGGATGTTTAAACATGTTTTAAAAAATATATAGCTACTATTGTTTACTGAATACCGACCTAAAACAGACTGGCTGAGAGTATGTAATCAATAAATATTTCTATTGCAAACTTCTGAAAGCATTTACAGGAATGATCCAGTTTGAATGGAATTGTCCTTCAGAGACACTTGATTTAAAACCACTCTTTAAAAAAATATATTTATTAAATTTGTTGTGGTGACATCCGTTAGCAAGATTATATATTATAGGCTTCTAGTGTACAATTCTGTAATATATCATCTATGTGTTGCATTGTGTGCTCACCTCCCATTACCATATATTTGACTCCCCTCTTCCATCCCCCACTCCCTGTCACCCTCTGGTAACGACCAAATTTTTGTCTGTGCCCATAGGTTTCTGTTTCTTTGTGTGTTTGTCTTGTGAAACCACATTTAATAACTCTGTATTTGTTAAAGAAAGTTAGTTTGGGGGTCAAGTTGGTTGGGCTTGAGTCTTTTTTTTAATTCATTTTTATTGTTAGACTTATTGGGGTGACATCTGTTAGCAAGGATTACATAGGTTTCAGGCATACAATTCTACAGTGCATTGTCAGCTTGATGTATAAGTTCACCACCTAATGTGACTTCTCTTTCCATCATGTATAAGTTCACCACCTAATGTGACTTCTCTTTCCATCACCTTATATTTAGTCTTGATACCAACATTTTTAGCTTTGTGAACTTAGCCAGCCTTTCAACTTTGTTAAGTTTCAGTTTCCTACTATACACAATGAAGTAAGTAACATATACTTCTGAGGGTTTTTATCCAAATCAAGGAGGAAACTGAGGACATATTAAAGAACTGAGGTAATTCTATATTGATATAGCAAGCAATGTTGATAATGATGGAGATGTAATAATAATATCATACACAAAAGCTATAATTTATGAAAGACTAAGTGCCTGACATTGTGCCAAAACACTTCATATATTATAAATTTAATTTTATTTTGCTGAATCAATTATTTTTCCTCTTTGATACCTATTTCACTTAAGATGTTCAAAGGAAATGTAGAAATTAATAAAACCTATTAGTTTGGGTAATACAGCCATACCTTGCTTTATCGTGCCATGTTTTACTGCACTTCACTGATGTTGCATCTGTTGCAAATTGAAGACAAGATCCTCCACTAGCAAAATGATTACAACTCACTTTAAAGTGATACTTGCTTCATTGTGATTCTCTGGAATTGAACCTCCAGTATCTCTAAGGTATGCCTGTATTTTGGATGACAGTAAAACAAAACTTTCAATTTGTACTTTGGTATGTGGTCCTTGTTAGATTTCTTTTTCCTCAAAGATTAGATATCAGAGCATCTACACATCTTTGGATCCACTGGTCAGTAGAAGATGTTATACAGCATGAATTAATTGATGAAATAGGCCTGCAACAGTGAGATTCTCTACCTTCTCAAAAGGTGAATTCATTACTGATTGGGAAGATTTTGTCACAAAAAATATACCAGAGGAATAGTTTTAGACCACAAATGTGTGCATTGAGTTAGTTCCACTTGAGAAGACCTCTAAAAGGAATCCTTCATTGGAAAGACTCCTGTGATAAAATAGACACAAATATTGGTCCTTTGGTTGAAAATCTTATTGGCAAATTTTGAAGACTTCCAATTTTATGAATTTTATGAAACATGTAGCTTATTAAATATCTATAATATTTCACATTTAAAACATTTCTCTTTCAATAGCATGGTGGTTACCAGAGGGGAGGGAAAGAGGTTGAAGCGGATAAAAATGTCAAATATATGGTGATACAAGAGTAAACTTTGAGTGATGAGCACACAAACGCAATATGTAGATTATGTATTATAGAATTGTATACTTGAAGCCTAAAAAATTTTATTAACCAATGTCACCCCAATAGTATAATAATAATAAACACTGTCTTTTATATTATTGATACAGTTTCTTATTTTACTTTGTTATGTCTTTAACTCTTGGTGGGGAAGTCCGTGTTTGTATGAGTGCTGTCTAGAATGACATGAGGGCATTTTGCTAATTGACTCCATATAAGATGGGGAGGTCATATAAATTTTATTACCATAAGTCCAACACTCTTCAGGAAATAGCAAAGGCATTATGACATCTCTGATTATGGTCCTAGAGATTGGGCCTCATTCTACTTTTTCTCTTATTAGTATGGATCCACTGGAGAATAATATGCTTTTCTGCTGACCATCTTCCTTTCTATTTAGCAAATTTATTCAATAGACAAAGATTACATTGCTCTTTAAACAGGTTTTTAGTTTTTTCATCTCAAAAATCTGTCACTTACAGCCTAGGTTCCTCAGGCATTTATATATTATAACAAACCATAGGTAGATATAATAATTAGTACAGTTATCTAATTATAGATACTTTATATACTCTGTCATCTTGTGGTTAAATCCATTGGAACAACGTAAGTTTGTTCACACCTTTTTTATTTTATTTTTTAAATTTATCTTTGAGTTCATGAACTGGAAGTGCCTTTGGGATAACCAATGAGAATACGACACAAACCCTTAGCTATTAATGCTTACATAAAATCTTTTACAAACATGTAAGTGCTGGCAAGAAACTCAATGGCAGATGTTCTAGTAGAGTAAACCAGTTTGGTGTTGACATTCCTTGACTTTAATTCATATCACATGACTTAATTTTGTATGAGTTGGAAAAATTACTCTCTACTATGGAGGAAAGAAACATAAACAAACATTCTTCTATATACTGTCCATACAAATTGGATGAGCTCTGACTTACAAACTGCTTCTGCTCTGTATTTGTTTCCAGGAAGAAATAGTTTTAATGCCACCGACTTAGGTTATTTGCAATTTTGTGCTATAAACAATACTGCAATGAATATCTTCATACTCATCCTCTTCTGTATATGTGTGGCTTTTTATGTAGGATGAATTTAAAAAGTTTACTAATTTATATAGACTTTGCCAAATTGACCTACCAATTTATACTCTCACGCAGTACTCACTCCCCCATTATTAGACTTACTGGATATCATTAACTTTTTAATTCTTGCTAACCTGCTGATCAATTAAGATACATTTTATGATTTTAACTTGTATTTTTCTGGTTACTGTTAGGTCAATCATCTTTTCAATGTTTATTCAATATTTCTGTTTACTCTTGTGAATTTCCTGTTCATATCACTTGCATAGTTTCTGTATTATCTTTTTCCTATCCCTTTGTGTGGTGGCATATTATTCAGTTGTATATCTTCATTATTTGACCATGTCTTTTCAACTTTCATAAAAATTGGTGTACTGTTAAATAATATAGACTGGCTTTAATTTGTAAGGCAGAATTTAATTCTCTGCATTTCAAAACTTATCTAAAGCTTAGTTTTGTGATAAAATATGTTTGGAAACTTAATGTTAAATATTTAACACTTTTTAGTTACTTCAAATTTTGTCTTGGGATTATAACAGTCTTTAAGAGAGGTTTCTAATGGATTGCAGTCTTTTGGCTACTGTGACCTGAAATGAAGGCAATTATTTTTAAAAAGATCCCATAAAAGGTATTACTTTAATGTTATGATTAATACCTACAGAAAAATTATGGCTGTTGTTCATTGGATCATACTCTTTCAAGTTATCATCACCAACAGGAGAAATATTTCTCAAATCTTGTTACAGAAATAAAAATATATATTTTATTTTTAAAGAAAAAGTAGTATTTTATGAGTAAAATATAAAAATCAACTTATTAATAATTTTAAAGTAATATTCATAATAATAAATAATAATTAGGTTTTAGGACTAGTTATTATAGGTGGTTATTATGGATTGAATTGTGTCACTCCGCCAAAACATGTTCAAGTCCTGGATCCCAGTACTTGTGAATGTGAACTTATTTGGAAATAGGGTAATTATAGATGTAATCAACTTGGGATGAGGTCTTAATGGATTGCAGTGGGTCTTAATCCCACGGATAGAATCCTTATAAGAAGAGGGAAATTTGGACACACACACAGGTTATTTGGACATAGCCATATGACTACAGAGGTGGAGACAGAAGTGATACACCTACATGCCAAGGAATGCCAAAATTTGCAACACCAGAAGCTAGGAAGAGGCAAAGAAGGATTCTCTTCTAGAGCCTTTGGAGAGGTTATGACACTGTTAACACCTTGATTTTGAACTTCTAGCCTCTAGACTTGTGAGACAATAAATGTCTGTTGCTTAGAGCCATCTTAATTTATGGTAATTTGTTATGGCAGATATAGGAAACTAATACAATGGTCATTATTTCTGGGTAAAATTATATTACAGTCCAATGCCTGAAAGAGAACATATCAGGAACTAGTAATATATTGGGTTCTCCATTTTGTTTCTATTTAAATGAGATCATAAAAGATCTGTTTGTGAATAATGAGATTAAAATGTTGAATTTTTATACACACAAAAAGTCAATTAGAAAATTCAGAAGGATGTTTGAAGAAGAAAATTTATTTCAAGTAAATGTCAAAAGAGCTTCAATATTAAAACTATAAAAAATATATTAGAAAAAAATCTATAAATTTAGGTCAGAAAAGTGGGTAATGTAAGACTTATTGCTAATAAGGATTTTGTCCACAATGGGAGAAAACTAATTTACCTTATCTGTCTGCTATATAGCTTTGTATTGACATTTAAAAAATTATTGTAGCTGCTCTTTGATTTCAACTGACTTTTTAAAGAGATTATTATATTTTTCACTGAATCAATAAGGTCCAGAAAAGCTGCCATGGGCCATCTTTAATTAAATGTCATAAATGTAATTCTATTATACTATAACTTAAGTAAGGAACTCTAATTACTTCTAAAGAATTGATGCTATTGGGCTTATAAAAAAACAATTTAAAGAAGCATTAGTCTCTCACTATTTACAAGAGTTTGTTAAAAGCTATCAGTAAGAAAACACATAGTAGAAGATTTATTATTTATTTTCAGAGTTGAGAGAATATTGAAATCTTTTGAGATCATATATGGATAGATGAACTTGTCACTTCAACCAGAGTTTTTATGTTCAGAGTGATTTCTATTTCCCTAAAAATTTATGTGAGATGGACCACAATTGTACTTTGTCCTCAGGTACCTTTAACTTTTTCTTCACAATGTATCTCAGCCATAAAACTCATTAATCAAAATAGATGGCAGAAGACAAGTTTCCCATGGCTTGATCTTAGCCTGTATTTACGATGATTAATCATTGCATAAGAGGGGTGAAGTCATTGGAAACATGTCATTCCCAGAGTCTACCATTTACGTTCAAAGAAAAGAATATGCAGAGTAATGGTCTAGCAAGAAGACCTTTAAGAATGGTTCAATAGTAAGAAGCCCCTAAATTAGAATGCATCAGTGAATAACAGTTTTCTTTTGTTGGTGGAATGTTTAGGGATTTTTTTCATACTGTGGTATTTATCACTTTTAGACATGTTCATAAAACTTTTACATACTTGTATTCAGTTCAACTCAGTTTTTGCATAATTTCATAGGAGGAAGGTTTATTATGAAAATTATTCTGAAATATGTCATCTTGCTTTTTATTTTACTTTAATATTTTACATTTGTGTTACAATTACAGATTTCAAAGTGCTAATCCATCTATTCCCAAGTTGATAATTTTCTTTTTCATTTTGTGGAGAGGTCTGAAAGTACATTCATTGTTGAGAAATAATTTTGAATAGGCATTAGATTGACCACAGTCTGAATTACTCAACGTTTCTTACACAATAAGATAAATAATAAATCAGAAGCTGTAGATGAAACAGTTAACATCTGTGCATTTCACTATATGTAAATTTAACTTCAACTTAAAAATCTACACATGAAGATTTAACAATTAATTCTCTATTCTTATCAAAAATTCTATATGCAAAAATGAGGGATTAAAATTTCCAAATATTATTATATATTGCATATTCTCATAAAACTCCTTACAATGGTGGTCTGATTTCCTTGCAGCATATGTCATTCTAAAATAATAAATTGAGACATTTGCTTGCAAAATAGTAATTACTGCAATTATTTTCATGGACCTTGGTGATGTGGTACTTGACATCTCTCTAACATCATATTTTATGCTCTCTCTGTGTGCTCCCATATTATGAAACTACATTCTTACATTTTTTTATTCTTTCTACATTATCACATGCCTTAACATTACAAAGAAACTGCCTATGCAGTAACTTTTTCTTCAAATAATCACCTTCTAGGTACTCTCCATTCCACCCCACTGAAACGGTAATCCCACATTTTCCTTATTGCCAAACTCAGGGGGACACTTTTCAGCCAGAGTCTTACTTTATCTCTCAGCAGAATTCATTGTGAATGACTCCTCTCTCTTTTGGAAAAAAAAATTCATTCCCCCAACTCTCCTGATTTTCCTTTTTCCACTCTTACTCTTTTAACTAGGTCCTCCACTTTTTTTCATCTTCTGGTGACTTTGACTCCCCAACCACCTAATAGCATCATATTGGGACTCCTCTTATCTCACCATGGACTTGGGAGACAGATACCCTGTGTCCAAATCCCAGACTCACTACTTGTTAGCTGTGTGACTTTGGGCAAGTGTCTTATCCTTTTTGTGTTTCAGTTCTATCATATGTAAAAGGGGGTTAAAAATTGTACCTACTGCCTAGAGTTATTGTATTAAATGAGGTAATGTAAACCAAATGGTTAGAACAGTACTTGGCACTTGTTAAGTGCTTCGTAAGTGTCAGTGATATTTATCATCAACATTTTCCTTAGAATATTTTCTCTAACGCTATGGCTTTAATACTATTTCCATGTTTATAACTGCATTATATTTATTATAAACACTGCACATGGGTTTCCAAAAAATATTTTAACTTCCAATTTGATACTTTCACTTGTATGTCTAAAGGCAAGTGAAAGTTTGCATGCATAAAATGGAAATTTTGATGTTTTTCTTTCAAACCAATTTCAACCCGTTTGACACTACTATCGATTGGATTGCTCAGGAAAAAAACCTTGGAGAAATTCTTCATTCTTTACTTTCTCTTACGTCCCCATTCATTCCATCAGCAATTATTCGTTTTTCTACCCTAGCAAACAGTTTAAACCCATCCATGTCTCTGACCCTCCACTGCAATCAACTGAGTCAAAGAGGCCACCACTTCTTCCCTGGCATTATGTACTAGCAAGTCTTCTCATGTCCACTCTTGTGCTTTTGATATTCATCTCTGTATATGTGCTCTAATAATTCCTCTGAAACACAGATTACTTCATGTAACCTTATGCTGAACACATGGAAACTGTTCAATAAATATTTGTACTCCAGATTTTAAAAAATTAATGTGTTATTAATTGGGTGACATAGAATTCAGTGGTTTAAAAAAGGCACATACTGTCAGGTATGGAGCTTAGTGTGAATCAATAGAGCAGAGTATTATTAAAGAGAATAACTAGGAAGTGGTATATATAGTTAAAATAAGACAGCTAAGAACAGACACACGCAGATTGAGAAAGCTACTCTGGAGAAGGTTGTGCACGAAGAATTTCAGGCAGAGGATCTCTGGGCGGGGAAAGTTCTTGCCTGTTTCATACAACTCAGACAGTCAAAGTGCCTGAAGCTTTGGAAGGGAGAGAAAGAAGTTTAGAAATTAGGCAAGAAACAGATCTTGCCAAACCTTAGTAATTGGTGGTGCTTTTTTATTAGCTACAATGAGACTGCTGGGTGGTTTTAAGGAGAGGTATGAAACAATCCAATTTATGTTTGTAAAACCTAAGGACTGGCTTCTCTGTGGAAGGACTGGAAGGAAATGAGTGAAAAGAAGGACGCTACTGAAATAGGTCAGAGGAGAGGACAGCTGCAGCAGAGGTACATTTTGGAGCTAAAATCAGGTATCCAGGTGATGTACTGATACACAGATGGAGAATGGGGTAACAAAAGCAATCTAGGATGATTTCTAGCTCTCTTGCTGGAGCTACTGGGTAGATTAGATATTGATGCCAGCTAAGGAACTGGGTGGTGAGAAGTGACATATTTGACCCTGGAGTTCAAAAGAGAGGTTTTGTGCTAGAAATATAAATTTGAAAATAATCAACATGTGGATGGTATTTATGATCATGGGAATAACTGAGATGTCCTAGAAAGAAAGTATAGAAAAAGAAGAGGAAAGGAACTCCAGTTTTTAAAGCTTAATTAAAAAGAAAGGGACTATCAAGGATATCATCACATTTGATTATTTTTCTGTATTTCTTGCATAGTAACACCTCCATCATCTGCTTGGCAAACTCCTATTCATCATTTATAACACAAGGATGCTACCCCTACTTAAATAATAATCATTATTTAACCAACATTTATCAAGTGATTATTCAATGCCAAAGGTACTTTAATATGTGTGTTGAATGTGTTAGCCCATTTAATCTTCATTACAATGACTCTGTGAGGTAGTTATTGTTAAGACTATTTTCAAAGTAACTTACAACTGGTTACCAATGGAACAGGGACTTGAGCCCAGATTATTGGCAGTGAAACCTAGGGACATAAATTTCTAGACTCTGTTGTTTAACACATATCAAGTATTTTATTTTCACAGTGTACTATATTTTGAATATACACTTAAGTATAAATATAACAAATAAAATAAACAGAAATCTAAACAGAATAAATTATACTTATTTTTTTCTTTGTATTTATCTCTTCCTAAACTGTGAGCAAGTTGAAGGAAGAATTCATGGATTACCAACTTTTGTAGCTTCCAGGCATCATGGTATCTAATGTGTGGCAGACACTAAACAAATACTAGTTATATGATTAAATAAATACAGATCCTTGACTTAGAGAGTGAATTTTTATAAACTTTCAAGTTCTTTTGCCTAATTTTTTGTTCGCATATCTATACATTCACTTGCTCAACGTTAGAGATGGGATCCAATTTTCATAAATGAACTTTAGAATCTAAGTTCTCAGTAACTTTATTAGGTGTAAGCTTTGCTGTGTGCATCTTTTTTCTCCTTACCAAAATTACTTTTCCCAAGATTACATCACCAAAACATCATGCTGGTTGTTTATTAAATTATTTTATGCAATTTGTTCTAAGTTGTTATTTCACGCAATTTGCTCAAGCCTATCTTTTTTTTTTTTCCTGGATTCCCCACCATTTTGAAGTAGTCTTCTATTACTAAGAATTTAATTTCATGCTGCTCTCAAGTATCTTGAATGGAGCCCAAAATGTGTGTGACTTCTGGAATGGTAAAATACTAATTTTGTATAATTCACCAAAGATAACTGTGTTAAATGTTCTTTGCTGTAAAAATGCAATAGAAAAAAGATAAAGAAATAATCTTTAAAAGTATTTATTAATTCAGCAAACTACCTTTTATTGTTAGAATTATGAAAGTATATTAAGCTTAAAATGGACTAGAACTATTACTGAATTAAAAGATAAATTGTCTCAGTTTTAACAATGACTGGATTCAGCTTCAGAAAAGTTCACATCCTTAAAATGCTTCGCTTTGTCACGCAATTTCCAGTTTCTGTTATTAAGAAGCTTTCACTGCTTTGACACATTTTCCAAAATAAATACTGCTTTCTTATATATTTGAAATCAAAATACTCAAAACCAAATATTTCCATAAAATGCAGTATTTCACATTCATCAGGCTCTATCTATTATTTTGAACACACAGAAAGTAATATTTTTTTATTTTATTTGTAGGATAGTTTTGCTTCCTGCCTTCCACTGGCAATCTAAGATGTAAGCTGGGATTGACAGCAAGCTTCAGGAAGCAGTCATTGAAGGCAATTTTATATTCCTTCAAATGAGCTTTGATTTGGAAAAAAATTTTAAGTTCAACAATCTCTTTATGTTTACTTAATCTCCATTTTGATACCTGGGGATATCTACTCCACAGTCAAACCTCCACATAATCATTCACCTGAGTAATTAATTAATACATCCACCATCAAAACCATTTTCTGAGGACATGCAGAATCTGGCAGGATGTAAGGCACTCCAGATTTTATACATCCTCTATATAATGAAGCCCAGACAGTTCTATCACCTGGGACATGTTAAGTCATTAAGTGATTTTATATCTTGTGTTTTAATGTGATTAAGTTTTATCCCACCTCACTGACCCTTTGCTTACCTTTACACTAGTTCTCTTAGTGCACAGAAGGACAAATGGATTTAAGTTATCTAATTTATTACCTGCTATCCCAACTTCTTCATGACTTTCACTTTCGTCCAACCTACTTCTCATTCTCATTATGAACTTCAGCCTTCCCATTTGCACAATCTTTTGCTCTCTTTTGCTTAACTGAAAATCTTTATTGTAATCAAGCATCCAATAAAACTCTTAGCATTATAGAATCTATTATTTTTTATCTACTTAATATCTCCAGACCTATTATTATCACCAACATTAACTCAAATTATCTCCACCTTCCATGTGTTATATATACTCTGTGCTCAAGCTGGATAGCTGTATGTATGAATATTAATCATATGTATAAAGTCCACTATAAATGCAGATTAGTTAACTTCATCTTAATCCACATTAAAATAATTATATTTTTATTTCTCATATATTTACTACTAAATTTTCCACCACGGTGAGTTTGGAAATTTGTATAACCTTAAAAACCCAAAGTTACATTAGTTCTTTTTTATTTTATTTGTGAGTTTTTAAAAACATTTTAAATCAAATTTATTGGAGTGACTGTGGTTAGGAAAATTACATAGGCTCCAGGTGTATAGTTCTTTATCATCTATGTGTTTCCTTGGGCTCCCCTAGGTCTGTTGCCACCTGCTAGCTGCCTATGAGCCTCCGCCACTGAAAGAGACTTAGGTGTGTGGGCCAAGCTGGTTGTCACAGTGCTGACAGTGCCCTGGGTGATGACATCTGAGTTGGGTGGGGAGTGGTCCCAGGGAGTCATGTGGTGGGTCAGGTGGTGTTCACAAAATTAATGTAGATCTAGTTCTCATGCCAATGCCACGCCTGTGGCCACTCTGCAAAACACCCAGAGAATACTGCAGGTAGCTGCCTCTGGCCTTGGACCTGGAGGTCTCCAAGAGCCACCCAAAAAAGTCTGCACCATGAGCTGGTGCAGAGATAGGTGCAGAGATAATCCAGAGATAGGTTAACAAACTATTTGATTAATTTACTAATTCAAGAAATATTTATTGTGATTTTTGATACTGTTTTAGGCACTCTCCTTTCTCTAAAGAAGCTCATAGTTTATAAGAAAAAATGTCCAAGATAAAGAGTTATATCAAGGTATAATTAAGTGCTAAATAAAAATTACTCAAGGTATTATGGCAGAACAAAAGAAATTTGACAACAAAAGTACTTACATTAATAGCAACATCAAATTAACTGTAAGATCAGAATTTGGCACCACTGACATAAATAAATAGACAAAAAAAGAACCAAAACATGCTTTAAAAGAGTAGTTTTGACAGCTTATGCATATATTCTTATAAGAAATCAGGATAAGGAACTAAAAGTCTATAGCTTAAGTAATTATGGCTTGGATTATTATTATTAATTTCTGTAATCTCTAATAGGAAAATGGTTTTTATAATTTTTATAAATAGCAGGAAAGCATTTTAGAATCAAATCTATACACCATATACATTTCCTATACATATAGTCTTATATACTGTGACAGGTAGATAAAGATAATTCTACTGAGTTTCTACCTATGGATACATAGCATAGTAATGCAGATTTGCCTTCATTTCTTTCAAACACTCCCAAATCCCACAGGGCAGAACAAAATTTTCAGTGGTAATTATCATACTTGCTTTATAACAACCATCACAACTTACACTTATTTAAAGAAGTGCCAGTACAACAGACAATACATAAACATCAAAGTAATTAAATATTTTATATTATTAATAATTTACATTAATTTCTACTTTTTCTTTGAAAAAGAAATAATGTTCCTGTTATTTCTTCAGATCCTGGATGACTACTGTTCCATGATACGTATACATGCTGAAATGATCCAAAACTGGGAACTGTGTGCATGTAAAGGAGTTTATCCTAAAGATAAATAAATGACTCCTGCTACCTATTTCATTCCCTTCAACTTAACATTGCATTGGGGATCCTAATTACATCTCAGTCTAGAATAAGAATTTTTTGTTTCTGGTTTATGATTATGAACAATGATCCCAAATTTTGCCAAAAAAAAAAAAAAAGAAAAAACAGAGAGTAGATTTTGTTGAAGATACCAATGGTTATTGGATGTTTGGCTTAGTTGTTTAAATTTAATTTTGACTTCAAATTTATTTCAAAACACACAATTTTAAAAGTATATTTGAATTTTCAGAGAAGAATCCTCTCAAAAGATTCAGGAGATAGATGTCATGACATTTTACAAAATTTAAAGCTTTGAGACTCTAAGTAACTCAGTTCTGAGTTTTTATAGCAACATTTTTGGGCCAAAAAATAGAACCTAAGATATATTTAGTTGAAGATTTAGAAGAAAACACACTGCCTAACACATTTCAGAACCACTCATCACACACTTGACTTTCTGATTTTCTTTCTTTCTTTTTTTGTTTTACATTGTACTCTTGGCTTTTACAGTGAGAATATTCAAATTTACATTATTCATACAACTATGACTATACGGTTGACCTGACCTAGCCAAGTCTTGTTGGAATCAGAGCAGTAATTATATTTTATTAGGATGGGAGGCAGATTACTCCAATAAAAATATCAACCTTGTATTGGAAATTGATGTACTTGGACTAAAGTTAAAATTTTACTAGTTTTACTAGCTAAAAGACACTTGCTCTACATGCATTAACTTCCTTATTTGTGCAAGTGATAAACCTACTGATTATTTTATCTTTAGAGATGGCTTTATAAGAAAAGGTTATGTTTATGAGATAACAGGATAAAAATAACACATTTTTATGATACATGAAAACAAGTTTAAAAAATACAAGATAAAGATTCAGACAACAATTTATAACAATAATTTATGATAGCTGTAAGAAAAATTTGTAGTAGAGAGAATTTCTCAATTATAATTTGAAGATAGAGGTAATTGGAAATTAAAAAATTAGTTATTCATAGTAACTAATAAAATTTAAACAGAAATGTTTACATTAATTTTAATAATTAGAAAAATATTTGACTTAGTTTTTCTGTTTAATTTACAGAAGATTTTGTGGGTTGGTAAAACTAATCTTTCAGTTATAATTTTTTATAGCAAGTGCTAAGTGAATGGAATTCATTGTATTTATTTTTTTAATTTGAGTAAAAGGTAATGGAAAATTATACCTTAAAATGCTTCAATGAATAATTTCAGCTTTGACAAACATTAAATTGAATACGTAAGGAGATTTAGGAACAAGACATCAATATCATCAGCCATTTGTTTACTACTACTGATGTGAATATAAAATATGACTACATATCTAAAAGCAATAGGCAAAATATGATTTTCAAGAAAAATGGCAGAATGTTTACAATGCAATATATTTCTTCCTTGCCTAACCTTCCCATATAGCAAATACTTAAAATTTCTAAAACAAAGAAAACTGTAACCCTCCCCCAAAATTAATCTTAACAATCAGAAACTTGGAAAAAGTAACTCACGTCCTACTGCAAAGCATTACTGTACCATAAATGGGACGACGAAGTTTCCAGTGCCTTGTAAAAATCACTTCCAGAGATGATGTCTTCTACAAATCACCTGAACAGAAAAATAAATGATTATAGTTATGGTGATAACTATATCTTTAAAAAATTAAAAGAACAATTACTATACCTAAATAAAAGTGACATTCTGAAGAACATTTTAAAATTTATAACTCCACATCGTAAAAGAAAAAAAAGTGTAAAAACAAACTAATTGTGCAGAGTGAAAAATCAATGTGCTGTAATTTCAAGATCCTAAATTACAGTAAAATAACAGATGACAGCAATTTCAGAGTAAATGATAGAACTGGAAAAATAATGAAAACTTTCTTAAAAATATAAAGACTAGCAATTTAATAACAATAACAATAATAACAATGAAAATTTTCTTGAAATGAAATAACCTCTAGACAGAGGGAACAGCTAACTTTTTCTTACATGCCAGAAAGTAAATATGTTAGGTTTTGCAGTCATGTAGTTTCTGTCATAAGTTCTGCCATTATAGTATGAAAGCAATTGTAGATTATGTATAAAGAAATGACTGAATAAGCAAGTTATGTTTCAATAAAACTTTATTATGTCAGATTTAAGCTCAAGCTACAGTTTGTGGACTCCCATTATAGACAACCATCTGTCAAGATTTTCAGCTTTAAAAACAGTAGTAGTAATCTTTATAAGTCGCCAAAAAATAAAGGTGAAATGATTTTACAGATGCAAAGATAAATTATGTCTTTGATACTCATTAATTCTAGATAAAAGAATATCATAAGAAAAAAATCAAGTTAAGAGAACTTGAACTATCGAACACAAAATATTACCCAGGAATATCAGCTTTTCTTATTTAATTTAGAATAAAAATTAACTTGACATTTTGACATAAAAGTTCCACAGCTTAAAGATCATAAGAAACAATAGAATCCACAAAATAAATGAAAGACAACTACAAGAGGTAAGGGCATTATAACATTAATAAAAGAAAGGTTAATGCAATAAAGATTAGTATAATAAAGTAAATTATAATTTAGACTAAGTATTAAGTGCTTATATATTATGTGAATATAAGAACCTAAGAAAGGTTTTTTCAGGTGGGTACAATAAATTCAAGGTGCTAGACTCCTTGTCTCTTTGATAGATTTCAAAGTTTTTTAAGTTAATAGAAATAAAAAGCTAAATATTTGAATTTGTTGTTTTAAAACAAATTAATAGTAGAAGTATTTGAAAAATGATAGATTATTTAAAAACAAAATAAAGGGTAAATTTCACCACATGTACCACAGAATCCATATAAATAAACAGCAAAGCAAAAGGAAGGATAATACCACAAAATAATAGTTATGAGACAAGTGACATGAATGTATCAATTACTTCACTAAATATAAACCAACAGTCCACTTGGAAAAGAGACTGACTAAACTACAAACAGATTCTAGCAATGTTTAATTTTTTTTTGCCTTTAAGGAATATTTCTAAAAATAAATGCACAAAATATTTTAAAATCATCTAATGTTTTTTCTCCATAAAAATAAAGAAGAGATTACCATAATGCTGTATGGTATGGTAAGTTTCACTGTTTTGAACATTAAAAGAAATCAACAAGTTGACCACATAACAGAGTACCAAATAATAAAAACCTAGCAATACTGAATATATGTTCCAGAGAACACTGACAAAAGATGTAAAAGGAAAAAGAAAAAATATTACAAGGAAGAAATATAATTTTTGAGATCTTTAATTCAAAATCAGAAGGACAGTTTCTATAGATGTAAACATTAGTAAATAAATTATAGAGGGCAGCAAGCAAGAAAAATAAAAGCAAATAAAGGAAAATAAGTCAAAACATGGGAAGAAGCCAAAGCATTTGTATTGAAGGACTACATTGATAAAGGACTATTTATTCAATGACAATAAAAATGCTAATTTTTATAGTTAAAGACTTAAAATGGAGACCTGAATTGCCAAAGCAATACTACATAAAAAGAATAAGGCTGGTGGCATTACATTCCCTCACTTCAATTTATATTACAAAGCATCAATAGTCAAAACAGCTTGGTACTGGCAGAAGAACAGAAATATAGACCAATGGAATAGAACTGAAAACCCAAAAATAAATCCACAAATATATGGACAAATAATTTTCGATAAAGGAGCAAAAAACATACAATGGGGAAAAGACAGCTTCTTCAGTAGGTGGTGCTGGGAAAACTGGAAAAACATATGCAAAAGAATGAACCTGAGCTGTGAACTCTCTCCATATACAAAAATTAACTCAAAATGGATTAAAGACCTTCATAT